>PVKZ01001551.1:0-368460 GCA_004027375.1 Macroglossus sobrinus | reverse complement strand
AGTCAAGTAATCTAATAGAGGCAGAGTTCAAAACACTGGTTATAAAGATGCTCAATAAACTTTTGGGAAGTGTAGATAAATCCAGTGAGAACTTCAACAGAGATAAAAAACACAAAAATGGAAATGGAAATTATAAAAGGGAACCAGTCTGAAATGAAGAACACGTTATCTGAGATGAGAAGTATATCAAATGGAATAAACAAAGTGAATAAAAAAGAAGATCAAATGCCATATTATAGAGGGTGAGAAAGCCAATCAAGACACTAAATCAGAATGGCAAGAGATAAAAATAATTTAAGGAGCATACAGGACACTCTTAAGGTTCTTGATATTCGTCTGATCAGAGTAACTGAAGAAAATCAAGATGTTGAACAGTTGTTTGAAAAAACAGTGATGGAAAACTTCCCTAACCTGGTAAGGGAAATGGACATAAAACTTCGGGAAGCTCAGAGAATTCTAAAAATCAGGGCTCCAAAAAGGCCCACACCAAGACACATTATAATTAAAATGTGTCTTGGTTAAATACAAAAGTTAAATACAAAGAAAAAATATTAAAAGCGGCAAGAGTAAAACAAATAATTACATATAAGAGAAAAACTATAACACTGACAGCCAATTTCTCAAAAGAAACTATGCAGGAAAGAAGGGCTTGGCACAAAATATTTGACATGACGAAGACTCAGGATCTACTACCAAGGATACTTCAACCAGCAAAGCTATCCTTTAGAGTTGAAGGACAGATAAAGAGCTTCCCAGACAAAAATAAACTAAAAGGAATTTATCACCACCAAGCCAGTATTACAGGAGATGTTGGAGGGACTTCTTTAAGTACAAAAAAAAAAAACAAACATGTATCAAAAACAGTAATAAAGAATGGTAACAACTACATTCCTATCAATAAGGATCTTAAATGGAAAAGATTTAAGTGCTCCAACCAAAAGAGAGTGGCTGAAAGGATAAGAAAACAAGATCCCTATATATGAAAAGGCAGAGGATGGAAAAAGATATTGCTCTGATGGACCTAGAAGGTATCTGAGTCAAAGATAAATACTATATGATTTCACTTATATGCAGAATCTAAGGAATAAAAGGAACCAACTCATCAAAACAGACTCACAAATATTGTGGACAATTTGGTGTCAGACAGAGGGAAGGGGGGTTTGGGGAGCTGGGGAATGGGGTGAATGGCTAAAGAAATACAAATTAGTAATTGACGGATGGTCATGGGAATGGGGAGCAAGGCAAAGAGATTGCAGTTAGCATTAATATGTTGGCTAGGTGGAGGATCAGGGGAGGGAGGGTGCAATTGGGGGGATCGTTTTATGAACTAAATAGGTGTCTAACCAATGTACTGTATACTTGAAAGTAAATTTAAAAATAATTTTAAAAAATTTTGCACACAGATTAAGTGGAAAAAAAATAAGCACTCTTAAAACAAATATAAAAATTATTCTGAAACTGTTAAATATTACACAATCAGATTTTAACTAATCATGAGTACTATAGTCCACTTTCTTTGACCATAGTATGTTTTAACTACCAGACTGTATGTATTTTTCAGCAGTGCTATACTTAAGTTTTCCAAGAGTTAAAATTAATTTGAAACAAATGATAACTATATTAAGACCATCAAATTATTATGCCCAGGTTAAATTACATCTTAAAAATATAAAAAATCTTAGGAAATCAAGTTTGTGAAGTTTTACATTTTATGATTATATTATATAAAATCAAATATAAATTTTAAAATTTAGACTCACAATGATTATTTTGTGTCTCTTGATTTAAATTTTAAATGATTTTACTCCTAGTAAATTTTTTATAAGAAGATTCAAGAAGTAATAAGATTTAGCCAACTGAGAAAATATACTTGTAGAGTTGACCCTTGAACAAAGTGGGGTCCGGTCCACTTATATGCAGATTTTTTTCAATAAATATATTGGAAAAGCTTTTGGAGATTTCATTACTACCATGAAGCCATTATATTGATTACACCAGGCTATCATAAAGCAATCATATTGCTGCTTATTAATGAATTGTTACACCTGTAAATAAATACAAATTTCTTTTTCACATTACCTTTTCATTTTTGATGCCTAGTGTTAGTAATATGAATAACATCCACAGTGTTCTGTATCTTATAAGACAATATGGATGTAGGTACTAACAGACAATTCATCTTGCAAACAGAAAACAAATGTACTACTGGCATGGAGAAATATAAAGTACAGTAAATGTATTTTTTCTTCCTTAGAATTTTCATAACATTTTCTTTAACTTACTTTATTGTACAAATACAGTATATCATACAAATAACAAAGAAAATATGCATTAATGATTCCTTATGTTATTCATAAGACCTCCAGTCAACAATAGGCTATTAATAAAGTTTTGAGGAAATCAAAAGTTATATGTGGACTTTTAACTGCACAGGGGTTGATGCCCATAACCTCCACATTGTTCAAGGGTCAAGTATACTTCACATAGTAATTTAGATCCTGGGGAAAAAACTATTTTCCTAGTCAAGCATGCTTGCCTAATTTGAATAGCTTCAAGGCTCTACAGCAAAGAGTTCTGGGCAGATGGTCAGAGAATCATAAAATGAGTGAAAAGAAACCTCTAGGTCAATTTTAAGTGCTAAATAATTACTTTCATTTTGTATAGCTTGTGAACTTACTGTAGAAAAGATGTGCTAATAAAAATATGTTCATGGTTAGTCAATTTCTATTTTTGGAACCAAGGCCATATGCTGCTAATTATTCAAGAGTAAATATTAGAAATACTGTGTTAACACATATGTTAAACAAAGGCTCTTTATATCAAGTTATGCAAAAACATAAATTAGAAACTTTTTAGTTTAAAAACATTTGTTAGCTGGAATATTAAAAAAAAAAGAGTATACAAAAAAGCAATAGTACAAAAAGCAGGTACAATGCTACATAGAATGTCTTACAATTAATAAGCCATGTTACAACTGATATACATTTCAGTAAAACAGACTGAGCAATGTGAAAACTAGTTTATGTTCTTTGTATGTTCTTTTGGACATGTATTTTATCTTTCTCAACAAAGCTATTTAAAGGTAAGAAATAGGCCAAAGAATTCCAGAATCAACATTATTTTAATTTGGCATGTTATGACTTCTAGATAAATGACTGAATCCAGTCTATGTTATAAATACTATGATTTAAAAAGTTAATAATGGCCTATTTTATAAAGAATGTTAACAAATATATAGAAGAATGATGCAATAGGAAATAAAATGGTAATACTAGTAATAATGAAATTCTAGGTCTTTGCTATGCCACAAAGGAGGAATGTAAACTTTAGCAAATACTTTCTTTTACTGAGTCTCAGACTCCTTATCTTACCTATATGTTATGAAAATCAGAGGGTTGATTTTAGGTTCTATTCTAGATATTATGATTTGGTTCATATGGGCAAAGATATATACCTAAATGTGAATGTTAATGACAGTTAAAAAGGAGAATTACAAAGCATTAGACACTGAAAACTCAAATATGAAAATTTAAGTTCTGTATGAACAAATACACTTAAAAAAAAGCAAGTATTTTGAAATTTTAGGACAGGCAAACAAGGAATAAAGAACAGTTAAGTGTGTTAACAAAAGCATAATCTCAACAGGAAACCACATGGCTAATCAATGCTCAGTTTTGGGCTCAAAAATATTATAAATAAAAGATTTCCCTATTTTAGAGTGTTGATAATTAGTAACATCCTGCATGAACATTAGAAACATGATATAATATATAATTAACACATAATTATTAATTGATTCTGAAACTAAGCCCACTATACTCCGGAAAGTCAAAATCAAATTATTTTTATAAAGAAGCAAATCCATAATTTATGAAAGTGTTCAAAGGCAGCATCCTAAACTGAAAGTTTACAACTATAAAATGGCTAAAGGTTGCAGGGAAGCCATACATCATTTCTACTTTTGTTCTCTGTAAGATTCATTTGGCAAAAAAAGAATTAATAAAAGTGTTATATAACTATCTTCAAATTTTTTTTTTTAATTAAGTACAAAATTGAAGAGGAAAGAGAGGAAGTCCTAGAGCTTAGGACTGCCTAAAGAACAAACTCCTTACATAATATAATATTATATTCAGAGAAGGAAATCTCATTGCTTAAACAACCTGTGAGTAAATAACTTTGATCTTGGACTTCTAATTCACCCACCAAAGAGTCAATGATTTCGCTAGGACTGATCCGAGGTTCTTTCATAGATAACATTAAAAATTGGGTAACTGTCCATTTTGTTAAGACCATAATATAAATTTTGTCAATCCTAAGCTGACTGTAATAAATCAAACCAATTTAATTATGTAAAGTGAAACCTTACTCCTGAAAATTATGAAGCACAAAATATCAATTAAGATCTTCAAATAGGCCATCAAATTTGTTTTTTAAAAAAATATCTTACTGTAATGAAGTCATCCCCTTTAACCATTCTTCCTTGGTAAAAAATCCCATGCTTTCAGCCTCCAATTTCCACGCTAAAACTAACATAATAATCTGGAAAGAACAGAACATAAAGGATAGGGGAAAAGTCAGCATAGAGATAATCATGTCTATATTTATCATGGAGAGCAATTTTATAAAACTATTTCCATCTTTCAATTATTAAAGAGTACAAGCTTTGGAATTATTAACTATAAAGAAATTTAGGTGGACCAATTTCTTAAAAGTAAAAAGTTCTAACAGTTTCTGAAGGTAGAATCTCTCTCACTCTATAACAAACAATATTTGTATCAAGAGAACATGTGCCAATTTTAATTGCTTAAAAATACCATAAATGAAAATCTACAATAATAAACATGAAGAAACAAAATCTACATATAAGATTAAAGTGTCCCGATTTTTAGAAATTCAAAAATAGGTTCTACCCCACCTGTATTACATTCTACTCAGAAATAAAACATACATTTTCAGGTTCAACACCAATGTCTTCACAAAATTTTTCCATTCCTTCTGGCCCTACAACTTCATCAGGACCTACAAAAACAAAAATAATTTACATATTTTATTGTTATAATTTAATATCAACATAAAACATAAGCCTTTGTGCTAAAGGCATCTATAAATACACCATAACGCTTTTATAAATAACTAAATTTAAATTTTGATGTATCTTTGAAGTATACTTTTTGCTACAGAATTAAAAATTTTAGAAATGATCTTTAAACACATTACAAAATGAAATTAAGAAAAAAATGAAGCAGTATTAATATCTATCACTTGTTTGTACAATAACTTGAACGTATCCATTAAAAATATTATACTGACAACTTTCTCTAAAAAAAATTTTTGGCAATGCATGAATATAAAGAAGCATAAAGTCTGACTCTCTCACTCTACTAGAATGTGCCAGTATCAATCTACAATAATTTAAGACAAGAATCAGAGAATATCTGTTTAGTTACTAAAATATCTATTTAGTTACCTTTTTAAAATATATTCAAAACTTAATACTTTAAAAAAATATACATATTATGAAAATAAAAACTTCAATTACTACAGTCCAATTCCAGAATATTTTCCTTATCATCTTGGTTCTCACATAGATAGCAAAGCATTAGTTTTATCACCTTAATATAGAAACAAAAGTTTAATCCTTCAATTAGTTTGTCCATCATTTGTCCAAAAATTAACAATACTTATTTCTTATTTTTCTCCCTTAGTAATAATACTAAATATAAGTCAATACACCAATTCTCATATTTTTTGTCATTAGATTCCTAAAATAGATTAATTATATTTTTGTTAGGCCTTTTTGTGACTGGATAATCACAAATTTGTGACAACATGAAATTTGTATCCTTGAGAACATTATGCATAAGTCAAGACAGAAACAGACAAATACTGTACGATCTATTCACTTATATGTGGAATATAAATTAAAAAAAAAACTCATAAATACAGAAAAGAGATTGGTAGTTGCTACAGGTGGGGGTGAAAGGTTGGCAAAATGGGTGAAGGTGGTCAAAGGTATAAACTTCCAGTTATAAAAAGTACTGGGATGTAATGTAAAGCATAGTGACAATAGTTAATAATACTGTATTGTATTTGAAAGTCACTAAAAGTGCAGATCTTATAAGTTATCACAAAAAAAAAATTTTTGTAACTGTGTGGTTATAGATGTTAACTATATTTATTTTGGTGATAATATTGCAATATACACATAAAATGAACCATTATGTTGTATACCTGAAACTAATATGTTATACCTCAATTTTTAAAAAGACTAAAACAATATGAAATATGAGAGAAATAGGTTTACCATACTTGGCTTCTGAAATATTATTGTTAAAGTAAGAGAAACTTATTTTCCTTTCGTAAAGACTAAAAATACCCAGCTTTATAAATCACAGACAAAACCAAGGTTGCTAAGGTGGCATTTTATATCACTATCATTAGTCTACAAGTGCAACATGAAGCCAATATCCTTAGGTTTTTTCTTAATAGAAGAATGTATCCATCCAGTATGTGGCCAGCATATTCTTGTTGTTTCAGATGAGATCCAGGCTGCTAAAATGATGTGTATGAACCAATACCCTTTTACATTTTCTTGGTTTAAATAAGTACTGCACTTATTTATGCAGTGAGGTGTTAAAAGGTGAAAGAGTGACTATTTTAGGAAACTTTCACTTCCTAATATATACTTGGAGGATTTTTTAAATGAGAATGTGTTAATTACGTAATTTAAAAAGTACACATATACCATAAAGCTGTTAAAAAATAAAACTAAATATGCATCCTTATATGTGGATTTAGATGAAAGTAAACATCACATAAAAATTTTAATAGAACAAAGGGTTTTTTTAAAGGTATGATAGGAAATATAATCTAAATTTCTCTATGCAACAAGAAATCTGACCTGCTCTTGAAGCTGCCATCATTCATAATTAGAAAAGAAAGCTGAAGAGTTGAGAAATATCAGTTATTGCTATAAAATACAGCCTCTTTAGAAACTGTGAGATTAGTAATTAAAATCAAATTATTTTAAATAAAGATATATAAGACCTCTCTGTAAACAGCAGGTGATTTTCCTAAAGCAATGCAAATAAATATAAACATATCAATATAAATCTAAAACAAGGTCTATACCAATGTTCTTTTCTCAGACTGCATGTTATTTCTCTGGAAATATACTCTTCCAGTAAAACTACTCTCAAGGTAAAAACCTCTGGAGCTGAATTTAACTTACTCTTTTAGACAAAATACAGGTTTCCAATCAATTTAAGAAGCTACAAAAATTATTTAGTTTATTCTACTAGCTAGATACCTTATTAGGACTATTTAATTCTATCCCTTATTTTTGATTCTTTATAAAACTTTAAAAGTGCCTTTCATTTTCTGTGCTTTTGTTGACCAATAGGCCCAGTGTATTATTGATCCTTGCTAATTTAAATATCAGTCATGAAAAGAGTTCTTGTGAAAGGGCAAAACCATCAGGCTTATCACACATGACCTATAATATTATATTAACAAGATTAGTAGTAAAATAATTTATAACTAAAAAAATTAATTTTCTGATTCAAAAAAAATAACCATAAAGAAATGTTCCTAGTTATACTTGCAG
The DNA here is from genome assembly GCA_004027375.1 of Macroglossus sobrinus. Taxonomy (NCBI): domain Eukaryota; kingdom Metazoa; phylum Chordata; class Mammalia; order Chiroptera; family Pteropodidae; genus Macroglossus; species Macroglossus sobrinus. The sequence continues at coordinate 360,854 of PVKZ01001551.1, read as the reverse complement.
AGCCTAAAACCATGATAGCCATAGCAGATGCTCAGGAAAAAAAACTGTGCTCAATGAATGATATAGCATCTTTAACATGAGCTACCTAACGGTTATATTGTTAATTTTGGAACAGTATTGAAACCATATAAAACCAGTAAATCTGATACTGCAATACTATTTATTCCTCTTTCAATAAAAGCTAACATTTATTGAGTTCTGATTAAATACCAGGTACTGTGCTAAGTGCTGCACATATTATCTCAATAAGCAGAATTATTGTTTCCATTTTAATAAGGGACATCCCATTTTAAGATGGAACAGTTACTGTTTACTTGGCAAATAACTGGCAAATTCCTCCTTAATCAATTTGGTTTCTGCCCATAGAAACCTCTAGAGAGGCCTTTCGTAATCACTGTATTTTAAAGTTCATCCAAACTTTCTTTTATCTCTGCACTTCACCATATTTATTATTTTTATAACCCTCCACGATCTATAATTATCTTGCAACTTACCTATTTAACATAATTCTTCTGACTAGAAGACAAGTCCCCAAGGGCAGGGATCTATCTTAACTTGTTCACTACTATATCTCTAACACTTAGTACAGTGCCTGACATACAATAAATGCTCATTCAATGAATGACAGAAGTTAACCTCCAGTGTACTTACTAATATTTTCTTTTCAAAAGGAAAATTAGTTGCCACATACATATTTAAAAACAAAACAAAAAACATTACAAGATAGTAGTTAAAAAGCACTGGTTCTACAATCAGAATGACCTAGGTTTGAATCCTGGTTGGCTTTTGTCATTGTACAATCTTAAACAAGTTACCTTTTAGTCTAAGCATCAGTTTTTTCATCTATAAAATAAGGGTAACATTGCTTATTTAACAGAATGGACACAGGAAAATTATATAATTAGCATAATTTTTAAAATAAAGATAGCAATTATTATGCTGTCTATTACAAAAAACGCTGGTTTAGGAAATGAATGTTTAACTAATTAGAATCTCATGCGACCCAGGAAAACCCTAAAAGAGGTAAAACAAGCATTAAAAAAAAAAGAAAAAGACTAATTAATCTGATGGCATCTAGTAACCTTTATAAGTAAAATAAAATGAGTGACTTTTTGATTCTGTATCATGCATATCAGTAAAACTGGCATTTTGAATAATAGGTCAATATTTTAAATGGAGGTCATTAAAAAAATGAATTCTCTTCATTTAATTTGGGTTAGTGGTTGTCTTGGGATGCCAGTAATAGCAATTTTTCTGGTCTAGAAAGAATCTGTTCTGTTACTAAACAATTTTTAAACTATACTTTTGGGATCACGCAGCTGATCCCAACAGTGAAGATACTGTATCCCCCATTTCAAAAGTCTTACTTTCCATACAGATAGCCTAAATTTATATCTCAAATTCAGAGTGCATTTGAGGACTTAACTTGATTACTACTACATATAAGACAATGACTGCATATACACTGTTTTATTTTAGAAAAACACTTTAAAATGATAGTGATAAAAGGGGAGGGAGGAACCATCATGGAGGCAGGTAACAGAAAGAAAACAAGAGGAAAAAAATACAAACAAAAAAGTTTTAAAATCAATAATTACAGAAGACCAAAACCATTCTAATAGGAAAGAAAATGTCATATATGCTTATAAAGAAGTTAATAATAAGTGGGAAACAGTGCTTTTATCCATATATTGGCTCAACCTGTCCTTGGCTTTGACTTCACCTCACCCCAGGCCAAGAGTTTTACATCCACCACTTACAGGATTTATCGTAAGTTAGCTCCTTCAAGAAGCCTTCCCTGATGCTTTCAAGGCTGAATTACATATTCCTCCTATGAAATTTCACAGTGTATCTTCCTAATAGAGCATTTATCACATTAATATCAGTCTGTTTAATTTCTTATTTATTATTGCATTTCTCATAGTTAATGACTAAATAGCAATTATTAAAGGTTAAATGTATTGTGCAATTATATAACTGAGTTTAAAATTCTTCACTACATCTCCCAAAATTTTCAGAAAATGTCAGTTACTGGTTCAGCAAAATTTCAAAAAAAATATTGAAAAGAAAAATAAGAACCATACATAATATAAAATGCTTTATCACATATTGTTTTCCAGACTCTACTTTACTTTAGCCAATGGATGTAAACCAGTAAGTGATTCTGTTTACAAACTGTATTAATAGTAAATGACGTTCACACCTCCAACTAAATATATACTAAATTATATAAATTATATATATTTTTCTCTTTTTTTTTGTAATTATTTTTTATGGTGACATTGGTTAACAAAATCCAGTAAGTTGCAGTTGTATGTTTTAACAGTAAGGCATGTATATATTTATACTGTGTGCTCACCTCCCATAGTTAATTTCTTTCTATCATCACATATTTGAGCCCTTTAACCTCAACTACCTCCCCGTTCCCTCCATCCTCTGGTAACCACCACTAGTCTATAGTCCAGGTTTGTGTGTCCTGTTCATCTGTTGCTTTTAGGTTTATATCTCACATGTAAGTGATATCATGTTGTTTTCAACCTTTTCTGTCTGGCTTATTTCGCTTAGCATGATTCTCTTGCGGTCTATCCATGTTGTTGCATATGGCAGTATTTCATCTCTTCTTATGGCTGAGTATTATATATTTAAAGACAGCTTGAAACAGCACCAAATTCTAAGCCTACCCACAATTTCCAGTCTTGACCCTTATCCTAGCCCACAGTACTAACACACAGCAGCCCTGAAATAAATAATTTGTTAAATGAATGAACCAAAAAAAAAAAAAAGTTTCAAAGCATGTGACTGATATTTTATATTAATTTCATTACCTGCATACTCATAAAACCAAGCCAGGCACTTCTTGCTTGAAAAATGTTCCTCTCCACTTATTAGTCTAGCAGAGGGTTGGGATCTGCAATAGCTTAGAAAACACAAATGCCTAAGAATTTAATCATCTTAACTTTTAATGAAAAGCTAAGTTCAATATGAAGTACTTCAATCCAAACTAAAATTATTTTTTTATAGCTGCCATTATAGGAAAAAAAAATTGGGAGTTAAGTATTTGAAATTTGATATAATAGTCTATATACATTAACATTTCTGGCTAATAAAACTCGAATGCTACATTGCTCACTATCAAACTCCAAATATATTAACTGGAATTTATTTCCTCAGATTTAAAAATATCACACATTTCAACCCAATGGTCTCAATGCAGGACTACTAGCTGGGAAAGTACAAACCTTTATGGTGATTCTTCTCAATTGCATGAAAATTATGTTTGTGAATACAGGTATACATTTGAAAACAAAATCTTACAAAGTATATTTTGATACTTATCAATATTTCAAAATAAAATTATATTAGGAGTTGTTTATCATCTACCAAACTTATTTAAAAGATAAAAGATGATTTAGAACATAAGGGTCCTAAATTCCACAGATTAACAAACAACAAAAAACCCTAAAACATAATAATAGTACAAATAATTGGTCCAAAGCTATTTAATCCAAGTCTATCTTTTTCATAAAATCATGTAAAGTTGGGAAGTTCATAAATGGCCTCTACAATTTAATGAACTTCAGAGAATCTTTTCTCAAGGAGCTCAAATAGTTACACTACTACAGTGACATAGAAATGCTATAACTTCTAAAACTGAATAATATAAAATAAGGGTGATACGTTTAAAAATTTAAATTGATAGAGCTAAGTATCACCTGAGTTCTAATTACTGTTCAGTTGTTTTAATGGGCTTAACTTAAATAATTTTGATACATTATGTACTTAAGGTGGCTACAAGTTAGAAGTTATAAAAAACTAATCTGTATGTTTCATAAAAATTTGAGCTAGTGGAGTAACCATGTTAAATTCCAGCGTGAAGTATCAAGAGGTGTAAGCAAACAGCATCACCTTTCACAGTAATAGGCCAAGAAAAATACTTAGGTTCTTTTTTCACAAATAGTGTAATGAAGGAGAAAAATTAAACCAATAACAAAAACGAATATGCAGACCAAGTCACCTACCTCAGGTTTTAAGCAGATCTCTCTTTAAAGAGAGTTCTAGCATTATCTTCCATTTATAATGCTGGCTACAGTCTTCTTTAATGGTAGCATCTAAAGTTGTCATACTACTGATACCCAATAAGGAGATTTTACAAATCCCACATCTCAGAACTACATTGCAGTAATTTTTTTGCAGCATATAATATTGCTGTGATGCCTCTATGACATGCTACAATGGAATCAAAGCTCTAAAACTACAGCTCTGCTTTGTTTTTTTTCTCCAAGAGAATACAGAGGACAATAAGTTTCAAATTATTAATATTTATATTAAGAGCTAACAGCAGCATGAATGCTAGAGAACAAAATGCCTGCAGGACCTTTCCACCTCAGTACATAGGGACTTGGCAACAGTGGAGGCACTATACTTCCACGAAATGAGGCTCCTGAGATTTAAAAAGCCTCCTGCTGGAATTCTCCAAGTTAGACCACTCTAAATACTAAATTTGGAGGCCAATTACAGCATGGTGAGCTTTCTTTCCATCGCTCCCCTAAGTTGCCAGGTCAAGATTTCCTATGCTCTGCTTCTTTCTTAACACTCTGCAAAGAAATTCTAGAAGTGACCCTTCCGCGAATCTATAGTCAGTTCTAGATTTGGAAAGAAGAGGGGGAGGGGTTAAAGGAGTTTGGGGTAGGGGAAAGAGCGCAACTTACGTACGCATTCCTGTTTCCCCACCCTTCAGGGCACGTAGACTCTAACGCGAGGCGACTCTTCTAGTCCCTCCACATGCGCCAGAGCCCACACAACGAACACGCGGTGCAGTCGCAGAGACTTGCGGTGTTCTGCGCCTACCACCTTAGGTTTATTGGAGGTGGCAGTGGGGGGGGGCAGCGGTTACCTATCCCCAGCCCGAGCCTCGGAGACGGAGACCGAGCCCGCTTCCTTCTCTTGCCATTCAGCAAGGGAGGAAGGACTGAAGGGTAGGGGGAGGTGGTACCTGGATATTTTACACTTTTTGAGGCCTCCGTCTTCCGCTACTGCCGCTGCCACCCCAGAGGATTTTCTCTTCTTCTTCACCGGCATCTTCCGCCCTCCCCGGCAGGGCGGGCAGGGAAGCCGGGGAAGGGGGTCGTTGTCCACTGAAGATTCCTCAGTGCTGGCACCCGGTTCCCAGAAACAGCAGCAAGCGTAGGAGCAGAGTCGCCAGCTCGCACCAGAGCGGCCCAGCCTGGCTACCGCCCGCTCCCAGGTCTCCTCCTCGGCTTCCTCTGCTCGGGACAGGGGGTCACTCCTCGCCGGTGGACACTGCAGCTTGGTCACACCGGGAAGAGAGAACGCGGACAGCTCAGCTCCTCCACCAGTCACAGACTCCAAGAGCAAGAGGCTCAGTCTGACCCGGATGCGACTCGCCAAGGGCCGGAAGTGACGCAAACGCAGAGCCGGTCTCCGGGAGGGGTGCGGGTCTGGTTGCGACTGGCCAGAGGTCTCCCTGGCTGAGCGAAGCAGTGCAGGTTTTGATGGTTGCCAGGGTGTCTCAATTTTTCTCACGAAGCTTCTACCCCTCCCTAATTCTGGTAAGTCACCTCCAAGATACGTTTTATAAAACCACTAATACTCTGCAGTTGGCCTTAAAAATAACCAGGTATAGTAAACCAAGAGCTCTTCCGTTTGGTAACCTCACGTTGTTACCCACCTCTTAAATTCTTGTTTTCTTTATGGGCTCACTCTCCCACCCTGTCTCTGTGGTCCCTGACCTCTACTTATCACTTTTTCTCTTATTAAAAGTTAGTTTTACCATCTCTTTCACAGAGCTCACCTCTCAAAAAAGCAACAGTATAGGTGATTGCTGACTTCGTATAGAGGAATTTGGGGAACATTTCTAAAGGGCCTTCCGCCAGACCGTCTTACCTAAAACACTTATAATCACTCCACATCGGTGAAAATATTGTTTATGAATAAAGGTTGTTGCATGTAAGGATTATGTAGTAGAAGGTCGCTTTGGTCAGTATATGCGGAAAATAAATTCAACATCTGTAAACCAAAGTGTGATTGTAGAGGACGAAAGGTTTTTTTTAAATTCAGTAACAGTCAATGTGAATAAGATAAAGCCTCAAAAAAATACCATCTGTAGGTAAGGGGATAGAGGAACGTGTTAACATTCAATGCACTCAGCAAGATTTTGACGGTAACAAAATCTACAGGAAAAATGGCCCAGGTTTTGCAGCAGATTATTAGAAGGAAATTATAAAGGCTATGTCAATTATTTTCCATATGTATTTCTTATTTGAATCTTGAGTCAAACAATACAACCCATATTATGACATTTATGGGACAATTGGACATTTTATCACTAGCAGAATATTTGATGAAGTTCTAGAACCAGCTAAATTTATGTATAGGGTCGCATATTAGTGATGCTTGGGTACTGGGATAGGGTGGAAATGGAGGGAGAAGACTGTAAAGACGCACAAGGGCACTTTTTTGGATAATAGACATTGTGTATCGATTGAGGTGGTGGTGTATATCCTTGTCAAAGCTCATTGAGCTGTACAATTAAAAATGTATGCCCTCAATAATTAAAAAATACTGTATACCTGAAACTAATATAAATAATAAAAATGTATGCCCTGTATTGTATGAATATTATTCCTCTGTAAATTTTGATACAATGAAAACACCAAAATATGAAAAGACGCTATTAGAAATAACCAAGCTTATTCCTTCAAGAAGTGAACTACAAAAGCTAAACATTCCTTTTCTCAAATAGAGGAAGGGAAGTGGTATAAAAATCTAAATGATGAAGACCACAGAGGATGATGTTCAAGGCTGAATCAAGATGTAAGGAACCTTCACGATACCTTCATAACAGGATACCAGAATTGCTATGGTTTAATGACTAGTATGCATCTTCCATTATTTTCTGGGAATATTTATTGTGGTTATTGTGGCCTTTTCCCCCTGTTTATTGTACAATAGTGGAAAGCAGATAATTGTGTCTTTGTTCATAGGCTGCTGGACCATAGAGAACCATTTTCTAGACCTAAGGAAGAAGACTGCACCATACCTGGAGATTGTGGAGATTCTGCTGAATGCGGTGACTGGATAGGAGCCTTCTTGTACCTATAGAATTCTCTGATAAAAGATAAAAGGCTGGGTTTGTGTATGATATTCATGAAGTCTGTCATTCAAACAGTATTTCATAATCACTTAAACCAGGAACTCTCCTGGGTTTAGAAATATAAAAGGCAGGTGTGACTCCTGCATTCATGAAGTTTACAGTCTGGAGGGGGAAATAATATGCAGTCTATTTGTATTTAAGAGTACTTTATAAATAAAGAATATTCTTTAATAGTTTACACTATTATTCAAACAATAGAACAATTGTTTGTTTTTTTAAAATTATTTTACAATTATAGCTGCAATATTAGTTTCAGGTATACAACATGGTAATTTATAATCTGCTTGTTAATAAAGGAAGAGATGGTGATTTCCAGGGTCATGTAGATGATTTTCTTCATTGCTTTCTCTGATCAATCCATTCTCAAAATGGAGCATTCCATTATCCTAATTACTTTCACAGGAGAGGCATATTGATATCACTGCCTGTGAGCAGTATAGAAATGCCTAGTTATGTGGTTTTTATCTTATTTGCTGCTTACCCACACATCGATTATACATTATTTTTCCATCAAGAAGACATTTAAAATGCAAAAACAAACTATGAGAGAGTACTGTGGTTCTTCGTCATATAGGAGAATTTTTAATGAAAGTAAGAAGGAAAGGTAGGGATGAAGCATTTACTTTAAGCAGAAGCTTAGGTATTCTGGTTTAAGATCCAAGGAAGATAGTGGCTTTAGGTAAGACATATAACTTTCTTTATCCTTCATCTTATCCTACTATTAGAGGGATGTAGAAAAATATAATATCCATTTATAATGTTTCCTGGACATACACTTATGCCCAATAAAACTGAGCCATAGTTATGTCATCTATTTGATGTGGGTGATACATGCATCCCTTAACTTTGGGGGTTATAGATGATGCTATGAGAAACATCTTTTAAAATAGTTGTGTCTGTATCAAAGGAGCCAAAAATGGTGCCCTAAAATGTGTTAATTTATATATTCTATATGTAGTTCATATTTTCTTGACATCTCTTTAAAATAGGGCATTTCCACTTGCCAGAAAAGCAATGCAGAAATGAAGTGATTTATGGGATGCCACATGTTATTGTTGTATTGAATTTATACAAATATTCTCCATATATTAATATTGATTTTCAAAACAAATGTTGCCCTACACATAAACCCTGAGAAAGAAGATTAAGAGAATAGTAGAAATGAGATGTTAAAATGGGACTTTGTTTTGGAGCATTAGCAAAGTACACAGAAACTCCTGGTGTTTTAGAGAGGGCCAACAGTGCAGAACTATGTAACACATGCCATGCACCCCTTATATCCTAAAGCAGTGTGCCGGAGCACATCAGTTGTAGCCCTACTGTGGCTATAATTCATTCTGGCACCCAGATTTAGGGAGTAGCCACTCTCTGTAACACTGTTGTCATGACAAAGGGAAAGGAAAACATGGTGAACCCCATGCTGGCTGTTAAAATTCTGCCTTGAAGTAACATATATTACTTCTGTTTAAGTCATATACCTGAGTTCAGGACAGGAATGTATAATCCTGCAGAGAGGGGAACTAAGTAAAGATAAATACAGTTCACAACAATATGAGATTGAAATGAAATCTTATTCAAGATCTAGGGAAGAATGAGTTCACAGAGGAGTTTTCAGATTGCGTTCTGCTTATACCTCACACTGACAGATCGCATTTTCCAAAGATGTCACATGATATTTTCCAACCTACATGTTTTTCTAGAACCTTGCAACTTCCTATCAAGTAATGGAGTCTAATTAAACATCATCGTCAATATTCATTAATTGTTAGAAATCTATCATAGTAATGTAAGGTGTTAATAATAGGGTGAACTATTATGAGAACTTTCTATACCATCATTGCAGCTTTTCTGTAAATCTTAAAACTTCTAAAATAAAAATAAAGTTTATTTTTAAAAAGTCAAAGAACAGAAATAAAAATTAAAAAGTAATAGAGTGCAGGATAAAAAAGTTACAACTCAAGAGAGCTGGCTTGGTTGGGTGCCTTTGGAAAGGTAAGGATTCATACAATTGGGAATGTGCCATCATAGGTAGAAAGCATTGTCTTGTAGATCAGGTGATCAAAAACAGAGCACTTTCAACTTGAAATCTAACCAGGAATATGAAGAATTAGTCCTAAGGAGAGACACCTGATTTGACTTCCAGTATGTGAATATGTACCCTAAATGAAGAAAAATAGTTAACAAAATCAAATTACTACTGATAAGAGAGTCCATTGTTTTGATCACTTGCTGCAGAGAACTTTTTGGATGAGTAGTAGAGAAAACCAAAAGTGAGTGCTGGCAGCTTGTGTTTAGGTGTTTTTATAATCATTTTTATATTCTTAAGACGGGTGGTGTTTTTGTCACATTTCTCAAACTTAATGTTGGAAAGATGGCATAGTGGAAATAGTTTCTGAAAGTGAGAACCACCATTAGACTGATGGATTTGCCTTTTTAAATTTTGCAATCTTAGATAAAACATTTAATTATGTTGTGACTCAGTTTTACCATTTGTATAATAAATCATGCCTTACCTAGACATGACAGTATTGTATTGTTGAAAAATAAATGTGAATGTGTTATAAAAACTGCTAAGTGATACAGAATTATATATTAGCTGGAGTCCTTGGGGGTACATCCAATAGAAATTAAGTTCTAATCTAGAAGGGAGATTTATTTAAGGTAGTCCACAGAATCAAAGGAAAGATTACAAAGGAGACATGTGAAAGAAGTGAGTTGGTAATGGGACTTTCCCTTCCATATCACTATCACCTTTTTGAATGGCAATGACCATCTTTATTTTCAGAGATCTTAACCAAGGTCTCAGCCATTGAATATAGGATTGTCTACGTAGGGCAGTGTGAATGGGACTCAGTAAATTCTTAGGCCATGATTAGGCATTACATCTTTGGAAAATTCATAGGTGACATGTAGGCAGTTACTGAAGTCCCTCACTATTCAGCACAAAGCAGATTAGTTCACATGACTGCAGCAGGGGTAATGATTTCTAGAAAGGCAGTAAATGATCTGCTAATAGTCTTGTTTATTTGACACCCACACTGCTCTAGTCACTGGCATTGACAATGTTGATGTTTCTTGATGCTGACTCTGCTCCTCTCCAGGTGTTCTGTGCATGACTATTTCTTCATCTATAGCTTCACAGAAATCTCTGCAAAGTTTGAGCCCTATCCAACTCTTGAACCCCCTCTTCTAGCAAGATAACCTTTAATTGTTATGGCATAAACTATGCTCGGCTTCTTTCAGGGCCTGTACTTTTAAGTAAGTACAGGCTTTTTGCAAGAGCCTTTTTGTCTAAAATATGGGTCATGAGAATAAAAAGTTTTGACTTCCAATTGCATTTTTTTTTAAATATGAGATTTCAAAGCATATTTTTAAAGTAAAAAGAAAAAAACTAAACCGTTTTGTATTTCTGATTTTACAGCCATAATTCTCCTTGAGGTAGTGAAAATGACACTGACTTATAAAGGTCATGAGCAAGAATGTGCAGAAAAGAAAAGCACACAACAATATTTTCAAAATATTTTCTCTCTATAGGCTCAACAACCAGAGAATTCTCAGACAACTTTCATTGAACTATTTCACATTATACATGCAGCTAAAGCTTTCATTTGCATATCCTCTGGTATAACCTACACCTACGACCAGCTATGTCATTTGTGGGGCCCAGAGCAAAATGAAAACACAGAGTTCCTTGTTAAAAAATTATGTAGTGCTCTGTGAAAGACAATTAAACCTAGTATAGGGCCTTCCTAAACATAAGGTCTTGTTCACCTGCTCAGATTGCATGCTCATGAAGCCAGCGCTGCACATAGCCTAAAAACAAATCTAGGCCTGAGTGACCAGCAGCAGTCCCCAACTCCCAAGCCACAGACCTCTTACTAAAACTGTCCTGTGAGAAGTAGAAGGTAGACCATGCGTCTAGTGAGATGAACTGTAGATAGAGGCAGAATGATAGTGTGTTAGCTATAGTTATCTGCCTTTAGCAAGATGTTATAAGGAAGAGGGGCTCTCAGATGAGAACTGGTTGGTTTTCTCCAGACATAAAGATACTAAGAAATTCTAGAGATTAAGGGTTTGAAAAGCTGACTGCTCTCTGACTCTGAATAATAGGCTATAAGACTGGAAAAAGTTCTAAGTGAGGAAGGCGACAAAAGGTCTCTAAGATAGAAAAGTGACAGGATCTTTTTGCAAAGATCTGATTAAGGGTTTTAACCTTACCATCCATATCTTTTGTTTCAGATAGTTTCAAGTTAGCCATCTTTAAGTTGAGAGAAGGGGCCATTTGTGTGAGGAAACATAGTCTCGAGAATTATATATGGGGAAGAACTAAAATGTGGAAATTAAAATGTGAAACTAAAATATATTAGTCTACTAAGTTTTTAAGGGAATTAATTGTATTGTTAGTGAAACCATAGAAAGACTTTGAGCAACCATAAAGCTCCCAGTTTCCCAAGCAGAAAGCCCAGATAACTTTTCTGTTTGTTTTATAGGTTGCTGGACCATGAGGAGCCTCATTTGAACCTGATAGAAAGGTCCATGCATCACATGTAGAACTTAGATACCTTTCTAATAAAAGACTCCCCAAACTGCATATTCATTGACTTCACAACCCCATTCCTCACAAGTATACTAGATAAATGATAGGAATAACTTTCACTGGTTTTAGTAAATGTTTCTTAATTGTATAAAATTTTAAATTTCATATTTGTTAGATATTTTTAAGGATTAAAGGGAGTCAAGGCAATACTTGAAAAATGAGAAATGTAACTTGGCTTCATTTTCTTTAAATTTATCCGGAGCTACCCTGTTAAGTGAATTGAGGCTGCTGATTTTTTCATATTCTATTCTCATAGCAACAGGCTGTGATGTCAGAAGGTTATTTTATCACAGAATTTATCCAAAAAAGGATGCTAGGTTACTAAGCAGAAAGCTCTGATTTAATTGTGTGTTATTCAACAATTACTTTATACAAATAAAAATGGAAATAGAAATAGAAAATAAAAGACAACAGTTTATATGAACATTTGTATCAATAACTGACAGTTTACATCAGTGATAATGCACTTTTAAATATTAAAAAGCATTCAACTACAAGTCTAAGCAAGACTGTTTCCAGCAAATGAAAGGTAAGTTAGACCATGTACACAGTAAAAAAAGCAGCTTCAAAGAATCTAAAAAAATAATCAGTATTACTATAGAGGAAAATATTACCTATTAATATGTCTTAAAAGTTTTTATACTAAGAACCTAGCATACTTATTACACTGAAAGGCAAATTAAAAGTGTTGTCTTAATCAGATAAATCATAATATGGTGTAAGTATAATAGACTTATTAAAACAGCATTCTGTAAAGCATCTTTACAAATTCACATACCTACTGGACCTGGTAAGTTATGTAAATTAGTGAAATGATTTGTGTGTCCGATGGGTGGGTAAGAACATGCTCTTCCTGTAACAGTCCAGATGGGCTAGATTAGGCCAAAGTAAAAAGGAAAACAATAGCTTAGTTGTTGTAGACAAACAAAATTTGTTTACTTGCCCACATTAAATGTTGGTTAAGGATCAGGCGGGGACTCTCTTCTTTGTCATTAGAGCAGCCACTATCTAGAGCATTATTGGTTACTATGGCAGAAGAAAAAGAGCATAGTTTATTTTGCTTAGTACAAGCAGAATTATTTTTCTTAATTTGAAATGTTAGAAGGTATGATCATCATTAGGGCTGTTTTCAAATATTCTACAGTTCTCTTTCCTTTTGTGCACAGGTACAGTTGTACTTACTTGCCCACTTGCAGTTAGATGTGACGATATGACTTGCTCAGCCAATAAAATGTAAATGGAACTGATGTAAAGACATTTGAAGAGCCAGTAAGTGCTTTGTCACATGGTTCCTTTTCCTTCCATACTAATAAGATACATTGTCAATTAAAAAAAATTTTTGGTTATTCAAGTGAACTCATATTAGGTAATTGTAAACCAAAGCTCAAGAAGTAGAAACAATGTTACCAAGAAGTATAAAATATCACAAAATTATACTTTAAGAGAACAGGTTTAGAGTATAATCTCTGCCATATTTCCTAAAATTCTTGCCATAAATATAATTAACTTTGGTATTTAATTTTTAATACATAATGAAGCACCAGCATTTAATAAATGACATTTAATATCTGATAGATTAAAAATATTTCAATTATTTAATCATAGTGTCTGTTTTTTCTCATAATGAAACACAAAAGTATTACCTGCAAGGAGCTTCACACTTCGAATTTGTACTCCTCTAGTGTCTGTTTCTGATTCTCTTCATTGTGGAGATTGTGGAAAATCATCTATATATTATCATGTTTCTGGCCTATTCCTCTGCCTCCTCAACCATGCCCAGGATTAGTTGGGGGACGGAGGTGGGCAGAGGTGCAGTTGAATTATTTTCAGCTATACACTATAAACTAACTAACTCTGTTCCTTACATGGCTCCTTCCTCTCTCCCCCTGTATATTCAGTGCACAGGATACAGTTGCATTTACATGCCCACTTGCAGGTAGAATTGACTGCAGGAAGAATTGGATACCTATTAGACATAGAAGAAATGATATCACTATTTACTGACTTAGGAAAAGTCAGGAAAAATAGAATTGCTTTTATTCTATTGGGCCACATAAATTATATGGAAGTAAATATATTTAAATATTTGCATTTGAAGGGGTTCAGAACAGGCATGTGGATTATTTTGAGCTGAAAGCAATCAAGACCCTGCCTTCAAACTTCTGCCTCTCCCTTAACTACCTAGAAGAATCTAAATTGTGGGCCTTGCCCATAATGAGTTATTACCAGAAATAACTTTTTATGACCTATCTATAGGGTAGAACAAACATCTAGTTACTGAACATTTGCTATTCTTATCATCCTGAAAATGATCTTCTTCCCCTCTGAAGCCCTAAGGCATCTTACCTCATCCTTAGCAAAGAATGCCATCATATGTACATCATTTTAACTTTCTGTCTGTGAACCTCTCATGTACATGGGGCCTCTGACACTCTTATGTATGTGGGGTTCCCATATATGCAAATGTAATTAAATTTGTTTTTTTTTTTTTGTTAATTTGTCTTATGATGATTTAATTATGAAACCAGCTGGAAATATAGAAGGGTAGAGTAAAATTACTTCCTACCCTACAAGTTGAACACCAAATGTCATATTTGAGTGTATATGTCATTATACTAGTGATTGAAATCTATAAGTACCTGGCGTAAGTTTCAGCTTTTGTAAGTTTGAAGAATAGGTTCTGAAATAACATTCTTTCATGTACCACTCCCAGCACTGTACAAGAATAGTAACTAGTTGATTATTGCTTTAATATGAAAAGTGATATTATAACAATTTCTGTGGTATTTTTTCTTTAAATTGAATAAGAGTATAAAGAGTGTATTTAATAAGTAGTGTGATATTTTATAACTAACATTGTCTTATACAGTGTCTAAAACTGCTGGTACCTTGGCAAAAAAAGATGAGGCACCAAACTGTTCTAGTATTCATCCATTCTTCACTCCATCCACTCACAGAAAAAGATTCCAGTTTCACTTTAGAAAGTCCTTGACGAAAGAGTAAATACTAGTTTTATCAGCTCTCAAACCTTCAGTATAAGTCATCTTAGTATTCTGATGATGAAATGAAATGTGCATAAAGCACTTCTGCTCCATACTAAAGTACAATGGTTGTCCTAAAGAAAAGAACCTGTGCGATTTGAGTTGCTACATTAGCAGCTTTCTCATGAAACACCATTTTTACTTGAAAGAGTGACAGACGAACTATGATTATTAAGATTTGAGTATTTGGCAGACATTTTTCTCACAAAAGCCTATCATTTCAAGAAAAAGAAACTGATGGTATTTGTTGTCAATTATAAAATGCAAGCTTTAATGCAAAATTTATTTTCTAATTTTTCATGCAAAAATTAGAATTTTGGAAAACTTCAAATTCTTCATTGTTAGCTTGAAACATCTCCATATACAAAAATTTCTTCATATGAGATCAGTGGTACATTACTGATTGTGATTTTTTTGAATTGTATAATGAAGTGTATCGACATTTGGAAGGTTTGCATGGCTCAGTGAACCAATATTTTCTAAACGACCAATGCATAATGTCATGAAATATTCATCGGTAGAAGATCCATTCAGAGTACAAGATAACCATTGAATTTTAATGTAGCTTAGTATGAAACATTGATTGATGTGGTCTCAGATTCCAAATTGCTACTAATCTTGAACAGACTTTGGATTTTCACAAGATACGAAATTTGACAATTAAGAAATTACTTTGAAGAAACTTCCACTTGTGCAATTCTAGTTTAGTAACAAAGAAGAATATTCACAATTATATAAAAAGGTTATTAAAATTCTTTTCCATTTTTAACTACATTTCTGTGAAGCCAGATTTTCTCCATATACTTAACCAAAACAGTGAACTGCCACAGATAAAATGCAGATAGAAGATCTAGCTTTGTCCTACCAAGGCAAAATTAAAGAGATTTTCAATAATGTAAAATAATGTAAAAAACTTATTTTGGGCAAATTATAATTTTTAATAAAAATCTGTTAACAAGTCATAGGCTTATATTTAAATAGAATAATTTTTTTAAAGTCTCAGTTTTAAAGTCTGTTACAGTACATATTTATAGAAATAACACACATAAACAAATTTTTTTGTGGTCTTCAATAATTTTTAAAATATAAAGAAGCCCTAACACTAGAGGTTTGAGAAATGCCAGCATAGACATATTTAGAAAACTTGGGCTGAGAAAGGTTTTGTCCTTTTTTCTCCAGCTCACATTTTCCGTTTTCGTACCACCTGCTAGCCAAATGCTAAATTAATGCTCCACATAATTTTTTAAAAATAGCACCATACTGCTGATATCAATTACTCTCTATTAGGTAGAGTGGTCTAAATTACTGTAAAAAAAAATAGACTCACACATGTATAACGTAAAATGGCTCAAACACAATAAAAGTTATTTCTTCTTTAACAGTTGCTGGCTTTACACTGATTCAGGAGCCCGGGATCCTACTGCTTTACGGTTCTGCCAATTCTTGTAGCTTTGTTACCTACATCAGCTGGCAAAATGGTCACTTCTTTAAAACCTTGCCTTTGAAGTGGCACACGTTACTTCTGCTCACATTCTCTTGGTGAGAATGTTAATGGTTAAACCTGGATGGTAGCCAATTATTAGCTATGGAAGGGGAGAATGGTTTTTGGTAGTTGGCTGTCTACTGCTGTGATATAGTGTAGATTCAGAACTGGATTTTGTTATGTGGCCTTGTGTAAGTTATTTATCTCTGAGATTCTTCTTTATTGAAGCTAAATTGAGTACTGGAGTTTTATCTGTCATGTTTTCTGCCATATGCTTGATGCTGGGTATATAGCAGTAAACAAGATACACAAAATTCCTATCTTCATGGAATTTACATGTCAACTGGAGTTTCTGTTTCATGACATATGGGTTAAACTTGATTCAAACACTCAAATTTCAAATCTTGTGAAAATTCAAAGTCCACTCAAGATTTTAAAAAATTTGAAAGATGACATTCTTGTGATCTCATTTGCTTTCTAACCTCACGTTCCTAGATGTGCTGTTTTTTATTCACTACATTATTATGGATGTTAAATATAGCCATTTCACACATTTCTACCAAACAACTCACCTAGACCAAGCATATGTGAGTAATGAAGACTCTTCTAAGGACTTTGAGAAAGGTCATAATGCCCATTGCAGACCAAAAATTTCTGTATCCATATTAGCTATTTCTGCTTTCAAAATTTTTTGACTATCTAGTCACCCTGGGATCTGTTTGAATTTTTTTCCTGTCCAGTGGCCAGCATCCCACATTACTGATTCCTCTCCCACCTCTTGGAATATTTCATGAGATTTTGAATTCATTTTCCTTTATAATTTAGAGCATTTCAGCTTTCTTTAGCTCCCAAACCCTAAGATGCTCAGTAAATAAAAAGACTCTAATTCTAAAAGAATATAGTTTTAGGATTACTGAGTGTATAATTAACAAAAAAAAAAAATCCCCATATGTTTATGTTCCCTAGGATAATGGCTCAATTCAGGCCTGGAATAACTAGACCAAAAATCCTGAGGGCAAGGACTGTCTCTAGAGTATAATTCATTACTTGGCATACAGCAACACGTAGTAAATATTTTTTAAAAAATTATTGAAATCAGAGTCTTTGATGAATATTGGGACAAATGACCAGTAGTTTAGTAGTTTACAGTGACACCATGGGGTAGAAAATGAGGAAGCCTGATTTCATTTCTGTATTTCCTCAGTATTTGGTTGCACTTGTCATAACATAAATTAACAAGTATCATTGTATGTTTTGGTTATTTTACAAAGAGGGCTGTGTTCTGGTAATGATTTTGATGAAAAATTGGTGGTTAAAGTTTTCTGAAATTAATACTAAGATAACAATCATAATGGTAGGATATTAACCAACACAGAAAGGTGCAGAGGAAGATTGAGAAAATAAATTAGCATTGTATTGAACTAATTTTTTCAATCATTCTCTTTAAAAATCTACTTTTAAGTAGTAATCTCTTAAATTCTCATTACCACCTAGATAGTATTTCCCCATTTTACGGAAGTTGAACCTCACGCTGGAAGTGGTTTGCTAACGGGTGCAGGAAGAGAGGGAGCACTGGAACTCAGCCCTCCTAAATCCAGGTCATCATGGCTGCTGCACTTGAAGACTAGAATTATCTTTTACAACTGTGCGTTATAAGAAATTGTAGAAAAAACAGAGGTCATGTTTTGCTACCCAACACCAACTCGTTTGAAACCCTTACAATCGATGGTCGCGAAGAGCAGCTACGGAACCCCGAGGTGGTCGATCCTCTCCGAGACCTCTGCGTGCGGGTGCCTGAGATGGTGACGTCCACTGCGCGCCCGCGGCTGCGCCGCCGCAGTGCTCCGTCGCCATAGCGACTGCCCCGGCAAACACGAAGCTCTGCGGGCCGACGGGCGGGCTCTGGGTTTGGAAGAGCTCTGCTCTTCCTCGCACTTCCCTCCGGACTGTTTTCTTCCTTGCTTCTTTTCTGCCCTCCTTTCTCTCACCCCCTTTGCACAATCATGGCGGGCGGAGCCGGGGACGTTCGGAAGCTTTTCATCTTCAATACCACTCAGAATTACTTTGGACTGGTGTCGGAACCCTTGGACCAGACGTTGCTGTATAACAGTCCTGAAATCAACAATTTCTTGGATGACGGGAATCAGATGCTCCTCAGGGTGCAGCGATCCGACGCCGGGATCTCCTTTTCCAACACGGTATGGTTTCCCGCACCCCTGTCCTGAACTCGCTTTACGTCCCCAATCTCAGCCAGAGGGATGTCGGGTCCCTCTACAGCCTTCTTCGTTGGATCCTCTTCTGGGGCCAAAGGCTGTCTTCGCCTTAGCTGAACTGTCCTCTTCCTTCAGCGTGTAGTTTCCAAGCTTGCATTCTGACCAAAGGAGGTTGCCTGTTCACACACCCGAAGAGAACAGTTATATTTCTTCTAGTTTCTTTTCCCTAAAGATTAAAAACAAACACCCCCCAAACTAAAATGATACAAAGTTTAAATTCTTTTTTGATGTACAGTATGCGATGCATTGATTAATTGCACTGCTGTCTCCACTGGTTGCATTTGCAATCAGGATGTGTATATAAATTACATATACATTTTATATGTTAAAAAGTTAAATATATACATTGATAAGTTAACAAATATACATTTGTTTTATATATATCATATTCTATATTCTGATAGCTATATTCTGGATAGCAGTGAAGGTTAAAAGCTTCCCAAGTTCTCTGGTATGTGTATATCGAAGAGTAATACACAGAAAATAATTGCCTCAGACATTAAAGGAGCTTATTAAATGGATGAAAGATAACTCAGACATATTTTTAAACCTTTTCCTCTGGTGTCCACCCGTGTCTCTATGTCTAACAGAGTTTTTGAAACAGCAAGTGCATTTTTGTAGGATGATTGAATCATTCATCCCATTCACTATGAATCTTTAGTCTTGAATTTAATTCCCCTCTATTCAATAAACTTTTATTTTGAACTCATTATATGCAAAGCATTGGTGGATTTAAAAAAATTTTAAAAAGGTAGAATGTCATTGTTAACATTTGTTTTCTCTTTACACTGTTAGGCACTGTTCCAAGTGCTTTATGTGGATTAGTTCATTTAATATTCACAACACTTTAAGATAGAAACTATTTTTACTTCCTTTTTATGGCTGAAGAATGTAAGGCACAAGGTTAACTGTTAACTACTCCACTTCTCTAATAAGTAGTATAGTTCATATGAGGACTCCCTGCTTTTGCCTTCCAGAGCCTCAATCCAGTGGCCTACAACAGGGGTCCCAACCACCTTGGCAATTACCAGTAAGGTTAGTGGCTTGTTAGGAACCAGTCCTTACAGCAGGAGGTGAGCGGTGGTGGAGCAAGTGAAGCTTTATCTGTATTTGCAGTATTTACAGCCTCTCCCCTACCATCACTGCCTCAGCTCCACCATAGATCATCAGGCATTAGATTCTCATAGGAGCATACCGGTCCCTGGTGCCAAAAAAGTTGGGGACCACTGGTCTACAATGACATATACTCAACAAATTATATAATTAGGGAACACTGTTGGAAATGCCACTGAAAGTTTAGATAGTGTGTATTGGGAAAACAAGATAAGGGGGGGTTTGAATTTGTGAAAAATGTATCTTGGGTTGGATATTGAAAATTGAAACTTACTTTTTAAAGTTAATGCTGTTACTAATAGAGCCCAACAATGTATTTTGTTTTTAGTCGTACCCCACATTACAGATTTTTAGTCATATTTGGAAGTGTTTTGTTATATATTAAGTTGTACTTTTGATGTCTGAGAGCCAGCATGATTTAATGTTAATAAATTAACAAATATTTATTGAGGTCTAGCACTATCCTAGGTGCTGGGAATACAGCCATGAACATGTCAGAGTTTGTCTTCAAGGATAACATCCAAGTGGACGAAGACAGGCGAAATACATGCACACAGATACATAATGTGACATAATTTTGAGTGTTGATAAGTGCCGTTAAGATAAAAAATAATGTTAAAGTAGTGGTGGGGATGGCATAGGGAACTGTATTAGTACAATAGGAAGGAATACCTGTCTGAATTAGTGACTTTTGAAATGAGATTTGAATGATGAGTTGCAGGCATACATGGATTTAAGGGAAGAGTGTTCTAAGCAAAAGAAATGGTAAGTACCAAGGTTCTGATCTGGGTCTTACCTTGGTTTCACAGGCCAGGAAAAAAAAATGATTCCTGGTTTAATTAATGACTGGAGGGTGGACGATTGTCACAGGCTGATCATTTAGGACCTTGTACCCCTTTTAAGCAAGAGGGAGATGTGATCTGCTTTATGTTTTAGGACAGAGGTTGGCAAACTTTCTCTAAGATAATAAATATTTTAGGCTTTGCAGACTGTATTTGTTAAAACTACAGCTATGCCATTGTAGTGTGAAAACATTCATAGAAAATATGTAAGTTAATGATTATGGCTACAGTCTAATAAAACTTTATTTTTGGACACTGATATCTGAATTTCATATAATTATGTTTCATGAATTCTTTTGATTTTTTTAAAAATGTAAAAAACATTTTTAGCTTGTGGGCGGCACAAAAACGGGCAGAAGTTTGTAATATATTGATCCCTGGTGGATCCCAGTAGGTAATAATAGCAGTATTTCACATCCTCAAAAAACAATGTTACAGCTTGAATGGTTATCAAATTATAGTCAGTCAGGAGTAAATAGTGGTTGCCAATGTTAGGGAAACTGGGAGGAACAGCCGATTCTGTTTTCCTTTCCTCAGGGAACCATGAGCAGCTGTAACCATCCGATCCTTTGCTTTAACTCTGACTTTGGCTAGGACAAACTTACTGTCCTGATTGATGTTCCAGGGAGCCTTGGCCAGTGATTATAGTTGCTATCTTCAAAGTATGATGATGTGTATTTTCTGAATTTTCTTTTTTTAGATAGGTGTGATGAGGAAGTACAAGAGTATGTACTGTTTAATTACTAAGGAGTGACTTTTTTGAATCTACAGATTGGCAGCTTGTTATATCCCATTTGCTTGTAATTGGAATAAAATGTTCACACTAGCAATAGAATTCTAATGTGTGAAAATGAAGAGTTTCAATAATGCAGCTACACCAGTAAATGCCAGTTCCTTCCTAGCAGTTGAAAAATATAATGATTGGGATAAAAGAAAAGTAACGTGAAAGCTCACTCATCTTTAAGATGTTTTTTATACACAGCAGTAAACGTGTTTGAAAGTTTTTTAATAGGCTTCTCTTCCTGGAAGAAGAAATGATAATAACTGTGAAAGCGAGTATATAATGCAAAAATTTTTTTAAGGTAGTATACTTTTCAGCTAATGAAGCAATTACTACTTTTAAAAACAAATTTTATTATTAGTTTCAAGTATACAGTACATTGGTTAGACATTTGTATAGTTTATGAAACGATCCCTCCGATTATTCTTTCTCTCCTCTGGCTCTACATGTAGCCATTACATTACTGCTGACTCTATTCCCTAGGTCGTAATTACTATTAACTGGCCTATTTTAAACATGGCTGCTTTTGTAAATTCCAATTTAGGTCATTCAGTTCCAATTTTAAATAATCTAGTTATATGTCAATTTAATAAAAAAAAGTTATACTCTAATAGTTTAAGGAAAAATTTTTGGTTCAGGTAAAGATGATTTTAGGAGACAGACAACTGAGTTCATTTGGGTAGTTGTTGACTTTTATGTACAACTTAAAAAGCTCCTTTTAAAATGCTAATTTCAGCTAGAGGGTGATTAACATACTGGAGTAGAGTGGAGAAGCATACTACTAATCAGTGTGTACCTGGGACACACAGCTTTGATCTGAATCTTGCTGGAGTGGAGTAGTTAGCAGTGTTATGTCATCAATATTCACATAGTGCCTTCTGTTTATAAATCAAAGTGGCTTTTGCCTGTAAGTGGGGAAACCTTTTAAAACTTAGGTATTCTTATAGAGCGAGAAAGCTTGGTTGTAATTTACTATATAATTAATTTGAAATAACTATTTTCTTATGGGATAAAATTACAATGATACGTTTTAGGAACTTTAAATATTAACTTATGACAATAACATTAAAAATCATTTGTTTATCACTTTAGATTGACTTTGCTGATACAAAAGATAAAGTGCTGGTGTTTTTCAAGCTGCGACCTGAAGTAATTACTGATCAGAATCTACATAATAACATTCTTGTTTCATCTATGTTAGAATCACCTATAAATTCCCTTTATCAAGCGGTACGACAAATATTTGCACCAATGTTGTTAAAGGTGAGTAAATTAAAGTAGCTAGATGATCATTCTTTTTTTAACCTAGGTTATTTGGATAAATGTTTTCATAAACACAAACATGAAAAATTATTTTACTTACTGTTAATATCATTAATATTTTACTTTTTAAATTAAAACCTTTTTAAATTAAAAAATGTATAGTCTGCTTTGTTGACAAATAGAGAAATTGGAAAAAGATATAAAATGCAACCCATATCAGTTTTTACATTGCTATAAGGACTTCTTTCCTCCCTTATGAGATGTAGGTAGTGTCAAGCTTTGAGTGAAATAGCCATATCTGGACTTTGATAGTATTTTAGGAAGCCAATTTGATTGGCAGGCTTTTAATCAATGTTTGTTCTTATCTGTTTTTATTTAGGATCAGGAATGGAGCAGAAACTTTGATCCCAAACTGCAGAATCTTTTGAGTGAACTAGAATCTGGGTTGGGTATAGTTCTACGAAGATCAGATACTAATTTATCAAAGTTGAAATTTAAGGAAGATGACACACGAGGTATATAACCATGATTTAAAGAAAGTCAAAACTATTGTCTTACTGGTACATTAGTAGATTAATATATTCTCTCACAGATTTCTTTCCATGCTTTGGGATCTTCTCTGAGCTTGAGCTTTTTTAAAGGAATAGATCTATATGGATTTAGAGGCGAGAAAGATGTAATCTTTCACAATGTTCAGTTCATGGAAATAGAAAATATAGTTGATTCTTGTTATTTGCATTAGTTATGTTCTATAAAGTCACCGTAAAAACTGAATTAGTGAATACTGCACCACAGCTCCTGGGGTAATACAGAATTAGGTTCCTGTGAGTCTCTCGTCATGTCCACTGCTCAACATGTAACCTTGTTATATGTGTATTTGTGTTTAGAGACACTTTATATGGCCAACAGCACTGTAACTTATGCATGAATGAAGCTTATCAAGCACAACTTTTTTTCTGTAAGGCACATCACAGTGTGCTTGTGCTTAGGAATACTAGATAGCACTATGTTTGGGGGCATTTTAAACAATAAAATCACCAACACAACGCACAAAAATGTGAAAAATGTGACACTAAATAGACTATAAAAAGGATTTTTGTTTACTAGGAAATAAGAAACAAGAAAGCCTTGCCACTTTATTCAACCTCATCTGGGTATCCATGTGTAGGGCGACTCAAAGTTTTCACTGTTCTGCACTTGTCTGTGAATGACCACAAAAGCACTGAGAGTATTGATTTTAGGTTACAAATAAATGTTAGCAAGTTGGTGAAATCCTGTCTACTGAAACCACAAATAATGAGGATTGACCCTAATGCACACTTTGAAAAGAAAATATGCCATTGACTTTTATTTAAAATGTATTTTGTCAGAAACTTATTATAATTTTTTTGTGATTATAGATAAATTATTATTTATTCGAGAAATTAATATGAAATTCATGACATGCACAAATTATTATTTTAAAATATTGGATTTAGTTTTATTTTTTGCTTGACTAGTAAATTACATGGATCCAGAAAGAATAGTGCATATTTCCAGAATGTGATTAGGCAACTAGAAATTATCCAGTTCATTGGGAAATTTAAAAGCAAATTTAAAAGTAAAACTATTTTAATTTGCTTATATTTTGAAATTTAATTGCAAACATTTATTGATTAAATCACAATCATTTTTAATTTGGGTAATATCCAATAGTGTGAATGGTTCTAATATTAGATTTAGGGAAGCCTAACATTGAAGAAGCAAATTCATAGATGTAAGAGGCAAACTGACAGTATAGGTATTAATGGTTTACAAAAGCATATAGCAGTCATACTGAGCAATAAACTTATTGTGAAGTATTAAGTTAGTACTGTTATTGTCTCTAGTGGATGGATGTCAGTAAGAACTTTCTCTTGATAGAAATTGTAAAACTTCTTCTGTACATCCTTAAGAATACATGAAATATTCAAAATCAGTGTAATCAAGCAGATAACTTTCTAGCTTTTCATTTTCAATTGATATAAGTTTTTCTTTTTTACCTTTTCAGGTATTCTTACACCAAATGATGAGTTCCAGTTTTGGACAGAGCAAGCTCATCGTGGAAGTAAACAGATTAGTAAAGAAAGAGCCAGTTATTTTAAAGAATTATTTGAAACAATTGCAAGAGTATGTGATTCTTACGCAGTTATATATTAGGCTTTTGATTAAAATAGTTTAGGATTCTGCTTTTAATAGATTTACCTCTGTTTTAAAATCATTGCTTGATGATTATGAACAAAATATATCCTTCATGTATATAGCAGGGTTTACCTAAGTTGTGTTTTTTACATTTAGAAATCCAAACTTTTGAAAAAGTTAAATTCTAATCTCTGGTAAATATTTTTCTCAAAATATAATTAGTTTTCTGCAGGTAGACAGGAAAAAACAAAAACCTAGTACACTAACAGAGTTGTATTTATGTGGAGGTAATATATGTTCTTTTTAAAAAATGTTCACTTTATTCAAAGCATTTTGAAGTAATCTGTAAAACAAAAAGTCTTAGTTTTATACTTATTTATTTCTTGATGTTTCTATAGAGAGGTTAAATAAATGACCATTTTAATTATGGTTATAAAAAGCCTTTTCAAAATAAATAGTAATTTTTCTCTTCACTTCCTATGTTATTCAATAATATCATTTTACAAATGAAATGCTTGCAATAATTTTAAACTTTTTTGTAACAGTGATGAAATGTAGAACAATAAACCTTGTACTGTGATTGTATTATTGGTAATAATTATTAGCAATATAGTAAATGAATAAATAAAGATATGCCAGCTACAGTGGGTAGTGTATATATATGGTGATGAGGTCACTTGTATTGGGTACGTAAAAAAAATGAATTCAAATTTAAAGAAAATTAGGTCAAGGGTAAAAAATAAATGAATAGACTTTTTGGGATTTTTATTTTTTTTCTGGCTTTCATGAAATTTATGTTTGTGAAGGAATTTACATGGTATTTTGCATAGAGAATTAATATATCATCTGGTAGAAAAGGAGAAAATAATATGGCAGATATTAAGGTCATAGTAGTTGAAAAATCTGAGAACATGTGACTCTATTGCCCAATGTACAAATATGATTATGTTTAAAAATGAATGTGTTTTTGTTCTAGGAGTTTTATAACTTGGACGGTCTATCCTTATTGGAAGTGGTTGACTTGGTGGAGACTACTCGGGATGTTGTGGATGATGTGTGGAGACAAACAGAGCATGATCATTATCCTGAGTCACGGATGTTACATCTCTTAGATATCATAGGTACTAGTAAAGAAATTAATTTTTGAAATTTTGCAAGCATGTCTTATTTTGTTTTCTGTTTTTTTTCTTTAACTGTTTACTTAAAATGCTCCTTAATGTAATAATTGTCGCTTAAAGTAATGGTTAAAGCAAATCATATAGGGTTATTTAGATAGATATTTGTATATAGTTGGTTAATTTAAATCATACGTATCAAATTCTTTGACCATCAATACAACTAAATTTACGTAAATTTTTAGTCCCTATACATGTATTAATTTTGACTTTATTTTGTAGTGAACTGAAATGTTTTTTAATATTACATTGGTTTATTTGTCAATATAATGACCCTTCTCATTATTATCGAAAGGAAATATTAGGCAAACATATACAGATGTATGTATATTTATTGGAATATTGTTTGTAACATAAGAACATATGAGAATTGAGGAACAAATAGCAATTGAGAATTGGTTACACACTGCAACATACATACAGTAGGCTTTGCAGCACTTAAAAAAATGCATATGTATTTTTTTACATACATGATGTAGTGTAAGATGCAAAAATACTTCTGTTTTTGAAAAATATTTGTTGTTGCCAGTGTTTGTCGAAGGATGTGCATGTGGAATTTCATAGATCTTTAGTTTGTTAACTTGTATATTATTTTAACTTTGTCATTAGCATGTATTCTGCAATTATTTGGTAAAAAGACATTTCCTTTAGAAGTTTGCTTTATGTTTTATTAGGTGGTTCATTTGGAAGATTTGTTCAGAAAAAGTTGGGAACTTTGAACCTCTGGGAAGATTCTTATTATCTTGTAAAAGAAAATCTGAAAGCTGGTATTTCAATTTGCGAGCAGTGGGTGATTGCCTGTAATCATCTAACAGGTCAGGTGTGGCAGCGCTATGTTCCTCATCCATGGAAAAATGAAAAATATTTCCCTGAAACACTTGACAAACTTGGCAAACGCCTTGAAGAGGTATCATTTGGTTATTTGGCTCTTTGTCTTTAACTGTGAAGTAGCTCTTCACCTGTTTATGAATTAATTTTATAATCAATAAGCACTACACATCAGATAAAAACTATTTGGTTTCCACCTCCTTTCTTTGGTGTGTGGCTGTTCAAGTTGTAAGTTGTAAACTTCTATTTTGTTCTTTGTTATAAAAAAGATACTAAGTTCCACAGGCCATCAATGAAATGTTTTTTAATAGAGATTATGAATCCATGAGTTTTTTGTGTGTTTCCATCCAGTATAGTTATATTCAAATTATTTTGTGTTTGGGCAATGAGTCTCCTCTTTAAATTGGCTCGTACGTCATTTTGATATGAATCCAGTATTTCTTTGATAATTTATTTACTTTTAGTCCTCCCCAAATATATCAGTCAATCTTATACATTTTCTGTCTCATACCTAGAATTAGTCATTTCTCCAAAGAGGCTGGTTCATTTTTAGTAGAAAATGGTATTTAGAAAGAAAAATCTGGTAGGGGAGTGTTAAATTTTACTTAATTATTGATACTTTTAGGCCTTCTCAGTAGATAGGGTTGTTAAATTGGTGTTTTTGTATTTAGAAAAAGAAAAACAAATCATGAAATTGTACTGTTATTTCTAACTCACGTGTAAGAGTATAGTGATTTTACTTAACCTTTTAATTACTTTCGATTGTTGGTGGGAATTTTAAATGCAAAATACAATAATTAGTTTTCCAGCTACTTGTAAATTATACAAAATAGAGTTAATATTGTTTCATTATCAGAAGTGCAACATAATGCAAATTTATAAAAGAAACACTATTTAAGGAGAAAAGATGTTAAAACTTTAAATGAGCTTTAAGCATAGCTTAAAAATATTTAGATTTTGTACATTTTCACTAGATATGAGTACACTGATTGCGAGTAGTGTTATGATACAATATGTCTTTGAACATTACTTGCATTATTTGAAATTATTAAAATAATAATTTGTTTTATTGTTCATTTCAGAGAACCTAGTTAAAGAATTTTTTGCTCAGTATCTTTAGATTTTAGACTTATTTGTGTAGATATTTTGACTTAAATGAATTTGTTGTTTTAATATTTTGTTTTTTAGGTTTTGGCTATTAGAACAATTCATGAGAAGCTTGTCTATTTTTTACCTGCTGGTGAAGAGAAAATTACATGCCTGGCTCGAGTATTTGAACCTTTTACTGGCTTGAATCCCGTGCAATATAATCCATATACTGAGGTTTGAATATATATGTGTTTCTCTATATAATTTCCTTTTTGTGTTCTTTTTAAAGGCAGATTTTTAAAATATTAAAGTCTAACAATATTCATAATTCATTTAGCCTTTATGGAAAGCTGCAGTGTCTCAATATGAAAAAATTATTGCACCTGCGGAAAAAAAAATAGCAGGAAAATTGAAAAATTATATTTCAGAAATTCAAGATAGTCCACAGCAGGTAACATATTGAAATATTTCACTTTTAGTATTTCCTTTAAGTTATTTTAGGACACATATGTATATTTACCAAGTGGATCCAGTTGGGATGAACATATACTTGTCTTATTTTATATTAGCTTCTTCAAGCATTTCTGAAATATAAAGAGTTGGTGAAGCGTCCAACTATAAGCAAAGAATTGATGTTAGAAAGAGAAACTTTACTGGCAAGACTCGTGGACTCAGTTAAAGGTAAAAGTTTATCAGTGATAAAGGTGTTTGCTTCAGAAAATATTTTTGTAAGTTACTTTTTTCTTTGTTATATAACATTTATGATTAAGACTACATTTTGTGACATCTATATTACTGTTATAAGTGACAGATTTTTAAAATTAACTGGTTATTTTCTTTCTCTGTCATATTTGGTGTGTAAGATTCCTGAGTATAATGGACCAACTTTTATTATTTTTCTACCCACAACATTTGACATAATATTTGGAACATAGAAGGCATTTAGAAAAGCTTTGCTGAATGTGTGTTATCATTTATTCGATTTAAATTTTATAGATTTTCGATTAGACTTTGAAAATCGATGCCGAGGAATTCCTGGTGATGCATCTGGACCACTTTCTGGCAAAAACCTTTCAGAAGTTGTTAATAATATAGTTTGGGTTCGTCAGCTGGAACTGAAGGTATTTGTTTTCATAAAATTTGAAGAATACTAATTATAAAACATGCTAAATTAATGTTGAAGGCACTCTAGAACTGTAGTGAAAACATTAAAAAAAATTCTTTGTTTTCCTCGGCACATCCATCTAATTTTCATGTGAAATGTAGAATTCCGAAAAAGTCTGTTGAGGGGATTCTAATGGTTTTTTCATTTCTTGTATAGAGATAATTGTCAAATAATTTCTCATTGTAATTGCACTTGTTACAGGTAAGTGCTTTAAAAAAAGTGTTCAAGAGAAGAGCATCCTTTATACTGCATTAAGAAAATTCTTTGAAGATGTACCATTTTTAATCCTTTGAATCGTATCATTACGAAAACTTGGTAGTTGCCAAGTCTATCTGCAAGTATGTTTATGTAAGTAAATCAGGTTGAAAGGAACTTAAAGGAAAGGTAAGAGGTAATTATGGCATTGTCTAGGGTAGTGGCAGCAATTTATAGATTTAAAGGACTATTTAATATTAAAGTTGATCTAATAATCTTATATACTTACTAATCATTATGTGGTATAATGTCTTATATTTGGCTCATATAATATTGGTTTTAATCTGTGATTAAGAACAAACGGATACAGAATATTATAAAGGCTAGCATGAGAGAGAATTCTACTTATTCAAGTTGATTTTTATTTTCTAGAATATTGTGCTTAATTTCGTCAGTCAGCTTTCCAAGGTGCTATAGTATTATTTGTATGGTTATGGAGGAAGGGCATTTCTCTCGTTTCATTGACCTTCCAGTTGGCATAATTATTGTCTGAGCTATTAAACAGAACATATAGTAGTAAAGAACACAACTTACTGCTTACTTTATATAAGAGTATTAGTGAATTCTTGGAGTTTTACCTGAATTTCTCTTATCTTGCCCTTAAAATTATGCCTCATCTGCATTATCCTCTGTGTTTGGCTATTCTGAGGTTGTATAATTCAGAAGCAAAGTAGGGGATGATATTCTTATATTTACTTGCAAATCTATTTTTTATAGATGAATGGGAAAATAATTTCTGAATCACAGATCAGAGAATGGGGCTATATTTTATCCTATTTTGTTAGATTTTAAATAATAAATATTCTTGTTATTTGGCTTTTTGAGGTGGATGATACTATCAAGATAGCAGAGGCTCTTTTATCTGATTTATCAGGATTTCGATCTTTCCATCGAAGTGCTGAAGATCTCTTAGACCAGTTTAAACTATACGAACAAGAACAATTTGATGATTGGTCCAGAGATATTCAGTCTGGTTTGTCTGATTCCAGATCTGGTTTGTGGTAAGTATAAATATACTAAACAGAGAAATCTACACAAAAATCTTTTTTCTTATGTTATTAATCCAGATGGCAAGGTGGAATTAATCTCAGCTCTGTTCTTTCTTCAACCTTGCTCCTACTGTTAGTTTTTGTTTGTCAGCTTGTAAGTCCTAAGGTTGGAAACTTTACTGATATAACCTGTTGACTGCTTCCCCCTTGTTTCTCATGTCTGTTCCCCAGGACTACAGATTTATATTTTGGAATTAGACTTTCCCTCTTCCATGATTTTTTTTGTTTTTGGTATCCATGTATGTTTTTCTGCCTTTTTACATAAATATCATATATGCATACACATATATGCACACATTGTAAATGCTAACATTTTTTAATTTTAAACTTCTTGTAATGAGGAGTATTTCTTCATGGTGCCCGACATAGTAAGGGTTTGGTAAATATTTGCTGAGCTATACTGAACATAATAATTGATCAGCCTAATTATTCTAATGGGTATTTAAAATGAGTGGTCTAGAAAAGCCATATTTTTTTGTTCAGGCAAACTTTCCCCAGTGTAGTATTATCTGTATTTTTATAAACTTGTCACTTTATAAAATTAAGTTTGTTCATAAGGTTAAATTCTGTTTATAGTCCCTACATTTCTACAAAGGTTAATTAGGCCTAAAATAGTAGCTTATTAAACTGAATGAATCATTTTTGTCCCCTTTATCTTGCATTTTGGTTGTAGAGGAAGGCTAGAACAACCAAAAGGTGCTAGGGCATTAATGATCATAACTTCATAAAATGTAAAAGATGTTCCAGGCTAAAAAAATATTTCTTTAGTCAAATAATTTTAGAAAATATGCACAATTTTTTCACTATGGCACCAGTGGAGATTCACTATGTGTGACAACATAGCGAAGGACTGAGACCTGCTGTAATGAAGCCGGTTAAACTTTCTTCAGTCTAGTGTTTCCCTTTGGTGATGAAATTCCCTGAGTCCTACTTTTTTTTTTTTGGATTAAACTCATTATTGTCCCATAGAATCAGTGTGCTTTAGAACATATTTCTGGTATGAAGAAACTAATTTTAAAAATAAGTTTTGAGTAAAGGTAGAAAGGGTCACCATAATAATTTTTTGATGGGCTTTGTTTATGTTCATATGGGAAAGTTTGGGCTAAATATTTATTTTATTCCTTTTAAAGTATCTACTTTTTATTATGCCTTGTTGTATGTATAATTAAAAAGGCCGAATAGATTTTTTTTTCTGTTCACTAGCTTACTTTCTAAGACCTGTAAGTTCTCTTAATTGTCAGTGATTTGAAAGAATGAGCATTATGTAAACATGATCCTGAAAGAAAGGCCATGAAAATATAATACTTTATTCTTAATTTAGCTTAGTGTTTTCACAATCCATGCTGACATGAGTGCCCCAATTTAAAATTTGCTATTGTAGCCTTCGTGAGAAATGCAATGAAAGGACTTAAATAGTGAAACAGAGTAATGAAATATTTGACTATCTCTACTCCTCCCATTTTGGCACTTATCATTGATCCTGTAATAAAAGTATTAAAGAATCAAGGGAGCTAGGTAAAAAAAAAAAAAGTGTGTGTGTGTGTGTGTGTGTGTGTGTACCTTTTAGAAAATGAACCAAAACCTTTTCCCTTTATGGTAGATGTGATGTTAGTTTTGATTCTTACCTGAAGGTTAGGAGATTGATTTTATTATTTTTTTGAGATTGGTTTTTCTGACTTCAAAACTGCTTGGTTGAAATAATAATGTTATATTTTAGATATTGCAGCTCATTATCAAGATTTGAATTGTGAGCTACAATGGGGAAAAAGATAACTTGACAACTATAATGAAATTAATGCTATATTCACAGAAAAGTTACAAAAAACGTATTGTGTTTTTCATCAGTCAGAAGAGTGAGAACATGAAACTTAAAAAGTTATTCATTTTGTTTTGTAGTATTGAAGCTAATAGTCGAATTATGGAATTGGATCCTAATGATGGATCATTAAAAGTACATTATTCAGATCGGTTGGTGATTCTTCTGAGAGAAGTTCGTCAGCTTTCTGCACTTGGCTTTGTTATTCCTGCCAAAATACAGCAAGTTGCAAACATTGCACAGAAATTCTGCAAGCAAGCAATTATTCTTAAACAAGTATGAAATTATATTTTTGAAAACATGGCTATATATACAGGAACAGTATCTTGTGTATTTGGCCTTTTACTTATGCTTTGTTCAGCAAAGATTCATTGAGCATCTCTACTGCCAGGCACAGTGTAGTGAGGATATAAAAATGAATATATTACTATCACACTCTGGTGCAGGGTTTCTTAGCAACAGCACTTGATATTTTGGACTGATACTTTTTTGTGGGGATATCCTGTGCATTGTAGGATTTCTAGCAGCATCTCTGGCCAGTAACATATGCCTAGTCCTGATAATAAAAAAATCTCTAAGCAGTGCCAAATGTCACCTTGGGTGCAGATCAGCTGTGGTTGAGAACCACTGGTCTTATGGGAGAAAGCAAACTAAACATTGAGTTCTTATTAAATACCAAGGCTTCTTGTAGATGTCTATGTTATTTAAATTAATCCTGTTACTTGATCTATGGAGGATTAAATTAGTAACATCATTTTCCCAGTGCCACACAGCTATTAAGTTATGAAACTGGGATTTGATACCAAGTCTCTCTGACTCCAAAGCCCATGTTTTTTCTATTTTGATTCATATAATGATGACAGATATGTGAACAAATAGCTAACAATATTTAATATATTACGAGTACTATGTTATAGATGTTCAGAAAGTCCTGTGAAAGCATAGAGGTGGTTATTTTCCATTTTTTTTTCCTGGGTAGGGATAGAGGTAGTATCAGATAAATCTTTAAAGAGGGGTGATGTTTTGATCTGAGTTTGGAAGAGCATACATATGTTTTCTCAAGAGCACAAGGGGTTGGTGCAGGTGGTCATTTCAGAAAGAGAGAGGCTTGCTTGCTTTTGCATCTAAAGTATTTAATACAATAGGAGCTCAAGAGATGAATGAGTGGTCATATAGTATTTGTATTTACTCCTGGAAAAACAGTCGAGATCTACTTATATATAGACCATTATTATGAGCAGACATTTAGTTAGAGTAGGGAGTGTGAAGTGATGTTTGCTAGATAGCAGTGTGGCCAGATTTTTGTAATAGTATGTGTTCCGTTGCTTCTAGTTTTCCTGATTGGGCTTTTTCTGGGACTGTTGTGCTACAGAATAAGGGGATTGGGTATCCCCCACCAAATAAAGCATATTTTAATGAATACTAGTGGAAAGAAATTAAATTAGTTAAGTGTTTTTTAAGCACCTCCTCTGTGCCAAGAATGTTGTGAGGTACTGGTGATATAAAAATTAAAAGATGATCTCCTTAAACTCTCCCCACGGTATCCACTTGATCTTCCTTGGACCTCTCCTCTTTCTCCAACAGAGTTGACAATGTCCTCTTTTGTCCACCATTGTACTTGGTGGGTATCTCTATTTCTTGATTCATTCATTAATTCAACAAATGTTTATTGAGTGCCTGCTATTTGCTAAGCGCTGTTCTTGGAGCTATCATTATAATATGGGTGATAGATAGCAAACACAGATAAATAATTCAATATTAGGTAGTGATAAGTACTTTGAAGAAAAATAAAATGTAGTAAAAGGATTGTGACGGGACTGCTATTTTATTCCAAGTGATCAGGATAGATCTTGAAAAGGTAATATTTGTGAAGAGACATGATATAAAGTGAGTAAAAGAACCATGCAAATATTTGGAGGAAGAGTATTGCAGGCAGAGGGAGTGAATGACATACAGAGTTCCTGAAAAGAGACTCACTTGTTGGGTTAGAATAATAGTGGTGAGGCCAGTTCGGCTACAGTGCAATGAGAGAGATTTGTGGTGGAGTTAAGAGCCAGTTTATATAAAATGTTTGTGCTGGGTAAGGACATGGATTTGGATTTACATTTTATTCTTATGTATTGAGAAACCATGGGAAGGTTTAGGTAAGAGTTTTGAGGGTTTGGATTTTATTCTCAAATATATTGGGAAGTCACTGGAAGGTTTTGAGTTAGCAAAAGGCATGTGTAAAAAAGGACCACTCCAACTACTTTGAAGGCTCTGCATAGACAATAGGAGGCCCTGACTGAACAGAGAGAGATGAGTTAGTACCATGTTTCACTGGTCTTACCAAGAGATGAGGGTGCTAGGTTTTATAATCTGTTTAACCAGCCCCCAGGATATGACTTGGCAAATTATAGGAACTCAACACAATTTGTTAATTATGTATAATAATACATGCATAAATGCTGCAGTGGAGATGAAAAAACTATTTTTTGTTAAATTTTAGAATTTAGAAGTTATTTCCATTCAGACAAATAAAAATGGGGGGAAAAGAGTGCTATTATTTATTGATTTTTGCTAATTAGATCTTTTACTTCGTAGGTGGCACATTTTTACAACTCTATCGATCAACAAATGATTCAAAGTCAGAGGCCAATGATGTTACAATCTGCCTTAGCATTTGAACAGATAATTAAGGTAAATGGACTTTTCATGTTATTATATTTAGATTCTACAAATGAAGCGTATCTTATATCTTAGTTTTTTAGTATACCCTCCAGCTTAATATAGCCATTGATCAAAAGCTGTATCTTGCTCCTCAATGACATCTCTCACTTTTAATGAGTAACAATTTTTTTTAAACTGTAGATTTAAATGGTTATAATGTTTCACGTATTTTGGTGCTGATTTTGATCAATTGAATTAATATGTATAATATACAGTTTGTATGCCAGTATATTTACTGATTCACTGAAGTGTGAGATCTTTATACACAAGACTCTTTAGTGCTTTTCAATTGTCTGATTTTACAATTTAAGATTTATTTTCTCTTTATCTGTGTGTATTGAAATAACCACACATATGAAATTAGGAGAACCCATAGTAGTTTTTAAACTATGTTACTATGTGACTGCTAACTTTTTGAAATTTATGTTTTTAATCTTCATAAATGACATATTTGAAAAATTATATAGAAGAGGAATATACTTTTTTATCCTTCTTTTATTTGAAAGTAGGTAACTTGTTGGGTCATGGTCCTGAAGACTACCCCCCAGGTTCTATGATTTGCTAGAAAGACTCACAGGACTTGGTGTGTAGTTGTAGTCATAGCAAAGATTTATTACAGTGAGAGGATGTAAGGCATAATCAGCAAAGAGGAAGGTGCATGGGGTGAAGACCTGGAGAAACCAGGTGCAAGCTTTTAAGAGTAGTCTCCCAGTGGACTTATAATTCTCCAAGCAACAAGTTGTAACACAGTGAAATGTTGTCTTACTAGAGAAGGTTATTAGCAACTTAGTGTCCAGGTTTTTACGGGGGGGCTAGTTATGAAGGAATCTTCAGCCTAGTTATGACCCAAAATTCCAGGTTCTCAGAAGCAAAACAGGTGTTCAGCATAAACCATATTGTTTAGGTACAGTGAGCTAATCTTAAAAATTAGGGTAGTGGGAACCCTCCCAAACTTCAAGTTACCAGATGCCCACTAAGGACCAGTTTTTCAAGCAGATCTTTTAAGGGATAACAGTTAGACTTGCTATGTTAACTCGTTTCTGCACACTAGTTTTCAGGCTTAAAATTAAGTAGAAATTATATAAATCTATATAAAGTTATATAAAACCCATAAAAACACTTTTTTCCTATTGCCAAAGCTCAATACAAGTTTATAATGGAAAGTTTCAAAAATATAGGTAAACAAAAAGTAAAAAGGTCTTTTAATTGTACCAGCAAGAAATGTCATTCTTAACTGTCTGCTACCTTTTAAATTTTGTTTTCTGTGCATGTTTGTAAGTGTGCATTTTGCAAACGGCATCAGACTTTGTTATTTTGACATTTTCACCTAATATGTAGATTGTTTTAATTGGAAGCTTTCAGGGCTTTTTCTTTCCTAATGTATTC
The DNA here is from genome assembly GCA_004027375.1 of Macroglossus sobrinus. Taxonomy (NCBI): domain Eukaryota; kingdom Metazoa; phylum Chordata; class Mammalia; order Chiroptera; family Pteropodidae; genus Macroglossus; species Macroglossus sobrinus. The sequence goes on along the minus strand of PVKZ01001551.1, from coordinate 324,655 downwards.
AAAATAATATCTTGATATTTCTGAAGAGGAAACTTATTTCGAGAAATTGGGTTGTGAGAACTAAATAATTATATTTAATATATGTTAAATGAGATGTTAGTGGATAAAAAACTAGATAGGAGGAGAGAGAACTCTAAGAGTTTTTATAATTCTCTGGCAATTCAATTTAACTCACTATATTGTAGAATATTGGAGGGCAGGGACTCTGTTTCATGCTCTCAAATGATACAACAGTAAGTCATATATAATAATTATCAATGAATGCTTTTTGTACAAAGTAGTTTATTGAATTTATTATATAACTGTTTAGTTTCATTCCTTCCTTAGCTATTTATTGAAGGCCTGCTGTATTCTAGAAACTTGATATGCCTTACCATTTACCATTTTAAGTGAAATATAGAAACTTCACTTCTATTAGGTCTCTTCTCTCTCCACTCTTGCATATTTGTCTTAAGTATTTCCTCTGCATATGTAGATCAGATGGTGTTATAATTTTTGTTTCAATCATCCAATATGATTTAAAAAACTCAGAAGAAGTGTCGTTCACTTCTGATATTACCTTAGTGGGAACTGGAGCTCTGCCAGTCTTTGCCAAGCAAGATTTGGAAGATCAGCTCTTCACTTGGTCCCACTGAAACTCAGAGAGATGTTAGCTGGAGTAGGGTGGTATTTACTAAAAAGGTTTTTTTGTTATTAGGCTACTGTTTTCCTTGTCCTTTGGCTAGAGCTTTATTTATCCCTGTGGGTAGTTCCAGATTGGAGACTTCTCCAGTGCCCTATCCTGGATAGATGGGAGACAATAAAGTATCTTGTTCCTCCAGTCCCAAAGTTTTTTTGTTGACTGCCATCTTATTTGTACCTTTCACTCTTCCTATGCTTGTTTGTTTTGTTATGTACAGGGATTTTTACTCATAAGAGGGAGTACCTGGAAGAATGGGGCTACTCAATCTTGGCCAGATTATTTATCATTTATAAACTGGAAAAATTATATGTTCTTTTTATTGCAGGTTGATATTAGGGATAATTGAACTTATGATGTAGAATATTGAATCTTTTGGAAAAAAGAAATGTGTTTAAGTACTAAATGTCATGTGTTTACCTTAGAATTCAAAAGCAGGAAGTGGGGGAAAGTCACAAATTACTTGGGATAATCCTAAAGAATTAGAAGGCTACATTCAAAAACTCCAAAATGCTGCTGAACGACTTGCCACTGAAAATAGAAAACTGAGAAAATGGCACACTACATTTTGTGAAAAGGTACACTTTATTTATGATATTGAATAAGCTATTGTTTAAAAAGTATTTAGGATATAATTTTAAATAACTTCTTTTTTGGAAAATATTTGAGACTTAAGTTGCAAAAATATCATAGAGAGTTCATACTTAGCCTTCACCCAGTTAGTTTCCCCTGTTGTTAACAACCCATGTAACGAATGTATAGTTATCAAAACTAAGAAATAGACTGTTTTTGAATTTTATAACTTCTCCACTAATGTTCTTTTTCAAGAACCTTGCATTTAATTGCTGAGTCTCTGTAGTCTCCTCCTCCTCAGTCTTTCCTTGTTTTTATGACCTTGAAACTTTTGATAAATACTGTTTAGTTATTTTCTAGAATATCTCTTGATTTGGATTAAATGATGTTTTCTCATGATTAGATATTAGGATTATGCAATTTTGCCAGGAATACCACAGAAATAATGTTTGTCTTTCTCAATGCATCAATCAGGTATTGATATGTCTTATTTTAGATTGAGTTAACCTTGAGCACTTGGTTAGGGTGGTGTCTGTCTAGTTCTATGGAAAAGTTACTACTATTTTTCAGGTGATACTTTGATACTGCTGTGTTCTCATTTTAACAGGTGGTAATACTTATGAATATTGATCTGCTTAGGCAGCAGCAGCGTTGGAAAGATGGATTACAAGAATTGAGAACAGGTTTAGCAAGTGTAGAAGCACAGGTAGAGTATGTTTTACTATGTATCTACACTTTGAAATATGAACTTTTTAGAATGTGAATATAAGAACTGATGAAAAGTTTATGTTATTCATAAATCTTTACTAATGAATTCCTAATAAATTTAGAATTTTACTGAATTATACTTAAAGAGCATAAATGAACAACAATGCATTTATACTTAAAAATATAAAGGTTTTTATTTGTCTCATGGATTTTCAAATATCTCACTCAATTCAGAGTTTGTAGTTTTTCTGACATGATGCTGGATATGTATCATTTGTTAGTTTTCTTTTAGATGATTGTAACATCTTTAGAACACAAAGTTTAAGCTGAAGCTTAATGATTGAAATGACTCTATTTTAGAACTTCTTTTGGGGCAAAGTTTCATTTCTATACACATTTTTGATATGAGATGATATATACAAAAGTGGCTAGTACAGAGCCTGTTACATCATATCTGATAATGTGATCTTGGTTGAATATGAGTTAGGTGTCTTACATCTTCACATATATTTTTCAATTCTTAGAACTTTAAAAGAAACAGGAAGTATTAGAATTGATACATTTACGATTATGTGGAAGCAAAAAACGTATGTTAGGGAGTAGGAAGGGAAAAGAAGAGCTATACTTGATAGAGATTTTTGAAAAAGGACTAAAAAATACACACAAACACAAAAAACTGTTGTTTCCATTACTGTTATCATTTAGTATTAACTTGATTTTTAAAATCTTACTGACCTTTTTGTGTTCTGTTCATAAACATGAAAATTAGAGATTTTCATATTTGATTCCATATAAACTCCCATAGTACAAGTAGCAATTAAGGAGTTGCAAGTTTTAAGATATTCAAAATAACTTTTTATTCCATATAATTTTACTTTGTGATGTGAAAGCATTAAATGAAAACTCCATTCTACTATCTAATTTTTAAATAAAAAATGTAACTATAATGTATTAGGGATTCCAAGGAAGTGACATGCATGCGTGGAAACAGCACTGGAATCATCAACTGTACAAAGCTCTGGAACATCAGTATCAGATGGGCTTAGAAGCACTTAATGAGAATCTACCAGAAATAAATATAGACTTAACATACAAGTAAGATTTTTTGAAACCCAGTTTAATTTTCAATTTATAATTTTCTAGTAATTTATATTTCAAAGTTACTTATTTACTTTCAGACAAGGACGGTTACAATTCAGGCCTCCTTTTGAAGAAATCCGGGCCAAATATTACAGAGAAATGAAGAGATTCATCGGTATCCCTAATCAGTTTAAGGGAGTGGGTGAAGCAGGAGATGAATCTATTTTTTCTATTATGATTGATAGAAATGCAAGTGGATTTCTGACTATTTTCAGCAAAGCAGAAGATCTCTTTAGGAGATTGTCAGCTGTTTTACAACAACATAAGGTATGAGACATGTAATTTTCCATCCTGTTTTAATCTTTCATCTGATTGAATTAGTATTAAATATACAAATTAATAGTATATTTTATGTGGCATAAAATAAAAATATGACAAACTAGAGAGCCAGGGTTGAGAATTTTTATATGTTATATTTATGCCACTGATAAGAAAAAGTTACGTTCAAAAAATTTTTTCTTTTGGTCTTTAACTGTTTGAAGATTGAGAAACTAAATTTTTAAAAATTATTTTTTTAACTTGGAATGTGACATGACTCTGTTGAGTCAGTTTTAATTCCTTTCAGGAAAATATGTCCTTTTCTCCATTCTTTGGAATAAGAACAATCCATGGAGTAAAGCCTTCAATTCAAAGTTAATGAGATCAAGATGATTTAATATCTTTTGTTTAAGTGAATCATTACCCACTAACTGCAGAGATAAACCTTAATTGCATTTATTGCTCACTTTATTGATTGGTTAGACTATGACTGAAAATTTGACCAGTTTCATAACTGGCAATACAATGCTTCTGTATTTTAGGTTTCTAGAATTAATTGATTGTGGATACTTTAAGATTTGTGTCCTGTAGTGGCTCTTGGCTTTAAAGAAGTGATTCTATCTTTGTATACATTAAATTTGAGAATAGACTCTAAAGAAAGGGTTTTTTCAATCTCTTTGAAAGAGTTTTATGATCATTGCATATTTATATTAAATCATTTTTTTCTGTTCATTCTTTAGACTATGCAGTAATGATTGTATTTAGATACTTAAATTGGAATTTATTTGAATATCTCTTTTTATTAGTTGGATCTTAATCTTTAAAATGTTAATTTATTGGTTCTCTTTTTTTTAATAACATCTTTTCATTCTTTAAATAGGAATGGATTGTAATTGGGCAAGTTGATATGGAAGCTCTAGTGGAAAAGCATCTTTCTACTGTTCATGACTGGGAGAAAAATTTTAAAGCACTGAAAATAAAAGGAAAAGAAGTAGAACGACTTCCAAGGTATTAGAAGTTAAAGTAGTAGCACTTATGTACCATAACAGTTTTGCCATGGGACAGTAAAGGTACTCTTTATTTAGTGGCATTGAAGTCAAGTAAGTCACTTCTATACCTCCTGAAGAGCTCAGCTATGTCACTTGAGTATCACCTGAATAGGGTATTACTTAGACTAAGACTCTGCTTGCGGATCCTAATTGGATAGACTAGATTGAGGGAAATGGCTTCTATCTATATCTGGTGTGAGGAACTAATAAATGCTATGCATAGGCACAGTTTAAGAATGGTAAGAAGCTACTGCTGAGAGCATAGTGGAGGATGTAAAACTAATGACATTTGACTCTGCTTTCATACTGCTCTCCTTCCATTAAGAATACCCTGGGAGGCACACAACACAGCGCTATAACTAGTATTGCCCTAAATGTGGAGGAAACACTCTGAAGGGCATCTTATTACTCAGCTACTTGAGAATATATCCCCCTCACTATTTGAAATTTATATAACTGGAACCACTCTTTGTAATGAACTCTATGAAAGGCCTCATTTAAGTGTGCATGTATTATTTATAAAGGATAATGTCACTTATTAATTCATTTGTTCATTCTTTCAATAAATATTTGGTGAGCATATGTAATATATAAAATCTTTTTCTATGAGAGTAAAATGATGAAGAAGACAGAATATCTAAGATCACCTTGCTTGCTCTCTGGTAGTGCAATAAGTCAAATATATTCGATGAATAAGTCAAATACACCTAGGGATTCAGCGTGGGCTCTGGAGTAGATGGCTTTTACCAGCTTCATGACTTTGACAATCATTTAGACTTTGTGAGCCTCAATTTTCTCAGCTTTAAAATAGTTACAGCTATAGTATTTATTTCATAATGTTTTGAGGATTAAATGAGTAATTTGCATATAAATTATTGGCACATGATGAGTTCTCAATAAATGTTATTAATTGTTATTATTAATATCAGATAGAATAGTCTATACTCCATATTAGAGATTGAACTAGGCTATTAAGGTTTGCAGGATGATAATATCCATCCATTTGTGGCAAAATTAGGGAAACTTTTGTTAAGATAGAAATACTTGAACTAGGATTTTGACATGTAGAAATGAGAATTGGAGGTTAAAGAAGAGCTTTATATGCTGAAAGAGAGAGATTTATATGCTGAAAATAAGTTGATTATTTGAAAATTTGATTAGAATTAATGTTTTATTAGAGACTAGAGGTGATGGTCCTGGAAAGAGGAAGATAGGTACAGATTTGGGAAAGTATTACATTCTAAATTGGGGAATTAGGAATTTGTTCATTTTGGAATGGTTAGCTAGCTATTGAAGGTTTCTCAACAGAAGTGTGTCAGTACCAAAGCTCTACATTGGGAATGTTAATTTGGAAATAACGAGCTGATGGTTGAATAAGAGATCCTGGAGGAAGAGAGGTTAGTCTGTTATCATCCAGACGACCAGTGACAATTAATTGAATTAAGTTTTTGGTACTCAAAAGAGGAGGAAAAAATATGAGGTATTAAGAGATATTATTTGCAGAGAAAGATGAAGAATGAGGAATAGAGACAAATAATGAGGATTTGAACTTAAATGATTTGAATAATGATAGTGCCATTATATTAGTTTGAAGTAAGGAAAAGATAGCTCTTGTAATGCTTCTATATGAGGTTTCTAATCTTTGTTGGATACTGTCTTTGATCCCAGTCATGCCCATCTTGGTTGATTTCATGCTGCCTTGAAAATTTCCTTAGGATAAATTCTGAAGGTGAAATTACTAAGACAAAGGCTATACATAGGATATAGCTATTTTAAAATTATTTGATATATTTTTCTAAATTATTCTTCACAGAAGTTACATTATTTTATACTAGTGTCAACAGTTCTGCTTGCCCACACAATTGAAGATATGCATTAATAATTCATTATATTTTTGTCAATTTGATTACTGTCTTTTTTTCCTTAGTGCCTTAATAATCTATATTCACTTTTTATCTCTATTTTCTTTCCCTTATCATTATTGTTTGTACTTTGCAGGATAGTGAATTTATTTTATAAATATTTAAAAAAGTGTATTACATACTGTGACAAATAAAGTTTGTAAATATTTAAATATATTCATGTTGATACTTTAGCAATTTATAATTACTGCCTTTCTTAATGAACTGATACAATGATATAATAAAATCATTGTTTAATGAAAAACTTCATAATAGTATGTGTAAGGCATTTTTGCTAAATTAAATTTAAATGTGCTTAAAGATCACAATAATACTTTTAAGTTATATTTTAAAATGTATTACAAAAAATCACAATGTTATAGTGAGAATTTTTTCTTCTAATTAGCCTTCTTAATGTCCAAATATGTTCATTGGCATTTTTCAGTGCTGTCAAGGTAGATTGTTTAAATATTAATTGTAGCCCTGTGAAGACTGTGATTGATGATCTCATCCAGAAGTTATTTGATATGCTTGTTCTTTCTTTGAAGAAGTCCATCCAAGGTAAAGATATATTTTTATTTTTATTTTTACTTAATTATAGTAGAGAGGCATATACTTTGATAGTTATGAAATATGAATCTCAATGATGATTAAAATAAAAACTGACACAAAAATTATTATGAATAAAATATGCTTAAAATGATAACTTTAATAAAATAAGAAAGTCTATGTTCAACTCGTAAGAGGTCTACAAATAAAGGCATTTTTATTATTTGCTGTCTGAGCTAGCTTCAGTTTTTGCATATCTTACAGAGAAAGGTAGGCAATTCTGGTTATAATGTGTTCTTCCTATCTCTTCAAATGACTACTGTTTTACAAAATTGTACACTGTTTCTTTTTCCCTTTTAACTGAGATGTTTTAGCATATTATTTAAAAGACTGAAAAAGTCCCCAATTTTGAGTAAAATTTACTAAGAATGAATATATTTTTGCCTTTTACTTAACATTTTTAAGTACAATGTGAAACAACTAAACTTTCATGAGAAGAAATTTCTTTGCTTATTACACATTTTGAAATTATATTGTATGAAAGCAAATTATGATTTAGGGTTTAATATATTAGATTATGTCTAACACTCTTTCATTTAGAAATTTTGTAATCAAATGTTTTTGGTGGTAATAATATTTCTTATATTTCAATGTTACTTATTTAGCTATTTTACATGAAATTGATACGTTTGTTACTGAAGCTATGGCAGTCTTATCAATTATGCCCCAGTCTGTGGAAGAGATAGGTGATGCAAATTTACAATATAGTAAGCTACAGGAACGGAAACCAGAGGTGAGAATCACAACATAAAGTTTTTAATTTGTTTTTACTGTATTGGAAATGTTTACATTAGGTATTTTTTGTGATTAATTAGAAATATTATATAATTTCAGTATTATAAGAAAGTCTGTATAATCTGGTCCAGTTGATCAACTCATTATTGGACTGTTGATGTTATATGGTATAATGAAACAATAACAATAGTTGTTATTATCTTCAGAAAAAATTGCAATCTGTTTTATGATGTGGCATATTAGAATAAGACTAAACTTAAATAATTAATGCTGTTATTTCCAGGGTTGTAATCTTAGGATGGTAAATATGATGTTAGAGAAGAATTAGGAATTCTCTCTCCTTCTCTCCTTCTCTCTCTCTCTCGCTCTCTCTCTCTCTCTCACACACACATACACACACACACACACACACGGACACGATGGAGAGCTCATAATTAGAGACAAAGATGAGTGTGGTAAAGATTCATAAAAACAGAATCCAGAAAGCTAGAACCCAGAAAAAGCAAGTCAAAGTTTTATAAAATATATTATGGATCATTTGAGTTATGTTTAGAGGAGGAGGAGAAATACTTCAAATCAGAATACAATTTTTTATGTATTCTTACTATGTGATAGACTGAAAATTATTAAGAGAGTTTAAAGGTGACTTAAATAATACATCTCTATGATAGGAGGAATTACAAACTTTTTATGATATGATAGGCCTAAAGGTATAAAGACACTTTAAGAGCAAATAAAGTATTATACTTCTCTATTAGAAGACTAAAGAAGGAACAGCATTATGAGCTGTGGCAGTTAGCTAAAGCACAGACATATTATTCATTATTTATAATTTATAGATTACCTGATATATTTCAGGCATTATTTGTTCTTATGGACTTCACATTCGTGTGTGTGTGTGTGTGTGTGTGTGTGTGTGTGTGTGTGTGTGTGTGTGTGTGTGTGGAGAAGGAGGGATAGAGGGAGAGGGAGGTGAGGGAGGAGCCAGAAAAGTGAGAGAACAAGCACGCTTAACTGGGCAATTGCTACTTAGGGTGGGTGGACATGGAAGACCGCAGAGAGATGACATCTGAGCTCAGACCTGAAAGATAAGGAACCAACCATTCTGAGATCTGGGGGTAGATCATTCTAATTAGAAAGAACAGCAAATACAAAGATTTTAAGGGAGGGAAGGGACTTAGTCTATGCTCAAGGAAGATATAAGTATTGTCAAGAAAGTTAGTTACCAAGAAAATCATAGCATTCAAGAAAGAAAATGTTACAAGGTGAAATTGGAGAGGTATGCAAGGACCAGATTATGAAGATAGTTTTAGACAATCATAAGGAGTTTGGATTGTTTTCCTAAGTGTAATAGAAAGTTCTTGAAGGTATTTAAGCAGAGGGCCACACAATGTGGTTTATATTTTGAAGCAATTATTCTGGCTGCTCTGTAGAGAATGGATAGGAATGAGATAAAAGTAGCAGAAAGTCTAATTAGTAGGATATTGCATTTGGTGGATGAGAGATGATAGAAACATGTACCATGTACTAGCAAAGATGGAGAGAACTGAGGAAATTGATGATATATTTCAGAGTTAAAACCAAGATCTTTGATGAATTAGAGAAAGAGAAGTAAACATGTCTCAGCCTTTTGGCTTGAACAGCTGGGAAACTAATGATACCAATTATTGAGCTGAGGATGACTAGAGAAGAAAGGTGTTTGAAAATTGGAAGTGGTGGGGATTAAGATCTCAGGTAGAAGTTGAATGAAGAATATGGAATTTAGTGTAAAGGTGAAGACTAGTGATATAAATTTGGAAGTCATCTTATATCCATAATATCTAAAACCATAGAATTAGACTAAGACCATCTGGTTGCTAGCATACAGTAGAGGTTATAGGACCAGGTTTGAACATTCCAAAATTTAGAGTTTTAGTATAGGGGGAAGCAGCAAAGGAGATTGAGAATAAAATGGGAGGAAAAGAATGAAGTATATCATCACAAAAACTAAGATAAATTGATACTGTATACTGGGAACAACATGTGAGGCAGGAAGTGACATGAAAGTGTAAAATGCTAGGCAAAATCTAGGTCATGTGAGCCACATTAAGGATCTTAGGATTGAGTCTTTAGATATTGGGGAATTGTTGCTGGTTTTTAGCAGCAAGAATTATGTTTTGATATCTGTGTTGGTATGTGGATTTGAAGGAGTAGGAATAGAGGCAGGTAGACTAGGAAACTTATAAAGTCTTTACAGGCTAACTTAAGTTCTGTTCTTATGTAGAAAATTAGAGTCCTTTTCTATTTTTTTTTCTTTTTTTGTACTGACTTTTACAGTACAGTTTAGCTTCTTGGTGCATTGGTTTTCTCTGTTTCCATATGGAACTGATCATGCCCAGGGATTGCCAACTGGCCATATAGACATATTTCAATTTTTTTTGTTGTTGTTGTTGATTAAGTCTGCACAGTGATTTTTTAAAAAAATCTTTCTATGGCTGTTATTGCTTTGTTGATTAGTAAATGTACAGGTATTAATTTATATGACACTGTTGTTTTACTGTGCTTTAAAAGGAGTTTGATTTTACTTATTCATTTGTCTGTTTCTTAAGTACCTTTTTTCATGTCTTTCCTTTGTTATTAAGTAGGGTAATTTAGTTAACTCTTAGGTAATCATTAATTTCAATTGTTTTAGAAGCCTCTTTTTGCATTTTCTTATGTGTGGAACATTTGTAATAAGAACTTTACTTTGAACATGGATTCATGGCTTTATTCAGTCTCATATTACCACTCTTATTATCCTTTTTAAATTCCTTATGTCAGAGTGCCTTGTTTGAGTTTGTAAATAATAATAAGTAAGCAGTTGAAACTTTATAGCCAAGAATTTAACAATTATTTAAAAGCAAAAATCTGATTTTAAAAAGCAAATCGTGAAACAAAAAATTAAAATAAATGGAATTTTAAGAAATTTGCAACAAATGAGCAGGACAAACAAACAGAGACTCATGGACATGGACTATAGACTAGTGGTTACCAGAGGACTATGGAGTAGTGATTACTAGTTGGGTAGGGGAGGCAGGGGGAGGTAGATGGGGTAACTGGGATCAAATATAGGGAGGTAAGAGGAGGGTAAAGTGGGTAAAGGGGATCAAATATATGGTAGCTGAAAAAACTGGACTTTGGGTGGTGAAAACACAATAGAATATACAGATGTCAAATGGTAATGTACATTTGAAAATCATATTATATTAACCAATGTTACTCCAATTAACTTAATTAAAAAAAAGAAATTTGGTAAAACAGGTAAACAAAATAACAATGTGTTATTTTTGTTAACTTTCAGATTTTGCCCTTATTTCAAGAAGCTGAAGATAAAAACAGACTTTTACGAACTGTGGCAGGTAGAGGTTTAGAAACAATTAGTAATCTGAAAGCTAAGTGGGATAAATTTGAATTGATGATGGAAAGTCACCAACTTATGATTAAAGATCAGGTAAGAACCTTTCAGTCATTTTGTTAAAATGGAAACTTAATTTTTCCTTAAGATTTCTTGCTTATCTTTATTCCATCAGAACTCAGGTGTATAAGAATTTTCTATTGCTGATGAAATTGGCCTCCCTTAATACTTCTATATAGTAAAACACTTTATATAATGATTGTCATTTTACATAGTTTATTTTCACTTCTTGGTATTCAGGATTGCATATAGCATTGTTTTCAGTCTTTCTTATGAATGAATTTGTTTACTGTGTATGGTGTCTTTTAACCTGGAAGTTACACATAACTATTGCACACATACCCTAATGACCAGAAACTAAGTCTTATAGCCTTTAGCTGCATGAGAGTCTGGGAAATGTCCTCTGGTAGAACAAACATTTTTTTTTTATTATATTACTTTTGGATAGTTGTGGTAGGTAGCATTAATCACATGAATTATTTCTTAATGGTTATGTTTGTGGGTTTCTCTCATAAATTTATTATCTAACTTATGCTTTTGAATTATTTTATTGTACTTGAAATCAGTAATTAAAAATAATATTTTGGAAAGTTTTTTACCTTTTAGTAGAAAATGTTAGAGATAAAAATGTGAAAATAAAGTGAGAATTTACTCTGAATTAAATGATATAAATTCTTTTGGCTTACAGATTGAAGTGATGAAAGGAAATGTGAAATCACGTCTTCAGATCTATTATCAAGAATTGGAAAAATTTAAAGCTCGTTGGGACCAACTAAAGCCTGGTGATGATGTTATTGAAGCTGGCCAGCAAAATACCCTTGATAAAAGTGCAAAGTCAATAAAAGAAAAAAAAATTGAGTTTGATGATCTTGAAGTCATAAGAAAAAAGTTGGTGTATGTTTTCCCTTTATTGTGTACATGTATTGTGTAAAATGTATTTCTATATATTACCAACTTCACTTTGACTCCTTTGTAAAAATTGAATGTTAATGAATTGAGAAGAGCCCATGCCTAAGTAAAATTTTTATGTAAGGTAGGCATTGGCCCCTACTGTGTACCTCCACTATCAAAGACACCTGCATACAACACACACACACACACACACACACACACACACACACAGAATGCACTTAATAACATTGATATTTAACAGTTTTCCTTTTTTAAACATTTAATGATATTTCATTATTTTTTTTATAGCGATGATTGCCATCATTTTGGACTAGAAGAGCCTAACTTCTCCTTGGCATGTAGCATCGCTAAAGACATTGAGAGCTGTGTACAAGTTTGGACACTTTATGAAGAGTTTCAGCAAGGATTTCAGGAAATGGCCAATGAAGATTGGATTACTTTTCGGTTTGATTCATAAACAATATTTAGATTTTAATAGTTTGGTAGTGTTTTTGGGAATTTAGATATTAAGATGTGTTTCTGGTATTTTATAGGACGAAGACATATCTGTTTGAGGAATTTTTGATGAATTGGCATGACAGATTAAGGAAGGTTGAAGAACATTCAGTAATGACAGTGAAATTACAATCAGAAGTTGACAAATATAAAGTAAGATAGTTTTATTTATTCTATTTAAAAATGATCTTGGAACTTTGTATCTTTTATCATGTGACTAAACTGTAATTTTAGTTTATATATTTTTAAATCATTCCATTACTTGAAATAATAGGAAGTATATAATAAATCATAGAGATAATTTGTATTTCTGCTACCAATATAAAAGAAGTTATAAGTAAAAACTTAATGGTTAAAGTTATAAATCAGAGAGTTTATGAGAGTTTATTTCCTAGCACAATTTAATATATGGGTCATTTAAGATATAGGTCTACCCTAAAATAAAATATAAATATTTTAGATCATGTTTTAAAATATATTAAGCTACAAAGGGAAATTTTCATGTATTCATAGCCATGTTTATTTACTATTATTATTATTCTATTATTATTATTTTTTAAATTTATTATTATTATTATTATTATTCTCAACCCTTGGTTGACCTCACACATTGCAAGGACCTCATCAGTTTATAATCCCTTATTTTTTATTTTATTTTTTACACCTACAGCACCTGGTCTTCCTAGGTGGTCTCCCATCCAAGTACTAACCAGGCCTGACCCTGCTTAGCTTCCGAGATAAGATAGGCTCAGGCTTGTTCAGGGTGGCATGGCCATAGACTCATAGCCATGTTTAGTAAAACGTTTTATGTAATTCTGTTTAAGATTGTGATTTTAAGATTGTTAATAAGATGGTGTAATTAAAATTTTTATATCTAATAACAGTAAATAATAATTTGCATTTTGCTTACACACACACACACACACACACACACACACACATACTCATACTGTGTGTGTATGTGTCTTTCTTCTTCTTATTTGTTCTTCTTTTTTTAACAGATTGCAGTTCCTATCTTGAAGTATGTGAGAGGAGAACATCTTTCTCCAGATCACTGGCTTGACCTTTTTCGTTTACTTGGCCTTCCTAGGGGGACTAGTCTAGAGAAATTAGTATTTGCTGATCTTCTCAGAGTAGCTGATACAATTGTTGCTAAAGCTTCAGATCTTAAAGTAAGAATTACTTTTATAAATATATTATATATCTAACTTTTGTTAATGTGATTTTGCTTCATGTTTTGTTATTTAAATAAAACCTCAAGTTAAATTTTTTTTCCCCTTAAAATAGTGACAGTGTTCCATTATTTCATCTTTCTTTCATTATTGATACATCTGAATGTGTCTACCACTGTGTATGGGGGTAGAAAAACAATACTATAACTCCCTTCTTTGAGAGAGAAAAAAATACAAAATTAAAAATGTCTTACTTTAATAAGGGAGTCAGCATAACAAAAGAATAAACAAATAGAAATCATTTTATGTATAATACATTTAAAGTCATAGCATATATTATAACAGAAACTAAAGGAAACAAATTCAGAGAGCTAAACCAAGAATCAATTTGCTAATCATATTTAGAAAAGGTCTCAGATAAAAGTAAAACTTGTTACAATTTTATCATAAGTGGCAGACTTTCTATGTTGTGTTCTGCCCATTCAGTGTAAAATTCAGTGTAGATATCAAATTGTTTTATTTCCTATCTAAAATGTATACCTTTATGTTTGTTGATAATCCTGGAGTATATTTTTATAATGGTGAGGTTATAAAGCACAACTGCTGTAGAAGATAACTCTGGATGATTGCTAATCACTTTAGATATATCAGAATTTACAATTAAGTTACAATAAAATGTCTGAGGTCTGCAAAACTTTAAGCCAGATTGTTTTGTGTCTGGCAATAGATGCTTTAATTTTCTTTTTTAGAGGTAAAAAGCGTAAGGCAGAACTTTGTATATACTTTTACCATGTGATATCCATTGATATAATAACTAGTAATTCTCTTTTATTGCATGTAAATATATCCACTTATATATTTTTTGCCTTATGGTGAAAAGCCAGATAAAAATACATTTTCTTTTAAAATAGATTTCTTATAACTTATTTATATGACAATTAATGTTGAAGTAATAAATATGGATATTTTTGTGTTAAATAGGATTTAAATAGTCGGGCACAAGGTGAAGTTACAATCAGAGAAGCTTTACGTGAACTTGATCTTTGGGGAGTTGGAGCAGTATTTACGCTGATTGATTATGAAGATAGCCAAAGTCGAACCATCAAGCTGATTAAAGACTGGAAAGATATAGTAAATCAAGTTGGAGATAACAGATGCCTTCTTCAGTCCTTAAAGGATTCTCCTTATTATAAAGGATTTGAAGATAAAGTATCAATTTGGGAAAGAAAACTTGCAGAATTAGATGAATACCTACAGAATTTAAACCATATTCAGAGAAAGTGGGTATATTTGGAACCCATTTTTGGCCGTGGAGCATTGCCAAAAGAACAGACACGCTTCAACAGAGTTGATGAAGATTTTAGGTTAGTACAACTACATAAGACATAGACACATATGGAATATTTTTGTTCATATTATGAGGTGCTTAATACAGGCTAATTACTTTTACAGTATTGTCTATTTATACCTCTTTCTCTACTGGATCTTTCTGAGAAGCTGTTTTCTATCATTCAGCAATTTACTTTTTGAACCATTTTGATCTGGTTTCTATTTTTACTGCTCAAATAAATAAACAAGTAAATAAAATATATGCTAATAAATAAATACATATATGTAATATATGCTAATATTTCCTAAAGTTATCAATTACTTTACTGTTGTAAATTTGATGGGCATTTTTCATTCCTTATTTTACTTTATCTCTGATTGGTATTTTAATAGAGTTGAGCATTTCTTCTTTTTTACAAAGTCTCTTTCCTTGGCTTCTTGGTACTGTCCTCACCTGGGTTTCTGCCTGTCTCTCTGGTTCTACTCCTACTCCTCAGCCCTCTCAAAACATTTAGATAGATGTGGACATTCTCATGTTTTCATTGTGAGGTTTTTTCTTTACTGTCTTTCTCCTTAGATTATCTTATCTACTCTAAGCATCTATTCTCTTCTATTGCTGATGTCTCCTCAATTTATATATCAAGCCCATATTTCTCTTCTGAGTTCCAAATATACTGTCAACATGTCAGAACTAAAATCATAAGTTTACCACCCACCCCCCAATTCCTTTCCCACAAATCTTTTCTCTTTCAGATTTCTGTCTCAACAAATGATACCACCTAATTGCCCAAAGCAGAAATATTATGGACATCTTTGACATTTCCCTTTACTTCCAAATTCATTGTGACCAAATTTTGTTGATTTTAACTCACTTAATATATTTTAATATATCTTTTATATCTCCACTTTGATTATTCTGAAGTATGTTTGTTGTCATAACTTAGACTACTGAATTATTGTCTTCTCTAATAAGTTTTTCATAAAACAGCTAGAGTAATTTTTTTAAAATGAAGTTTTATCACTTCTTTCATTTATTATTTTAAGTAAAACTTTAAAATGGTTTCCTATTACTCTAAAGATAAAGCATGATTTGCTTGTCTATTTCTCTACCTTTTCTTGTGCTGCTCTCCTTTTTTGCTTTAGTGACTCTTTAATTTAAATATTTTGAGAAATTACTTAATAGACTGTTACTTTCATGTTGTAAGACTTAATATTTGTTTAATGAATAAGTGAAATAAGGTTAAAAATGGTAATGTGATATTTTTATAAATATTTAAGAAGCATAATGATGTATTGCTGTTATATAGTGTTACCTCTAGTTTGTTTAAAACAGGAAAAAGTAAATATCTCAATATCTATCAGCGAAAAAACTGTTAAAACATGTGAAAATGGCTTTTTTTCCTTCTATAGATCAATAATGACTGACATAAAGAGAGACAACAGAGTCACAACGTTAACTACTCATGCAGGAATCAGAAACTCTCTACTGACAATACTGGATCAGCTTCAGAGATGTCAGAAATCATTAAATGAATTTTTGGAGGTGTGTTTTTAAAAAAATATATAATTGTATAGCACTTAAAATAATTATTTGACATGAGAAGGCTATTATTTTTGTTTTATTTTTGTTAGGAAAAACGCTCAGCATTTCCAAGATTTTATTTTATTGGTGATGATGACTTATTAGAAATACTGGGCCAGTCTACTAACCCATCAGTGATTCAGTCTCACCTTAAGAAACTGTTTGCTGGTAAGATTCAACACTTATTCAGTAAATATTTATTGAGTTTCAACTATCTGCTGTGCCTAATGTTAGACTCTGAGATAGACTGTTGAGTAAAATACATGTCATACACTCAAACAACTTTAGTTCAGTGGGAAGACAAGCCAGTAAGTTGACAAATCTGATAATTCCTATGGTTGATATAAATACGTGGTGTTATAACTGCATCTATGATGGCACTTAGCTCAGTTTGGGACATCATGAAGAAGTGATTTCTTATGTAAGATTTTAAGAATATGTAGTTCTTAGATAGAAAAAGATGGGGAGGCAGAGGGAATAGATTGTGCAGAGGCTTGGAAATGAGAGAGACCGTTCCCCTTCATTATTGAGTTGAAGGTCTCCTAAATGACATTCAGGTGAAGGC
Source organism: Macroglossus sobrinus (assembly GCA_004027375.1). NCBI lineage: Eukaryota > Metazoa > Chordata > Mammalia > Chiroptera > Pteropodidae > Macroglossus > Macroglossus sobrinus. The sequence continues at coordinate 307,515 of PVKZ01001551.1, read as the reverse complement.
AATTGATGATCTACTTAATAGGCAATTATTGTTAGCAGAGAGATCTGGGATGGAGATGTAAAATTGGGAGTTATTTGTATATAGATAACAAATTGGGAGTTATTTGTATATAGTTATTTGTATATAGATATAATAATTACTATATGGAATAGGTAAGATTACCTGGTGGAAAGTATAGAGTAAGAGTGCTGTATGCTTCTGATATTGTTGAATTGCTTTCTTTGGGTAATTGTAAATGGAATTGGTTTACTACAAAAATGATGACATTTTTTTTTTCTTAAAATATTTTATTTGTTGGAAAAGAGCTGTAATTTTATAATGAACTTTAATAAGTAAAAAAAATTCATCATCTTCACTTATAATTAGGGATTAGCAAACCATAGACCTACAAGCCAAAAAAATCTAAAATATTTAACATCTAAAATATTTATTCTCTGGTGCTTTATAGATTTATATCTGAAACTTTAAGGTGTTTATACCTGTAACTGTGAGTTGGGCTATGGGAGGTAATGAAAAGAGTGCTTGGAAATAGAAGACTTGCATTTAAGTTTTACCTCTATTGTTTGTTAGCCAGTTATTAATTATTACCTCTCTGAAATTTAGCTTCCTTCTTTAAATTGAAAATAATTTGCAGAGTTTAACTTTAAGATGATATGTGAATTTGAGGGAAGGGTAGTCCTATTTACCCTCTCCCTTTCTTCTTATCTTTTTGTCTCAATATAAGTGGAATCATCAGTATATTTTTTTTACACTCATTTGTGTCTAGCTTTTTTTTTTTCTTATAATGTTTTGAGATACCTACTACCATATAGTATTCTTTTTAATTACTGAGTAGCATTTCACTGTTTGACTATATCACAGTTTTCCATTTACTTTTTGGTGGGCTTGGGTTGTTTTAGTTTTTGGTTATGAAAATCTGTCTAATTACATTATAAAATGGAATTAACAATTCTATTGCATTGTAATATATATTATAGGGTATACATTATACATTATGTGGTAACCATATATGATATCTAATAATACATGGTTAATAATTTTGCATTTAAATTGTTGCTTTTATATTATAGGTATTAACAGTGTGTGTTTTGATGAGGAGTCAAAACACATAACTGCAATGAAATCTTTAGAGGGAGAAGTTGTACCTTTTAAAAATAAGGTTCTTCTATCAAATAATGTAGAAGTAAGTAATTCCTTTTCAGGTATGAAAAGAAAAAGAATTAACTATATGACCCTTTTATCAAAAATGATTTAGTCAATTTTTAGGGTAAAGTTGGTTAATTTAGGCATTTTAGGAAACTTGTTTTATCTCTTTAAAAAATGATTTGTTAGGTTCCAAATGATTTGATATTAAGGATACTATGGATATTTAGTTTTTAGAAGGCAGCATGTATTTATAAAAATAGCCTTTGCTTTGGAGTCAAAAAGAATTGGATATTAATATTAGCTCAAAAACTTATTAGCTATGTGACTTAGAATTCAGTTTTCTTATCTGTAAAATAGGAGTCTTACGATCTGTTGCAAAGATTTTTTATTGAAAATTAAATGTGATAACTGGCTTTAAGTATATTATATAGTGTTTGGAACGTAAGTATTCAATAAATGTTTTTAGTTCTCTTTTCTCTTTAAAATATGAGGTGTATAAGATGATTTAAGTGAACTCTAATGAGCTTGAAACTAGTACATTTATAGAACAATTATGATTAATTGGTTCTGCAGGACTGGAAATGAACTATCAAAGGCCTGTTACAGGTATGCAGCTAAAATCAAATAGCGATAGGTTGCATCACATTGAATTGTAATTTTCAGGTTCCAAAATTATCTTCCAACTAAAAATCAAGAGCCATACCTTATTATAAATGTATCTCTACAGTTTAGCCAGAGGTCTATTCAACATTTAATTGGATAGTGAGTACATAAGTCAGGTGATTGAAAGAATAGAAGTTTTAAGTAGCTCCCATGTTTGGTGAAGAGTTTTATTGTTTTCTGTTGTTGTTTTCCTTTCTTGTTGTTTTTTTGGGATGAGATGAACAGAGAGGAAGAGCTTAAGTTTTAGCAGCTGGTTTAGAGCCGTTTTGCCAACAAATGATAACTGGAACTCTGGAAGCTCTCATGATGATAAACAGAGTAGGAGTCTATGTTGCCTTGTATAGCGATTCTCCTTCTTTAGCTTCAGTGGCTTTTGAGCTGGGCAAAGTTTCATGCCATTTTTAATAATAGAAAGTGCTCTAAAAATAAAAAGAAAAGCTAGAACTTAATGTTAAAGTAAGTAATGATGAAAAGCTATTTAAGATTGTACTTTTTGCCCTTAGATTTTATTACAAATGATAGTATTTTAAAGTTAAATAGTAATTAATAAATATTTATTGATGTTTTTATTAATCACTATAATTTTATTTGACTTTTGTTATTTTATCTATGATCAAGTGAATGAAGCAATGTATTATTTGATCTTGAAATAAAATTAGTTTTATTTGAAGAGGCAGCTTAACTCCTCAAATAATATACTTTATCTTAATGAAGCAATTCCTTCCCATGGTTGCAATTTCTGAATATAAGGTCACCAGGATAGCATGAGCCAGGGGACTTAGCTTGTCACTTTGACTCTGACTTATTGGCCCAACTATATAGTTTTATTTGTCATAATGATGAAATGAATGGGTTACTTTTTAACCATTTTTATTATATTTTTATTATATTTTATTATATTATGGTGATAGTGACAGCTAACCACAATTTTATGAGTTTTTAAACTTAACCATTATGCCAAGAGGCAAAAAAAATTTGTTTTCAAATTATTTAAATCATTTATTAATTAAATAATTATACACCATATAACACAGTATGAGAAATTATAATCTCTCCTCCTGAAATAAAGAATAATGTCAGTCAATAGATTATATACCTGTTTTATGACTTGTATATATTATTTTCTAACTTTATTTTCAGACTTGGTTAAATGATTTAGCTTTAGAAATGAAGCAAACTTTGAAACAGTTATTGACAGAATGTGTTACTACTGGACGAAGTTCTCAAGGTGCAGTAGACCCATCCTTATTCCCTTCACAGGTAAGTGGGTTTATGTCTAGAATATAGCTAGGCATGATATTATGGGATGGCCCCTGAGCTAGATGTCAGGAGGCTCAGACAACTAGCATCTCTGTCCTAACAGTTAACATTGACAAATTGCTTAACACTGAGTATCAGGTCCCTTAACTATAAAATGTGAGGGAAGAACCGCCTGATTGTGAAGTTCTCTTCTAGTTCCATTAATTTGCTGTAATCCAAATGCTTTCAAACAGAAGGCATGCTGAGATCTAAGCAACCCAGGCTGGTAGAGAATGGAATTGGGAGGGAGAATCAGTCATGTAGTTGTAGTTTCCTAGTTCCAGATAATTAGTAGTCTGTCATTGATGGAGAAGCACAGGATCTACACTGTCTGCCACACTTCCCATGGAATTATCTAAGAGGTTGCAGTTGACAGGAAGTTAGCAGGATTTAGTGTAGGTCTGAAATATGGTCACATTACTGGACTAAAATGTTGGCAAGGAAGCTGAGGGCTAGGTTACATAGTAGGTATTACAGATCAATGCAGCTTAGTGTTAATAGGAGCTCAATCCTGAAACACTGGATACTAGGTATGCATCTTAGAAAATTTGTTCCAGGCCTTTTCAAAGTGTAGCACCAAGACTTGTTAAGTATTCTGTCTTGTTGGGGATTTGTTTTATTGCTAGTTGAGGCTAACACTACTAGTGTAGGACATCAGGAACTTCAGTTTTTAGAGACCATGAAAGGTAGGCATTGAGATGTTAAGTGATTTTTCACAGGAAGTTCTACGCAACTCCTCAAAGTTATTTGCTTTTAGATTAAAACATTTAGTAGCAATGAGACAGGTTTTTATGTTGGTCCTTTTAAAGCATGAGAAGTTAAGTAGGAAGCTTGGAAAATTTTAGATTCTTAACTATTTTATCATTCACGTCATATGCATCTTTTAGCATTTCGAGTCAAGCTAAAATATATTTTTAAAAATCTTAAGTTCTTAGAGGAAAATAAAAGTGATTATCAATGAATAGTAATGTCTTTGCAAAGTCAGAGTTAAGCTGCTTTGTTACCTCTAGAATTGTTTCCTAGTACTCTGTCAACTTTCAAGTGGAATTTAAATTGACTTAGAATAAAAAATGCAATATTTAAAAATCTGCAAAAGTTAAGAACTGCATAATAATTATATTGGGGAAATGACAATTATATCAGGAGATATACTGAGAGATCCATGCTAACGAGAGTTGTTGCATTTGAGCCAGAAACTTACCACTGGGCACTTGAGCAGCCAAGTAAAAATGTGAACTACTAAGTATATGAATAGTGTTGACCCTTTAACAATATGGAGATTAGGGGTGCTGACCTACTATGCTGTTGAATTCACACATATAACTTTTGACTTCCCAAAAACTTATCCACATGTATCAGCATCCATGGGGAATTGGTTCCAGAACACCTCTCTCCACCACTACAAATACCCAAATCCACAGATGCTTAACTCCCTCATATAAAATGGCACAGAAACAGTATTTTCAATCCACTGATACAAAATCCAGCGATATGAATGGGCAACGGTATATTTATTGAAAAAATTCCATGTTTAAGTTGGCCTGCACAGTTTAAACCTGTATTGTTCAAGGATCAACTATAGTTCATTATCTACCAAAATGAAGAATTCTAGTTTATTAGCAGTTAATGCTAAGAAAAATTTATGTTAAAAGCATTTTCATAAGGGGTTTGAATAGGAAAGGTCATCATATGAATGCCTGGTACAGGTTATTATGTTCTGTTAAAGATATTTTTGATAAGGACCTGAGAAGAAGGAACTTGCTGGTCTGGGAAGGAGGCAGCATGGTAAACAGAAGAAATCTGATAGACCTTAGTTCAAATCCTGCTTTTGCCAGTGATTCTTTTTAACACTTAATTAAAAGAGTATAGTAATACTGACATTGCCAACTCATTTTGAAGGTTAAATCATATAATATTTGCAGGGCACCCTTAGTAACCATTACATTTTAGATCATTAATAATGTTAGTGCCTATGAAGATATCTTAATGATAATCTCAATGAAATTGAAATTATAGATATGCATGTATAATATAGAAGTTTAGGAGCATTGTCTGAAAGGAATCCACATGTATCAGTATTAATTTGGAATTGGCAAGTGAACATTTTCACGTGAAAATTAAAGAGCAGAGTCTTCACAAAATAGCAGATTTGGATCTGCTTAAATGCTTCACCACATTATCTGATTAAAGGAGCTGGTGAGTTTTGTACTTTGTCATGGAAAGAATTACTGATTGGCTTTCTTTTCCATAAAAAACCTTAATATGATATTTATACAGTTTTATGTTAGAGCGAGATAGCAGTTTAGACTGCTGTATTAAATTATAAAGTATATAGAGATAACTAAAAGAGTTAATCTGATAAATAGAGGCATTTGATTATATTGATCTGGATGCCAAAAGGTATATATCAGAAAAACAATCTGTTCAATAGTTAATGGTCAAAGGGTTTAGTATTTTTATGATGCTGGATCATAGCTTTAGAGGATATTGGTTTATCTTGTTCATCTAAGACCTGTATCAGTGTTAACAATTTATGTTTTATATGAATATAAAGCTATCTGTCTTGATCTATAGTTCATTGCTGTTTATGGGTAGTAGACTGAAAGATTAAGACAGATCTTAATTTAGGATAAAATTGGAATTTGAATTGTAGACTTCAATAGTATACTGAGAGATTAGTTTGGAATGCTAGAAGATTACCCTTTTACTATAGAATGCATCATACTCTGACATCTTTGCATCCTACTGGTTGAAAAGAAGCCATTTATGAGGAGAATCAGAGGAAGAAAGTACAAAGGCCCTTAGGTTAGTAGGCTTGGTGGGTTGTAGGACTGGTAAATAGGCCTATAGGAGAGTAGTTCTGAAAAGTAAGCTTGGGCTGCATCACACAATGCTTTTCTATGACTGTATTTCTCTATTAACATTTGAGGTTCCAGTAAAATATTCAGTTAGATCCAATATACTATTGAAAATTTGGAAAAAAGATGTTTTTCCTTAAATTTGTAAAACATTTCTAAATAAATTCACCTTTTAAAAATATTTTTTCCTTTTTATTCAATAGATATTATGCTTGGCGGAACAGATTAAATTCACTGAAGATGTAGAAAATGCTATCCAAGATCATAGTCTTCATCAGATCGAAACACAACTAGTGAATAAGTTAGAGCACTATACTAATATTGATACAAATTCTGAGGATCCAGGGAATACTGGTATGGAAAAATGTTCCAACTTTTCAGTTACTTGAATATTTTTTGGTATTCTATCTTAATTAATTAATTAATTTATTTTTGACTATCTGTTTTGGAGATTACTTTAGGAATTACAATATACATACTTAATTTTTGTATTGTACTTGGAACCAATAATTTACTAAATTAAATGTAGAAACCTTACCATCATATAGGTTTATCCTTCCCTTTTTATGTTATAGTTGCCTTATACATCACATATCCATACATTGAAAACTCTGTGGAATTATAATTTTTGCCTTTAACCATTAAACATATTTTAAAGGACTTAAGAGAAAAATGATCTATTTATCTAGATGCTTACCATTTCTATTTCCCTTCCTTTATCCTGATGCTCCACATTTTTTTTTCTGGTATTATTTTTCCTTCTGTTTGAAGAACTTTCTTTAGTGTTTCTTTTAGAGCAGGTTTGTTTGTTGACTGTGAATTCTCATAGGTTTCCTTCTTCTGAGAATATCTTTATTTCACCTTTATTGTTTTTTCTTATGTGAATTGAGGATTTTTTTGTTTGTGTTTTTGCATGTTGAATGATTTTGGATTGTATCCTGGACATTTTAATATACTTTGAGAGTCTAGGTCTTCTTTAAATCCTCCAGGTAATGTTGATATTTTTCTTTTAGCAATTGGTCATGTTGGTTTTAGGTCACAAGTTCCAGCCAGCGTTCTGTGGGTTATGAATCCAATGTCAGTTCTGTTTTCAAAGTCTGCAATACTATTTAGATCTGTCTCACATGTTTGCCACCTAGTGGCCAGTTCTCCAAAGTCTTTGCTTTGATGTTTAGAATGCGATCTGCATGGCTTAGAGGTGAGCTGGAGTTCATAAACTAGTTTATAGGGTAATTTTTCCAATCTCTACTCTCTCCGTGGTCTTCCCAGTATTTTCTGGTTTCCTTGGGCTCCCAGTTTGACCCTCTGGTCAGAAAGCTGAGGTTTCATGTACTCTACTCTCCTGCACACTTTCTGTAACTATATCCATGTCCTGGGCCAATTGGTTAGAGAACAGAGAAAAAGAGCAATTGGGGTTCAGCCTACTCTTGGGATCATAGCTCCTCTGATTTCGGAGGAATAGTTCCTTTCCTCAGAGTATTATGCATTTCTGGGTGTCAGCTGCCAGCACTGTAACTATTAGGAGGCTTCTTTTCTACTTCTCAAGACTGAGCTAGAAACCTCTCAAATCTACCCCTGTGTACAGCAATCTAGGTTTCTGGCTACATTGGGTCCAGGTCTAGGGTTAACATTAGAGGGGGCAAAGAAAACAAAGAAAAAAGGTAAATTCACTACTGGTTTGGGTGGTACTTCTAATTCTGATCTTCCCCAATTTGCCTAATAATTTTTTCTTTTTAGTGTCTTAAATAGCAGTTGAGTACATGTTGTCAATGTTTTTTATCCTTGCATTCAGAGGGAGAGATAGGCTGGAGTGTACTTACTTCCTTGCATGAGGAAATGAAATGCCTCTCCTGTCGAAATTTGATGCCTTAGTTTTTATACACAAAACTTGGATTTGTTTTTTTTTTTTTTTGATTTGTGTGATTTATATTACTGTACCATTCAAATCTATCATGAAATTATCATTTAAATTTATTACTAAATCACCTGTATACATATAATCATAAAGTACATAAGTCATAGGCTAACATTTTTTCTTATTATATTTACTTGTGCATAGAATCTGGCATTCTGGAACTTAAACTTAAAGCACTAATTCTTGACATTATTCATAATATTGATGTGGTGAAACAGTTAAACCAAGTTCAAGTTCATACAACTGAAGACTGGGCGTGGAAAAAACAAGTTAGATTCTATATGAAAAGTGATCATACATGTTATGTTCAAATGGTGGATTCTGAACTTCAGTATACTTACGAGTATCAGGTATGACTTGTGGCAGAAATGTTTTATTTTCCACTTAGACTTATTTACTTTAAATGAAATTTGCTATTGGATGAAAGAATTATTTATATTTTAGTTGTAGCTTTTAAGAATTCTTTTTGTGTTACTTTGTTTTTCTGTTTTAACATAATTAAGGAGATGTTATATTGGAAAAAATAAAAAATCATTTTACTTACAGAGGAATTAACATGTACTGAGCCATATTTATATGGAATTTGAAATGTATTTTTAATTTAAGGAGATCTGAATATAGGCAACCTCAATGGAAGCAATTAGGTTTGTGCCTCCTTATTCAAGACCAAAATTAGTGCAATTTTAAATATGCTAAAATATGTTTTGTTAAATGTTTTCATGTTTTGTAAGGTAAAAGAATCTTTAAATGAAATGTCACCTATTTAAAAATAATCCAGCTGTATCCTCTCTGTTTTTTTCCATCATAATGAATCAATCATCAGAATATTTTGGTAATTATGTTAATAAGCATATGTCTGAAGAGTTTCCAGCTGACTATTTCAAAAAGGAAGTGTGTTTTGAGACACACATAAATTAAGGAAGAACTCTGTAAACTAGATGAAATTTGAATCTATTTTCTCTAAAATTTAGCGGAAATTTAGAGAATAAGTTAAATTTATTAATTTCATAAAGCATTTTTCAAATTAGATATACTTTGAAGTTTCTAAAGTAATTCTGATTTGTGAAGATAATAAGATTTAAGAAAATGACATGAATTTTAAAATACAAAATAAAGTGTATTTTTTATATTTGGTTATTGTATATTTTTGGATTTGTTTGCTTTAGAAGTATATCTTTGTGCCATTATCAAGAACTCAACACACTATTTAGAAAACCTAACAATACATTAATTGATAGAATAAAATACATGCTTGAAAAATAACTGAATTTAATTCCAGTTTGTGCTTTAGAAAGTTTCACTAAAAATATTTTGGATATTTTTCTGTTAAAAACTTTAGTAGTCGTTGTTGTTGTTGTTTTAGCTTTTTAACTAGAATCTCAAGCTACACAAATATTTGTGAATGTTGAATAGAATATGAATATTCAAGCTTTATATTTCTCTTGTATAGGGCAATGCTCCCAAGCTGGTTTATACTCCATTGACAGACAAGTGCTATCTAACTCTCACTCAAGCCATGAAGATGGGACTTGGAGGAAATCCTTATGGACCAGCTGGAACTGGAAAAACTGAATCAGTCAAGGCTTTAGGTGGACTTCTTGGAAGACAAGTTTTAGTGTTTAATTGTGATGAGGTAGAATAAATAATTGACAAATTATCTAATGTGCTAGTTACATGTTTAGATTACTTTTCATGTACTTACATATGAATTATTCATTTTAAAATCACTGTACTTTTAAATCACTTGAAAACAGAATTTGTTGTATTTGAAATGCAAAATGGAGAAAGATTGCATATAGTATAATCCCAATACTTTTCTAAAGAGAATTATTGCAAAAAAATAATTTTAATGTATTATTTATGTTAAGGGTTTAGAAAATATTTTTAGTAAAGGAAATAGTAAATAGAAAAGGAAAAATTTTAAGTTCGTTTTAAATTACTATTTAAAAAATATTTTGAGTAGGATTTGTATTTTGATATAAAGAATAACTAAAACAAAATCTTTTATTTGTTTAGTTCTGTGTACTTTTCAGAATACTTTCACATGAATTATTATGTTTATTCCTTGAAACCACCCTGGGTTTTGGAAAATTAGCTATTTAATTTTTACTTAAAAAAGAACAAATGAGGCATAGATGGGTGGAATGATTACTTATCAGTAAATGATGTAAAGTATTAAATTATTATTAGAAGTTTCATTTATGTTTTAATATACTTTTTATTGTTCTCTTTAAGGGCATTGATGTGAAGTCAATGGGACGAATATTTGTTGGTTTGGTGAAGTGTGGGGCCTGGGGTTGTTTTGATGAATTCAATAGACTTGAAGAATCTGTACTATCAGCAGTTTCTATGCAGATCCAGACAATTCAAGATGCTTTGAAAAACCATAGAACTATATGTGAACTGCTTGGCAAGGAGGTATAGAACATGGTGGGGATTTAAATAATTGAAATATAAGACTGCATTGCTACTCAGGCAATGTTCTATCTTTATTTCTTTTGGCATCCCTGTTTCTAATCTGTGACCAGTGTGTTAAACCTTCTTAACTGTGAATTATTTTTGAGGTTTCTCACCCTCCTTTGATCTCATTCTACCATTTATCTGCAAACTATTGAATAATTCAGTTATAATAATATTTGATAACATTTATTGAGCACTTATTCTATGCTGGCACTGTGCATAGTGCTTTAAAGCATTGTCTCATTTAATACCACAATCCTTTGAAGTAGGTTATGGTACAGTAACGATATACGCATTGCAAGTTAAAAAATCTGTAAAATTATCTTTTTATACATAACAACATTCCACAGTACAAGTTTTTCTGAGTAGACCAAGGAAGTAAGACCAGTTCTGAATTGTAAACAGATTATTTACATGTTGCTTAAATTCTTGAGAAACTATTAAGTTTTTATCTCTCTGTCATCAAAAATTGTTTTCTCTTTCATTCATTTCATTTCCTTTCTTCTTACAAAGAAAGTGTTTCTTTCTCACAATTAATGCTGATCTTTCCACCTATGCTTTAGAATCTGCTTCCCAGGGACTTTCTCTTAGTTATCCCCCTGCCATAGTTTCAACATTCCTTTCTCTACCCGTTCCTCATTGGCTTTTAAACATAATCACATCTTTCCTTCTTAATAATATGTAACCTATATAATAATATATATTATATTTAATATAATTAAAACATAAGCAAACTTCCCCTTAATTCGTCTTTTCTGCCAACCACTGCCGTCTCTTCTTTCCTTTATAGTCAGGTTTTTCTATTCTTGTTATTTCTGCTTCCTAATTGCCCACTCATAGTTTACACATTTGAATTTATCTTCTAAGTGCTTTGTTGAAAATGTGCCTCCTAGGTACTCTCGTGACATTCTGCTCTTCCCTCTCATAGCATTTATCACACTATGATTGCTTCTTTGTAATACTCAAAAGCCTATAAGCTCCAGTAGGGCATAAACTATTACTGACTTTAGTTCCAATTTGTGTTGTCTCTGTGTACTTAATGAAGTGTTTAACACAAGTAGGGTTTTCAGTAAACATGTTGAATGAATGAATAGACATTCAAATTGGTTACTGTTTCTTAATCTTTCAGCCTCAAAAAATATTATAAAGAACCTCTATAAAGGAGTATGGTTTCTCAAGAGTTTGTTATATGTTTGCTAAGGTATAAGATTTATGTAGAGAAATATGTCAATATAATATCTATTGACAATATATTTTGTATTTATGGTTTCAAATGTTTTATGCCTGTATTTTTAAAAACATTTTATTTATTTATTTATTTATTTATTTATTTATTTATTTATTTAGCATTTTATTTATTTTCCCCCCCTCCCCTCCTCCTCCTCTCTGGTAATCACTAGTCCATTGTCCATATCCATGAGTGTCTGTTTGTTTGTCCTGCTCATTTGTTTATGCCTGTATTTTAAATTACTATTTCAGGTAGAAATAAATTCCAATTCTGGAATTTTTATCACTATGAATCCTGCTGGAAAAGGTTATGGAGGAAGACAAAAACTGCCTGATAATCTTAAACAGCTTTTCAGGCCGGTAGCCATGTCTCGTCCAGACAATGAGCTTATTGCAGAAGTTATTCTCTATTCAGAAGGCTTTAAAGATGCTAAGGTATTGGGCAGGAAATTGGTAGCTATCTTCAATCTATCTAGGTGAGCTTTTCTGTTTTAAATATTTTTATATTTTGTGATTCCAGTGGTTTATTATTGTTAATTAGTGACTTTTTCACATTTGTCCAATTTACATATTCACTGACTTTCATATTGATGTTCATATTGTACTTAAGGTGTTGAAAGGAAAGATTTTAGTTTAAATAATAAAAACATCTGGCTCAAAACTGCTTGTTTTTTTAAAAATACTATAAATCTGATCTCACTTTTTTTCTGCAAAATGTTTTTATTAGAGTGCACCAGCTAAGTGACACTTATTGATCTAGTTTACCAGCTGAACATTTGAAACCTACTTTGAAGGGACTCTTTCATAATTTTTCTTATGTCTTACTTTTGGTAGTAGAGGTTGACTTTTAGCTTATTTTGGCAACCTAGAATATTCTGGTCCCTATGAAAGCATAGAACTGAAATACCAGAGATTGAGAACAAGATAGATTGATAAAGACTTTAGGACTAAGGGTAACAGGTAATTGTCATTTAGTATCTTCATTAAGATATCTTGCCAGTTCTTGAAAGGTCCTTTCTGATCCTTGAGAAAACTATCCATCTTCAGCATTTTACTTGAGTGATCATTTTGTGTAACTGGTTCTTTTACAGAATTAATGGAATATCAGTATTCCCTTCTATTTGTCACTAGTTATATTCTATATTTCTTTGGATATGATGATAAAAAGAATTTCTAATAGATATTTGATGCTTTATGACTTTCATGTTTTTACTTAAGGGAACTTTTGACACCTCAGCAACATTATGACTGGGGTTTGAGAGCTTTGAAGACAGTTCTGAGAGGAAGTGGAAATCTTCTTAGACAACTGAAGAAAACTGGCATTAAACAGAAAGGTATAATTCACTAGTCCCAATATAATCTTATTTTTGAAAATAAGCTTTTATTTAGAATAATTTTAGGTTTATAAAAAGTTTTAAATATAGCATAGAGGGTTTCTGAATACCCTGCCCTCAATTTCTTCTATTGTTAACAATTTACATGAGTATGGAACATTGATCATAACTAACAAAGCAATATTAATACATTATTTTAAACTAAAGTTCTTACTTTATTCGATTTTCCCTCGTTTGTATGTATCTACTATCCTATCATAATTTTAAAAAATGCATTAAATATTAAATAGCTATGATTTATAGAGGCATAGTCTAGTCCACTTGTTCTCAATCTTTAATGTACATTATAATAACCTAGAGGCTTGTTAAAATGTAGACTGTTGGACTCTACCGTCAGCATTTCTGATTTAGTACGTCTAAAGTATAGCCTGAGAATTTGTCTAGTCTTAAAATAAGAACAGAAACCTTAGAAACACATGGGGATTTTTCTCTTTCAAAGAGATAGTATACCAAACAAATAACCCTTAAAAAAACTTCAAACTATTAAAAAAATACTTTTTAAGTTATAATAATTTAGATGTACAGTACAATTGAAAAGGTGACATTTCTATTGTTTCATCTTTTTTACCATGGTATATTTGTCAAAACTAAGAAACTGACACTAGTACATTGCTATTATTATTAATAATATCCTCTTTCTGTTCCAGGATTGAATCTATATTCAATCTATATCAATTTGATGCCACATTGTATTTAGTAGTCCTATCTTCTTAGTCTCCTCTGCTCTGTGATATTTCTCAGTCTGTTTTTGTTTTCATGTCATTTACAGTGTGCAGGTATACTAGTCAGATATCACGTAGACTCTTAATCTGTTTTTTTTTTTCCTGATGTTTTTCTTATGATTAGACTGAGTTATAAATATTTGGAAGGAATAGCACAGAGGTAGAGTGGCCTTCACATTACATCGTATCAGTGGGTACATAATAACCACACAATGTTACTTGTGATGTTCACCTTCATCACTTATCTTAGTGTTTGTCAGATTTCTCCACTATAAAGTTATTTTCCTCTTTTCCTACACTATTCTTTGGAAGCTAATTACTAAATCTTGCTTCCCTTCAAAGCGGGGAGGCAAGGGTCTTATTTGAAATTCTTTTGTAATGATTTGTCTCTTGTTCCCCACTTATATAATTTTAAATCATTTAGTTAGCACTATGGATGCATGTATATTATACTTTACCACCCTTTTTCCCCATTTACTTAAATGATTTCCTTCACTCATGGCTCTATGCCTTCATGAAAGGCTGAATATTCAGCCTCTTCAGGTTGCTATTAAAAACTAAGTTAAAACACAATGAAAATAAGACAGCATAGAAAAAAAGACTATATGAAATTATCTATTTAGACTCTAAATGATCAAAGTGTACATCTTAAAAAAGGGTAGCTACTTTAGCTATATTATTAATTAGGTAGGCATATGTCAGGGAGATATATTTGCTTGGTGAAGTAATGAAATTACTGTTTTTCAGTTGTCTACCCTTGATGATTTTCAAGAAATATTTAAACCATACCTGTAGTGAATAAAGATGTATTATTTATGAATTCAGTGCTTGAAATAAACTCTAGCACAGGCAAGCCTCCTTATATATATTTAAAAATATAAATATTAAGCAATTATAGAAAAATACCAGACTAAAAATAGTTTCCTGCCTTTATGTATATGTCTTATCAATAGCAGCTAATACCCATGAAAAATAAGAATCTGGTAATCATATTAGTATTTATATTTGGTTTAACAATGGATTTACGAATCAGTTTTGAGCAAGGCAGGAGACTTCTTAGGAGATTTTTGCTTTGTTAGTTTTAGGATATAAAATATCTGGGATGCAATAGTGGTATATTTGGAAAGAGACCTGAATCTGGAATTAGTTGCTCTGGGTTTAAGTCCCAGCTATATAATACTTACTGCTGTGTAATTTTAGGTAACTCATTAAACCTTTAGAGATTTAATGTTCTCAGGTGTAAAATTAGAATAATAGTTATACTTTCTTATTTTATACAGTTATTATAAGGATGCCATCAAAATGGTAAAGTACTATGCAAATATAAATGATAATCATTTTTATTATTAATTAAAATTTGAGGGTACCTGGGATTCAAATTCTGTGAAAAAGAACTCAAACTCTACTTAGTGATACTTATTTTTCAGCAGTCAAAAAGATAGTAAGGTAAGCTTGCCAATTCACGTGATAACATGTCTTAAATTCTAGTGCTTCATTTAATTACTAATAATGCATATCAATTCAGTTAAACACTATTCTTATAGTCACTGAATTTATAACTGATCATTTTAAAATGAAATTTTTTCTCTAGTTAATGAAAGTCATATTGTGGTACAAGCATTGAGGCTTAATACAATGTCAAAGTTTACATTTGTGGATTGTACTCGGTTTGATGCACTGATTAAAGATGTGTTTCCTGGAATTGACTTTAAAGAAGTAGAATATGATGAACTGAGTGCTGCATTAAAGCAAGTCTTTGAGGAGGCCAATTATGAAATCATACCCAATCAGGTAACTGTCTAGAATACTTTATGATATAGTGATCCTTTCTTCTAGTTAATTCCTTATTAACTATTTTTATCCTTTACCTTTCAAGTTATCTTTCATCTTTCACCTTAAATGTCAGGGAAGCCTTCCATGATCTCCAAGTCTAGATTAGATGCCCTGGCTATGTGCTTTATTATTCTTGTTATATATAGTTGTTCAGTGTTTAATTGTATATTTGATTGATATTGAGTCTCCCTCACCAGATAGTACTCTCCATGAAAGGTGGGATCCATGTTTATTTTTGCTCGCCATTTTATTCCTAGTGCTTAGAGAGCCTGAGTGTATATATATTTGATAATTGATTATACATAATTTTTTACTTGGACAATTTCTTAGGAGTTTTTTTTAGTAGGTCTTTTTATGTAGCACAAATACATGTTCAATATGAACACTTTTCTCAGGTTTTTTTTTTGAGGGAGATGATATAAATGAACATGTGAAAAAATGAATATATTTGAATGAGTAAAGAGAATAATGAACATATATCAATTAACTTGGAAAACATACTTGATTCTTTTAAAGAAATCTGATATTTAAAGATCACATTGTAAATATGTTCATATTTATTTAGGTATATTCATTTATTTAAGGTTTTATATTCCACTGAAGAAATCAAAGGCTTAATTTACATGTTTGGCATAGAATAACTGTTATAGAATGAGAGCAGAACTGCCTATGATTATACACTATATGATATACAAACATGTTTTTTTCCTACTAGATCAAGAAAGCTTTGGAATTGTATGAACAATTACGCCAGAGGATGGGAGTTGTTATTGTTGGTCCAAGTGGTGCTGGAAAATCAACTCTTTGGAGAATGTTAAGGGCAGCACTTTGTAAAATTGGCCAAATAGTAAAACAATACACCATGAATCCCAAAGCTATGCCTAGACATCAATTATTAGGCCATATTGACATGGATACAAGAGAATGGTCTGATGGTGTTTTGACAAATAGTGCTCGCCAAGTAGTTCGAGAACCCCAAGGTTGGTTTTTGTTGTGTAATTTCATTGCTTTACTGAATTTTAAAGAATGATAGATCTTGTCTATAATATTATTCTTATTAAGTCTTATACATGACCATAAACTACTTTATAATATTCAGTGTTTGACTGTAAATTTGATTGATCTTGAGTCTCCCTCACCAGATAGTAGTCTCCATGAAAGGTGGGATCCATGTTTATGTTGATATTTTACTTTGGAAGGGGTCCAGGAAATGCTATCATTTTGATCTATATTCCATAACAACTTATATTATAATAGAAACTCAGTAATCTGGGTGAGTTGAAATTTACAACTGGATTAATTTATTGAATAAATATAAAATCTTTGATTGCTAAGTTAATATCATAATGCTTTGTAAATAAACAAAATAAATTTTTATTTAGGGTTAAAATTAATGTGTGTGTGAACAGTTTTAACTCATTTATTTGAATACAGTGTTTTGAATAATTTTGAAAATTTAAGTTGTAAATAGTAGATTTACTGGTCAAATTTTTTGATTTGGTATTTGAGTTTTTGGCCAGAATCTGAGAAGACTTCCTATTTTTTGTTAGGTCATAATTTAATTGTAGCTGTTTTTCTATGCCAATGAGTAAAAGGTTTAGAACTCTTTAAGACATTGAAAGGGATTTTTGATTTAGTCTTTTCATTTTCAATATAGTCAGTAGCATTATACTAGTATAATTAGAAACCACTCTCATTTTAGGAAGTATAGATCAAAAAAGTTTTGTCTTGTGGAAAGATTTGTGTATATAACTTGTTTGCTACTTTTCTTTGACGTCACCTTTTTAAATGTCAAAGAAATTTGACAGTGGTGCATTTTTTTTCTCATGTAAGACAATGAAAATTGTGTCTTCTACATTTTCTAAAAAGAGATAATATATAGCAAGTATTCATACATTCTTATGACATGATAAAAGACAAAGACCTGAAGAATATCTTAAAAGGTATGGGAAGAGAAATACCTAAGTCTTGCACATCTTGTTTCCTTTTAATGAAATTTCAATTCTGTATGTTCATAGATAAATAAAGCATTATCACATGGTATATAACTGAGTCTTTGGCCAGCTGAGCCAGGATTGCCTATGAGTTCTTCACAACATTTGTACTACAAGTTCACATGAAAAATCTCAACTTGTTCAATTTTTTGTTCTTTATATTTAGGTTTAGTAATATAAAATAACACTTAAGGAAATCATTTAAGAATAATAGATAATTATTTTATACTTGATTTTTATTTTACCTCTACTTTTATTGTTTGAAAATAGATGTCAGCTCATGGATAATCTGTGATGGTGATATTGACCCAGAATGGATAGAATCTCTGAATTCTGTTCTTGACGATAATCGACTACTCACTATGCCCAGTGGAGAAAGGATCCAGTTTGGTCCAAATGTTAACTTTGTATTTGAAACTCATGATTTAAGTTGTGCCTCACCAGCTACGATATCTAGAATGGGAATGATCTTTCTTAGGTAAACCATAAGAGCATTTGCATATATTGCATTAGAATATTCTTCAATTATTATTTTGGTTTTATAGCTAAATGAAATGTGTTGTATAAATAAATAATTTGTTGTCTTCAGTTTTGATTAACTTTATTTTGTTTGTTAGATTTTAATTCCTTCAAAGAATTCCTGTTTTAGTGCGGTTGAATTATTTTAGCAGTTTAGTGATCACAATTAATAATTATTTTTGTTTGCTTATGTGAAACAAGTATTTAATTTGTTTTCTCCTTTTTAAAATTACTTTTATTTAAATATTGTGATTGAGTTTAGAAAATTGAACATATTACTTATGTGCTAGAGGCTAATAATTTAAAGCTAAGTAGCAATATTTTAATTGTAGAATCCTAGATTCATAGAACTTTAGGACCAATCTAAGTTTAAATAATGATCCTATGGTCTAGCCCTTTATTTTGCAAGTTTGAAACATCTTTATTTAATATTTTATTTTTTCAGTGTATTTGGAAGAGATTTAAAGAGCAAAAATTAATAATAAACTAATTTTAGATATCTTGTACAGTAGTCACATATCAGAACTTGGACATTTGAGCCAATTTTATTTCCCAAAATGAGTAATTAGAAAGTTTTCTTTTTTACTTTTTGAATTTATGTTTTTGAATGTGATATTAGTCTATATACAGTGCTCTACTTGTTTAGGACAATTTAAAGCCATTTTAGGTGTTGTATGACACATGATAGTGTTATTAAGTTAGTTGAAATTTAGTTTCCAAGATTAATTTTTTATTTCTTTGATAGTATTAGAGAAGTCATTATATAAACTTGTCATGAACTCCAATTACTATTTTGAGATATTAATTATTAAAAACATAACATTGGGTTTATAGCTTTTGTAGTAGTATCTCACATAATTTATCTTATTTATTTCATGTATTCTTTTAATTTTGTGAGAAAAATAGGATAAAAGGAAAGATCATAATTAAATTTTAAAATATTTATTGAATGCCTATTATGTGTATGACATTAAGTTAGGCATTTTAGGAGAGACAGAGCAAGAAAAGAGTAAAACTAGCACTTAATGAAGGACTTGTCTTAATAGAGAATAACTTCAAGTAGAGAGTTGAAATAAATATAACAACAATTATAAGATAGAATATAAATTAAAAAAGTGATAAGTAGAATGCCATGCTATTTAACAGAAAAAAAGACCATATATTCTTGTAGAGGTGTGAAAATTGTTGGTGAACCAGAAATTGTTCATGGGAAGCATGATGATTGTACATGATGTCATGTAAAATACAAATATATATTAACATTTTTAGTTGCTGTTTGATTAGCTTATACCTTAGTTTTAGGTTTTATTCATTTTTTTCAGTAGATATTTCTTTAGCACTTGCTATGCTGTAGGCAAAATGAGGACTTTTTAGTAGTGAAAGAGAATGCTATTAATTATTCTGGGGCAACTGATATAAACCAGGATTGTCTTGGACAAACCAATATACACAGATTCCATGAGCATTGAAAACATACTGTTGACAACAAAGTCTTTATTGGGAGGAGCTTGGAGTCTTTTGTTTGTTTGTTCTAAGTCAATCTGGTATAATTTAAATATTTGCTTTGATCTTTCTATTTTTCTTTTTCTTATTAGACTGGATAGAAATGTGAGAGGGCAAATTCAAGGACTCTATTTAATAGAGTTGCTGTAAAACAATGTTAGAAGAGAAAAAAATGACAAAATTGTGATCCCTTGTCAATTCTAAAATTATTAATCTATGAGTTTTTACTATAATTTTTTGTAATTATGTAAGTTGACTTTAAATAAGATGTCAATATTACATTTAATGTCAGTCATTGGAGGTTAATCACATTATTAAGTGCTTTGCTAAAAGAATTATATTTTATTGTAGGAAAATTTTTAACAGTGCCATCGGAATTTTGATAGTTGGCTTTTTTGGGATAGAGAAAAAGGGCAAAGATTTTTGAATATCTGAATTAAAATGCAATGCATCTTGAACTCTAATGTGCATTTGAGTCACCCAGAGGTTTTGTTTAAGTGAAGGTTTTGCTTCAGTAGTTCTGGGATGGGATTTAGGATTCTGCATTTCTAATAAGCACATCACACTGAGTAGGAAGCTTTTTGGCTAACCTATAGATATGTAATTCATATTTATATTTATAAAATATAGATGAAATTTATTTGCTTTATTTTATAGACAATGATACCTTTAGGTATGTATGTACATATACACATATGTAACACATATATGTAACACATATACACATATACACATGCAGAAGTAAAGTCAGCTCTTGTCTACTAGCAGATATATGTGTGGAATAATATTAATTGGAACAGAAATTTATTTTGTAAGTAAATTGATAATTTCTTCTTAGATAATTTCTTACATGTTTATTTGTTTCAGTGATGAGGAGACGGATCTTAATTCTTTGATAAAATCTTGGTTAAGGAATCAGCCTCCTAAATATAGGAATAACCTTGAAAACTGGATTGGAAATTATTTTGAAAAAGCTTTACAGTGGGTTCTAAAGCAGGTAAATTAACCATGATATTTCATAATTAATCATTTAGGTGAGAAATATAATGATTGAGTGTTACTTACATATAGCTGCCTTTACTAGACTTCTGCTAGAATATGGGGGTGGAATAAGAGATAGATGTCTTCATTGCTGTTTCTCTGTATCTCTTTTTAGTCTTAAAAGTTTTAAAACACTTTAGTTCTCCCATTCACGATATCTTGCACTGCTTACCTGAAAATCTTAAATATTGGAATGTCTTTCTAATTTTAATAGCAAAACCATCTTGTCACATTTTACTGTGTCAATAAATACATCTATCTATCTATCTATCTAATGTTAAAATAATGTCAAATCACTACTAAAGTAGAAAAAGAATGGTGAGTTATTTATAGTTTTATTAAAACATTGATTTATTTTATAGAAATTTCTTGAATAATATATGTCAAGCATAACATTAGACGAGACTTTGGGAGGTGAACATTAATGGCAGCCTCTTGAGAAGGGTTTTCTTTTGGAGGAAAATGACATATAAAAAAATAATCACAATGTAACAGGATGAAGAAAACAATTCTAGGAAAATTTTAAAAAGGAGATCACACTTAATTTTGAATTTGAAGCATAAATAGAAGTTTAACATACAAAGAAGACATTAGGGGACTTTCAGATATTATACATGATTTTTTCACCTTTCCTTGGTTTTTCTTTTGTCATTGCTTTTATGAAAATGTAAATATATAAAGGTAGAGGAAATAAAGAGCATTGAGGTTTTTTTTTTAAGTATCTAATTGTTAATCTGAACTTGATTTAGAGGTCAATACTTTGGAATTGAATAAGACATACAGAGAAATGGAGATCTCACTTTAGGTTTATCAGCCTTTTTCTTTTCTGTTTAAAGATGAAAGATGAAGGAATAGAGATTTGTGGGAAATGCAAATGAGGCAGGTTTCTCTGGTGGCCTCAGGGAAAGAACCACTTCGACTAGCCCTCAGTCTGACTGAGCTGTCTCCTCCTTTGTGCTTCTTTGACACCATACATTGTCTTTCAATTATACTATAATTGCTTACATTCAACTATGAGCACCTCAAGGGCAAGCACCAAGCCTGTCTTACACCTTCTTGTATCCCCAGAACCAAGTATGGTGGTAATAACAGAGTAGTGAATGAATGAGAGTACATGTGCTCATTTAAATACCTGATGCCTTTGTTGTAGCACCTTTTTAGTAGATAATGTTGCTATTTCATTAATATAAAGCATACGGAGCCTAACAAGTCTTGCCAATGCAAATACCTTGAGACCACCTACTTGCATGCTGTTAATGTTAGAATGAGAATATATTGATATATAGGGGTTTGATGACACGGTAAGATTATTAAGCCATAGAGTGGGTACCAAAGATTCAGTTAGAAAATAAACTGATTCTGTTTTGAGGTCTGGTCCTTGTTATTGTTTGAAAGTTGTTTTTTGTGTTGAGAGTTCCTTCTTTATTCTGTACCTTGTTTAGATTCTGAGATATACCATAATGGATGTTATGATCAAATACTGATTTTATTTATAACTTAGAGCTTTGCATTCTTGTGATAATTTAGCAAATTAGACAATCTAGAAGAAAATATGTAGATTTTTGTTATTTTGCCTTTAAAGCCTAGAATTCTTAACTAATCTTTCTTTTTTCTGCTCTGCCTCCCATTTCTCCATTCTTATAAAAATATATATTATACAGGCAGAGTGGTTTTTAAAAAATGCAAATTGGATAATTTTACACTCTTACTTAAAAACACTTTAAAGGCAGTAAAAATAAAATTAGCAGCTCTTACTATGGCCTGTATAATTCTGTATACGCTGGCACTTCCCTACCTCTCTGACTTAAATCACTCTTTCTTTGCTTACTCAGGCATAAGCTTTTAATTCCATAACTATATCACTAGTTTACCTATGCATATGTTGTATTCTTTGTGTGGCTAGTTAGATCTTATTTTTCAGATGTTAGCTTCCATGTCACCTTTTTCAAAGAGACTTTGAGCCCGAAATCTGAGTTCCTCTCTCAAAACATTGCGTTCTGCTGCTCTATAGCTCTTCCTACAACTTGTCAATTATCTCCTCTACTAGATTTGAATTCTATGAAAACAAGTACTCTATTTAGATCACTTTTTTTTTTAATACTTAGCACCACATGTGGATCTTAATGGATAATTGGTTCTCAGTAAATCGTTTTAGATTAGTGAGAACCTTGCACCCACCTAACTCCCCAGCAGTTCCACAGGGACCCCAGAGAACCACAGATCAAAAGAATCTATACTACATCAGTCTGAAAGCTTTATTTTAAAATTCTGCAAAGTTCTACTTAGAGAGAAAGGTCCAAATGGTTTTTCATTTAAGCCTGTTTTTACTAGACTTTCTTGTCCAGTGCCATCACTCTAGCCCTTGCCTCTGGCTTCTTTTTTAACAGCAAGAAGAAATGAATAGCTACTCTTTTTAGACAATTGCTCATTGATTTACATTTTCTTTCATGTTCTTCAGGTTTAGGAAGTAAACCATGTGTCTATTTGAGGACTCAGCTCCTTACAGCTAGAAATATACAATGTGTTTTTATGATTACTTTTGATTTTCAAAGTTTGTATATATAAATTAAATCTAAACTTTCTACAAATTGAATAGAGTGATAAATTTAAACATGAGCTTCCGAAAAGATATGCAAATGTTAATCTGTATGGTTTTAAGTTAACTAATTAATATTTACCTTTTTTCTGTACCATGGATTTTAATCAACAGAATGACTATGTGGTAGAAACAAGTTTGGTTGGGACTGTGATGAATGGTTTGTCACATTTACATGGATGCAAAGATCATGACCAATTTATTATTAATCTCATAAGGGGACTTGGTGGAAATTTGAACATGAAATCACGTCTGGAATTCACCAAAGAGGTAAATGCATATTTAAAGCCCATATTCTGTCAACATTTTTTTGTGATTTTCATTGACTCTTAACTGCCAAAATACAATGACCTGTATTTATAAGTATAGAGCTTTTTAATTTGGAGATTATGCATTCAGTAGAACGATAATGCATTTATTTGTATATTATATATATGCACATAGATATATTTATGTTTATCCTTTGAACTAGTTTATGATATTTAATGATCTTATTAAAATTTTATAAAATTATACTAATAAGTTAAACTTTGAACATATCTTTTTTATTAGACCTTCTTTTAACCTACTTAGCCATGTGAATATATTTCATTCATTTTTAACCTCAGAATAATATATTTTTAAATTATTTGATTAACCAGAATAGTTTTAGCAATTAGGGTTTCTAAGATGGATTAATTAGTATAAATCTTCTCTTAAATAAATGTTGGGTATAGTTCACCCAAGTTGCTTATCAAATTACATTCTACATATTAAGGAATTTCTTCCTATTGGTCTCTGTTGAAATAATTGAACATGTGTTCCTTTGAGTTGGCTCCAAGATTGTGTTTCTGCATTTTATCATTTTGTTTCTTCTTTGATACCATCATTTATTGCTTTCTCTAGTCTTTTTCCTGTCCATGGTTGTTCCATTGCCTCTGTTGCCAGATAATTCTCATTGTTACCACTCAATGCCATATATATGCTGTTTATAAGCACACGTTCTCTTGCTAAAGTTCAAAATAAAATGTTGAAGAGTAGCACTAGAGGCTAACTCTCTGCTTTATAGCTGTGCAAAAAACAGTTTTCAGAGAAAAAAAAATAACAGGTGAGAACAGTGGTGGCAACACTAGAATGGGCAGTATCAGAATATGGTGGAAATGAAGGGTCTAGGATTTTTTCATAATGTAATTTGTAATTTATTGTTCAGAACTCAATTAAAAGTTGAATATATTTGTACCTTGGTGTATGTGTAAACTGGAAACATATTTGCTTGACTGATTATTTAGAGAATAATATTAAATTAAAATGTTACTTTAATCACAAGGGATAGCTAATAGTTTTAGTGTATGTTGACTTTGGGACATTTACTATATAGAATTAAAATTTCACATACTCTTTTTGAAATATGTGAAAACTTAACACAACTTTTTCTTCTTAAGGTTTTTAATTGGGCACGAGAATCTCCTCCAGACTCTCACAAACCAATGGACACCTACTATGATTCAAGTAGAGGAAGATTAGCATCTTACATACTGCAGAAGCCAGAAAACTTGACTGCCAACGATTTTAGTAATGGCCAAACTCTTCCAGTCATTCAGACTCCAGACATGCAACGAGGTCTAGATTATTTCAAACCTTGGTTAAGTTCTGACACTCAACAGCCATTTATTCTTGTAGGACCAGAAGGATGTGGCAAAGGGTAAGAGCAGAAAAATGTTATTCAAGGTGCATATTGTGGATTTATGTTCCTCTTCTCTTTTAAATGATTTAACAACTTTTGTTAAATGGTTTAACTTTTTTTTGGTTGAACTAGCACTTACATTTTCATGGAGGACTCTTTTCATTGTAAAAAAAATATGGCTATATGGAAAAGTTTATGTCCTTTTTTTCTGAGAGGTTATGTGTTTTCTAATGGAAAGAAAGCAATCTGAAAAGATACTTACAAAAATAATCTGTGCATGCAATCACAACAATAAATGAGTACTTTGGATATACTCATAAATTGCTATTTGCTGTATTTATTAAAAATGAATCTTGGTGTTAGCTTTCTATTTGAAAATATCTTTTAATTAGTGTAATTCAGTTTTTTTAGTGCCTACTGAGTATAGTTACTGGAAATAAATTAGACATGGAATATTACTTTTACATTTCTAGTAGTAATTAGAAAAATTATATAAAATCATAGTGATCTTTTTTAACTTGGAGAACTTAGTATCCTAAAATCTTTCCTTCAATTGTGAGGAAATATGTGGTATTTTAAAGATATATTTGATCAAACTTAGTTATTTCTATGAACTTTATTTTTGCTGAAAGCGTGCCAAGGTTGCCTTAAACATGAATTTATTTTTTTCCAGGCTAAAAATTAGTTAGCTTGATAGTTATGAAAACCATATTCATGTTTACCACTTTCCCCTTAAACATTATCATACATAATTTAGATTAAACATAATCAAACAATTTAGAGACTAAAATATTTATAAAATAGAATTTTTTATTAAATATAAAAATGTATTTTATTAGTTGCATTTTCAAAGTCAAATGTCATACATCTTTTATAGGATGCTGCTCAGGTATGCCTTTTCTCAACTTCGGTCCACTCAAATTGCAACAGTTCATTGTAGTGCACAAACTACATCTCGACATCTCCTGCAGAAATTGAGCCAGACTTGCATGGTAATCAGTACTAATACTGGTAGAGTGTATAGACCAAAAGACTGTGAAAGACTTGTTTTATACTTAAAAGATATCAACCTACCAAAACTTGATAAATGGGGAACCAGTACTTTGGTAGCTTTCCTACAACAGGTGAGTCTTATCACTTGAAGTGTTTGGTATGATTGGAAACCCATTTCATTTCATTAACTTTTCTTATAGATAGGAAATCTTCTGCTTTCTTCTTTAGAGTCAGTTTTATCTAGCATGTAAATTAAACTTGTAAATTAAACTCTTGAAGCATCTCAGTCTTGATCCAAGTCTACTTTCTTTGATCTTCCTTTAGAAGTTAGTAATATATCTAGTTGATATATGACAGGAAGACTAAAAACAATCATTATACCTATCATATATCTTTTATTCCTAAAAGAAGAAAGAAAGCAGAAACTGAGGATGATGCTGGAGTTGGGGAAGTTTTTATTTTATTTTTTTTAGGTATGCATTCTTTTGAGAGCAGTTAGCCTTCTTTAGTCATGCCCCTTTTCAGCTGTTTTAGCCAATTAGTCTCCTTTGCCTATGTAAATATTAGAGACTATATATTTTCAATGTGGAAAATTTTATTTTTTAATGTGATTTGAATCACATTAGGAACCCTGATTTTTAAATTAGAGCTTATTCTGCTTATATATCTTCAAATTTAGATTTAATGTATAACTGTAGAATATAATAAAATATTTATAGAAAAAACTGATTTTTCCTTATACTTTTTCTGATTTCCATTACTTTTTTTTTTTATAATTGCTAGTGGAGTTATGCTATCATCTGGATGTTAACGTTTATCAGAGAGAAGCATTTTAAAAATGAGGATAATTCAGCCAACATTAATTGAACATAGAGTCTTGAACAGTATTATTTTTCAATTATATAAGAGTTTAAACTATAATTAATCTTAAATTTTTGAGTTAGGTAGAGGATGATGATTTCATTTAGAAACAATGAATTTTATGCAAAAATATGTTATGATTAGAAAATCTAAGTATTAAACTTTTACTTTCCATATTTATTTTTAAATAGGTATTGACATATCAAGGATTTTATGATGAAAATTTGGAATGGGTTGGTTTAGAAAATATTCAGATTGTGGCTTCTATGTCAGCTGGAGGAAGAGTGGGAAGACATAAGCTTACTACCAGGTTTACTTCGGTTGTTCGTCTTTGTGCTATAGAGTATGTATCTTAGTGTTAAAACATGTTTTTTTTCTTAATTTGGGGAGACATTTTATACATTTGCATTTTATTAAAGATATCCATTGAGGATATTTCTTCAAAATGTAGAATGTATAATTAGTCACACTTAAGCTCTATTTTTTCCCTGCTGTTCCCAAAGTATAGGCATTAATTTAGGATAATAAAAACTTAAATCAATACTTCTTAAATGTTAGCAATAAAATAGAACTGTTTTGTATTGTCTGTCTTCTAAAATGTCAATATCAGGAATCTGAATGGTAGATTTTACATTTAAATGCCTTATGGATTTCATAAAACAAAAATACTATCAAAAATTTTGAAGATAACTTAAAAGCGAACAAAGTAGATTTAGGTTATGTCGGTGGCTGATAGTAGACATCTGTCCATCACCATGGTCCATAAATGTTACAAGACTTTTGAATTTAATGGTTATGACATTGTTTTCTCTGTTATATTTTGCCTTATAAAATCTTCTTTTCATGTTTTCACGCTAATAGTAACAATCTATAAACATTTTTTTCAGAAATGTTAAAGCCACCGATTAAGCTGTATTGAGATACATTTTAGTTTTGGAGAGTTTGATATTATTTGTTGTATTAGTTTTACTTTTATAGTTCTGAGGTGGATTACTGCTCTATGTACAGGTTCTATATAATTCAAAATGTTTTTTCTGAAGCAAAATTTTTCTTTTTGCCCTTTCTAAAGATCAGTGGGTTTTCATACAATTATGTTTTTAAGTAAGTTCATTGGAATCTTCTATTAGGACCCTCAGTATTTGAACACAGATAATAGAGATCTAATTTGGTTGAAGTGAGAATAGGAGACCTTGAGCATGACCCCCTGGGTAAACCTTAACGGTATCTAGGTTTCAGAACAGCACAGTTTGAAAACCACTGCTATAACTTAACATTAAAATAATAATTTATAATATTAATTTATTTCAACTTTTTTCTTATATATTTTTATATGCCCTTTTTTAGTTACCCAGAAAGAGAGCAGTTACAGACAATTTATGGAGCATATTTGGAACCAGTTCTACACAAAAATCTGAAGAATCATTCCATTTGGGGTTCTTCATCAAAAATTAATCTCTTAGCAGGATCTATGGTACAAGTGTATGAACAGGTATAAATTAATTTATAGTATATTTAGTTTTCATGTCTATTTGTATCATTCCTAAAGGACTGTCTTTAATCTTGATCTGAGTTGATGCTCAGTCTTTCTTTTTCTGTTTGTTAGTCCTTTCTACTAGAGAGTAAGCTCTGCAAAAGCAGATGCTCTTTGTTCTTTATTCACTATTATATTCCTTGGCACAGTTTCAAATAGATACTCAATACTGACTGACTGAATCAGTTGGTGGATGGTTATTCTTCTGTAAGCTCAAATTCAGTTTATTTAGTAGGGAGTTGATCTTCTTTCCAAAACTAGATCCTTCTCCTGACTTCTAACAGTTTCTCTCTTCCAGGCTTCAAACCTGAGAGTAGTCTTTGATGTTTGTTTCTTTCCTGTTACCTATGAGGAAGTGTCTATAGAAGGTATTGAGTACATTCTCTTCCCTGTGCTAGTCCTAGGGATGCAAAGATGACTGACTCTCTATTCTTTGGAAGTTCACAGTCTAATGAGGGACCTAGTCATATAAATAGACTATTAATATAGTATGATAAGTATAACAGTATGCACAAGTTACAGAGAAAACATAGAAGAGGGAGTGAATAACTTTGTTGTGTGTGGTAGTTAAAGGGAGGAAAAATTTCATCTGATTTTTGAAAAATGAATAGAAATTCAAATTCATGAAATAGCTGGAGGTGGAAGAAGGTCTTCCTAGGTAAAGGGAATAGCATGTGAAAGTTATGAAAGTGTTTATGGAAGATACTTTCTAAAGTATTGAAGTAGAAGTGGGGAAAGATAATTAGAGAGCATGACAGTTTTTACTTTTTTTCTAAATTAATTCAAATATTCCATGATCAAGGTCAGAATAAGACCAATGGCTCTGTCTGTAGAGAGGAAGTCTCTTTACTGGTTATATATTGAGAAATGACACTTTGATACGTTAAAAGTCAGTGGCTTCTTGAACATATGAGAACTTTGTGGTTCACACCATTAGAAAATGAGTCTAACCTAGACCTGTGAGTGCTTTGGAATTGCAACCACCATTTTAATGAAGCTTAATTTCTTTCTGTAGCAGCAATTTGTATTCTTTTATTTTATTTATTTTTTCAACATAGACAACCTTTGACAGTTTGTGAAAGCCTATGAACAACCCTTCTTAGAGTTTTTAACTGCATAAAATATAATATATAAGATAATTTAAAAAATCAATTACTCTGAAATACAATTCCACCTACTGGTAGAAATTGGCATTCCTATGAGTCTAAGGTGACTGAAAAATTCATAGCACAATTACATATTTAGGAAAATAGATCATTCACTGTATTTTCTTTTTCAGGTGCGGGCCAAATTTACAGTTGATGATTATAGCCACTATTTCTTTACTCCTTGCATCCTTACCCAGTGGGTTCTTGGCTTATTCAGATATGATTTAGAAGGAGGTCAGTTTTGCTTTTATGATTTCAAATCACTCATCTTTCTTTAGAATGCCAGAATATGTCTTTATTTATATTTTATAATGTGTTCAAAATAGAAAAATGAGTATTGTAACTATTTATAGTCTTTTAAAAACTGCAAGTAAAATACCATTAATATTACATTTAGACATTAACATTAAATTGAAATATTAAAGTTATAATGTTTTATTATATTTTCTCAACTACTTATGATTATAATGATTAAAACGTGATTTTTAGAAAAATGAAGTTATTATTTTTTGTAGCCAAAACATGTTTAATATGCTTTTTAGATTGATATTTTTATTTAACAGCTAGAGATAATAGTGTTTAATGTATACTTTAATCAAAAAATTTACCAACTCATTAACAAAATGAATTCAACTTTTTTTCTCTTTTCTTTTATTTATCTGATGCCAAAATTATGGTATGTAGATTCTCATTCTCTATTTCTTTCTAATATTATGTTGAAACTGACCATTTTCAAATTATTTGAATTTTATTACAATTAAACTTTTTTCTTTTTTAGGATCGTCAAACCATCCACTAGATTATGTATTAGAAATTGTGGCATATGAAGCACGACGCTTATTTCGTGACAAAATTGTTGGTGCAAAAGAACTTCATTTATTTGACAGCATTTTAATATCGGTGTTTCAAGGAGATTGGGGCTCAGATATATTAGACAATATGGCAGGTAATATAATTATAGAGTTTTGATGAAACCTATGTTATGAGAACTTTAAATTACCTTTTGTACTAGTAGAGTGATTTCATATGTTTAAAAAAATAAAAATTTTGGATAATTTTAATGTTATTTTTACCATAAGGGGCTGCTTTTTTTTTTTTGCTAGATTTTAATAATTATGTTAAAAACAAAATATGATGACAATAATTCTTTTCTTGGACAAAAAGTGGTATGGGACATACTGTTTTATTTTTGCAATTCAAAATTGTATTCACTGAAGGATTTTTACTAATAAAGTTTTTGAAATAGTTATGTATTTATAAACTTAAAGATTATTGTGAAAGTCCATATTTGATTATAATGAACTTTTTTTTGAGAATTATGGCCATTCTCATTTCTGTCACTGTTCATAATGTCATTAGCACAAAACTTCTTACATATTCTTATCAGCTTTATCCATTGTTATGATAAGCAAAGCAGGACACCATTTAGTCAAGGCAGCTATGGTACATTTGCAGTTATTACTGCTTAATAACAAATTTGCATTTTGAAAACTGCTGTGGATGTAATAATGCAGGTGATGAAAATCAGTGTAGTGAAAGGGCCTTTGATAAAAGAGAACAATATTATGGATATATTTTCTAATAAAACTGCTTTCAAACTATAAGATGAGTTTCTATTCTATTAGAAGGTAAAGCTATACTTCAAAAATATTTCACATAATGCAGTGTATATATTGTACATTTTTAAGTTTCATATTGTTCCCAGGGCCATAATTGCATAAGCCAAAAGAAATCTTGAAGGTGAAAGAATGTTGAGATTGATAGAAGTAATTTCCTATGTGGTGTTTGAGTTTTGGAATAAGGAAATGATTTCAAGAGAACCTAAGGCGGTATGAAATGCTGAGAGAAGCCTGATAATAGTACAGAGTTGGCTAGATTCATAGGGAGGGCTTATGTCATTGTGGCCTGTACTTTCATAGCTTAGTGTGAAAAGGCTTTGGTTCTTAAATGGTGCCGTCATTCTCATTCTGAAAATTGAGTTATTAGTATCTCTTCTTGCAAAGAAAGTGGCATATCTTTTGGGAATTAGATAGTGTCAGTATCTTATCAGGTAGGTACCTGAATTCTATAAAGTTTGGTATCTTTCAGAGTCTTCTATGTAGGAGTCAATGAATAATATATGCTTTTTTTTCCCCCTCAATATTTTACTTTTCAACAAAGGATTGGATTTTTTTAAAAAATACAGACTTTATATATGTTAGATGTAGGTAAATAAGATTTTCATATAGGTGGAATATCAATTTATTTAATTCATATAGTGGAATATTATTTATTTAATTTATTTGATCTTGGAGACTTAAACATTCTTGTACTCAAGAAATGGCAGATAGAGATATGAAAGTCCTGGCTTGCAAATATAACTATTGCTAGTGTAGTTAGATGGCTTGAAGATTTGTGCTAATAGATGGTTAAGCTGGTAATTACAAAAGAGCATGAAGTGTTTTACTATTAACATAACATTTCTGAATATATTTGAGATAAATGCTAGATATGAGGTGTGTAGAAGGGGTAGAGACTAATTCTTTTTTGAGAAAGTTACTTTGAAACTTTTAAAGTAAATTTATTTTGAGATAATTGTAGATTTACATAAAGTTGTTAAGAATTAATAGAGAGTAAAACATAGGAAATATAGTCATTAATTGTATTAGCTATGTATAGTCCGAGGTGGGTACAAAACTAATCGAGGGGATCACTTTGTAAATTATATAAATGTCTCACCACTATGCTGTATACCTGAAACTAATATTAAATGCCAGCTGTAATTGAAAAATAAAAATTAAAAAAATCACACCAAAAAACCCCCAAAAGAATTAATACAGGGAGAATACATGTACCTTTTACTCAGTTTGACACACTTAAGATACAGAACATCTCCACAAGGGTCTCTCATGTTGCCCTTTTGTAGCCAGCCACAAATCCTTTCATCCCCTAGAAACCAGTCCCTTCTGTATTAATTCTGCCATTTCAAGACTCTTGTTTTCATTGAGAATAATTACATGTTTTAGTAGTTTGTTATTTTTTATTCCTTAATAGTTATTTGGAGGAACTACCATTTTTTAAACCATTTACTTGTTAAAGGATATCTGGAGCGTTTTCAGTTTTGTGGTTATTAGGACAGATGTGGTTAACATTCATGTACAGGCTTTTGTATGAACATGTTTATTTCTCTAGGATAAATGCTCAGGAGTGCAGTTGTATGGTACTTGTAGGACTTTTTTTTTTTTTTAACTACCATGCTGTTTTCTATTGGTGTGTCATTTTATATTTCTACCAGTGATACATGAGTGATAGAATTGCTCTGCATCCTTGCCAGCATTTGGTGTTGTCACCATTTTTTTAATTTTAGCCTTTCTGATAAGTATGTATTGGTGTCATTGTGGTTTTAATATGCATTTTGTTGACAGCTATGTAGTTGAACATCTCATCATGGGCTCATTTACCATCTGTATATCCTCTTCAGTGAAATGTCTCAATGTTTTTTACTCATTTTTTACTCATTTTCAAATTGGGTGGTTTATTGTCTTTTTACTGTTGAGTTTTGAGAGTTATGTATATATTCTAGATACTAGTTCTTTGTCAAATATGTGCTTGCAAGTATTTTCTCCCACTCTATAGCTTGTCTTTTCATCCTCTTAAATAGGGTCTTTCACAGATAAAAAATGGTTTTAATTTTATGAAGTCCAACTTATTAATTTTTATTTTTAAGGATCTTATGGTTTTAAATTTAAGAACTTTGTCTAGATGTAGATTCTGAAGATTTTTTCTACATTTTTTTCTAAAAGTTTCATAGTTTTATATTTTAAGTTTATGGTCCAGTTTCTGTATAAAAAGAGATTTAGGTCAAGGTTCATTTCTTTGCCTATGGATGTCTACTTGTTCCAACATCATTTGTTGAAGAGGATACCTTTTTGCCTTGAATTACTTTTACACCTTTGTCAAAAATTAGTTTTGTTGGATTATTTTTTGAGTTCTCTGTTCTTTTCCACTGATGTATGTGTCTGTCTTTCTGCCAATACCACCCTGTCTTGATTACTGCAGCTACATAATAAAACTTGAGATTGGGTAGACTGATTTCTCCTGCTATATCTTTTTTCAAAATATAACCCTCAACCAACAAAAACAGTGGCCATGACAACTGAATAATCAGATCTTGAATGAGATCCTGGAACAGAAAAAAAAGATGTTAGAGAAGAACTAGTGAAATATAAATAAGGTGTTGAGTCTGATTAATAGTAATATGCTAATCCAGGCTAATTAGATGTTAACAATAGGAGAAACAGTGAGAGGTATATGAGAAATCTCTGTATTATCTTTGTAACATTTCTGTAAGAACTATTCTAAAATAAAAAGTTCATAAATATATACAAATATAAATATATGTAAATATATAAATATACTTATATAGACATACCTTGTTTTATTGTGCTATGCTTTAATGTGCTTCATGGATGTTGCCTTTTTTTTTTCACAAATTGAAGGCAAGACTTTCCACCAGCAGAAATTATCATTTGCTTTATTGTAATACTACACTTATTGCAGTGGTCTGGAACCAAACCTGCAATATCTCTGAGATGTGTGCGTGTGTGTGTGTGTGTGTGTGTGTGTGTGTGTACACCGTTTCCAGTACTCTCTATTCCTTTATGTAGATGCAGGTTTCCATTGGGTATTTTTTTTCCTCCTTTTGAGGACTTCCTTATCATTTCTTGTCATTCAGGTCTATTGATGATGAGTTATTTTAACTTTATTTTTTATATCAATGAAAGTCTTTGCTTCATTTTTATTTTAAAAAATCTTTTTAATGAATAATTATGTAAACAATTTTTTTCTCCATACTTTGAAGATGTTGCTTCACTATTTTCTAGCTTATATTGTTTTTGACAAGAACTCTGCCACTGTCCTTAATCTTTGTTTCTGTGTATATCATGTGTTTTTCCCCCTCTGGATTCTTATAATATTTTCACTTTATCACTGATGTAGTTTTCTTCATATGTTTTGTGTTGGGAATTTGTGGAGCTTTTTGTACTGTGGGTATGGTGAGTTGAATGGTAGCTCATCAAAAATTATATCCACCACCCGGAACCTGTGAATGTGACTTTATTTGGGTAAAAGCCCTTTGCAGATGCAATTAAGTTAAAAAAATCTCAAGATAGGTCATCCTGAATTACTTTGGTGAGGACTAAATCCAATAATAAGTATCCTTATAAAAGAAAGACAGAGACTTAAGATCCACAGAAGTGCATGTTAACGTGATGATAGAGATTGGAGTTATGCAGTTACAAGCCAAGGAATTCCTGGAGTCATGAGAGGCTGGAAGAGGCAAGAAAAGATCCTCACTTAGATGCTTCAAAGGGAGCATGACCTTGCCAATATCTTAATCTAGGACTTCTTTCTGTTATTTTAAGCCATCAACTTTGGTAATTTGTTATGGCCCTCCAAAACTAATACTATAGGTTTATGGTTTTCAATCAAATATGAAAAAATTCCAGGTATTATTTCTTCAAATATATTTATTCCTTTATTCTCCTTCTTAGGGACTTTGATTACATGTATATTTAGCCAATTAAAGTTTCCTCAAAGTTTAATTATTTGTCTTTTACTCTCTGTATTTTATTTTGTATAGTTTCTATTACTATGCCTCCAAGTTCACTAATTTTTTCTTCTGCAATGTGTAATCTGTTATTAATCTTAGTCTCATTCATTGTATTTATCTCAGACACTGTTTTCATGTGTAGAAGTTTATTTGGGGTCTTTAAAATATGCCCTGTGTATCTATATATATTCAGTCTCTCCTTTAGTTTCTTAAACATGTGGGGTATAACCATATCAACTCTTTTAATGCCCCTTCTGCTAAATTAATCATCTGTGTCATTTGTGTCAGTTTCAGTAAATTTAAAAAAAATCATCATTTGGGTTATATTTTTCTGTTTCTTTGCTGCCAATAATTTTGATTGGATGTTAGAAATTATATCTTAGTCTGCTCAATCTGCTATAAAAAATAATACCAGAGACTTGATGGCTTAAATAACAAACATTTATTTTCCCACCGTTTTTTAGGCTGGGGTGCCCAAGATTGAGGCACTGACAGATTTAATGTCTGGTGAAAACTCACTTCCTGGTTCATAGATGGCCACTGTCTCCCCACATCCTCCCATGGTGGGGGTAGGAGGATGACAGAGCTCTCAGTCTCTTTTACAGTGATACTGATCTCATCGTGAGGGCATGACCTAATCACCTTTCACAGTCTCCACCTGCTAAAATCATCACATGGGGGATTACATTCAACATATGACTTTTGGAGAGAGACAACTACGCAATTTATAGCATAGTGAGTTTTAAATTTTAGGTGCTTGTTTGCTCTGGGAGAGAATAAAGTTACTTTGAAACAATTTAATATGTTTGCTTCTTGCTTTCTGGTTATGCAGGCAAGACAAAAGTAGCATTTAATTTTTGGTTTATTTTTCCCAGGACTGAAGCAATCCCATTCTCTATGCATTATGAGGATTTCCACTCTGTCTATAGGAAACAGTCATTCTTCTCTCATTGAGACTTTCAGCCACTATTCCTTCTTATTCTTTAGGGTGTTTCTCTTCCTGGTCTCCAGTACTATCCCCAAACAAATAAAATGATCGTATACTCTGCTGCATATTGTGCAGGGCCATCTGAAAATGAATTACCTCTTTGCAGATTTCTCCTATTTTGTACTCTGCTCTGTGAATTCTTGCTGCCTTGGTTTCCCTGGAATCATAGTAAAGTCTCCTCAACTAAAGAAGTCCACTGTACTTTATTTTGGTCTGTCTTCCCTGTGCCTTGGCTTGGAAATTTCCTCTAAGCAATGTACTGTTTTAATCAGAGAATGTGCCTCATTGGTTTCTCATCTTTCATGAAATGCCATCTATTTTTGACTGATGTCCAATGTCTTGAATGCTGATTCATTAAAACACTTGAAGCTGTACTGTATGATGATGCAATCAGTAGAATTTGAAGTATTTTAAGTATCCACATTCTATAGAGAATCTGACTGTGAGAAAAGCTAAATAGACATAGGTCAAGTTCCTCATAGTGATTTTGAGCTCCAGATTCTGGAAAGAAGCTATTTCGTTTTTTTTGCTTTTTCATATAAATTTTGTTTATATGTATAAGCAATATTGTTGCAATTTTCTTAGGAATTGCATTAACTCTGTATATTGGTTTAGGGAGAATTGGCATCTTTATTATGTTGGGTCTTCCAATCCATGTACATGATATATTTATTTGGTTAAATAGTCTTTGTTTTTGTTCATTAGTTTTGTATTGTTTTTAGCATAGAAGTCTTGTACATATTTTGTTAGATTAACCCGTAAGATTTTAATGTTTTTGAGCAATTATAGAGACTCAAACTGTGTCTTAAAGGGTGAATATATTAAGTAAATAAGAGGGGATTGGTATTCTAGACAAAGGAAAAAGAATATATAAAGAACCAAAGGCTTGTGAAAACTGGAATATGTAGTGAGATGGAAATAGGTCATTCAGTCAGTACAGCCAGACTGTAAAGGACCTTGATTAGAACTATGGTGTTTGTTTGTTTGTTTGGCACTGGGAAGCTATATGTAATATTGGAGCAGTGTGGAACAATGAGATTTTATTTTTGCGTATGTTACTTTAGTAGCAATGAGGATATAGTTGAGGGGGCAGAGAGTTATAGCAGGAATACAAGTTAGGAGGCTACTGTGATTGTCCAAGTGAGAAATGATGAACTGTATAGAAAATGAGTTCAGTTTTATACATGTATTTGAATGTTTGCAGCTTTTTGATTGTCCTTTGGGAATCTACATAAAGATTATCAGCTCTATGGAAGTAGGAATCATGTTTCTTTTATTCACTACTTATATCTAGCAGAAAGTACAATATTTAAATGCAGGCATGTGATAAATAAGTGTTTGATGAATTCATGCATATATTATGTCTATTAAACAATTGGAAATATGGAAGTAAACTAGAGCTTGAGAGACTTGGCCTATTGATAAGTAGTGAATGTTTTTTTTGGTATATAAATAGTTGATAATTTAATCCACAGAATAAGATTAAATAATTTCAAAGGAATATTTAGAATTAAGGAATAACAGTCTAAATTTGATCCCAGAAAAATAAAAATATAAGGAATAAGAAGAAAATTGAAAAGAAGGAGTGGTTGTAGGTGATGAATATATGTTTGTATAGATCCAAGGGAAAAAACTTCAATAAGGAGATACACACAGTCATGTTGGGGTAATGACTACAAAAAAGATTTGGATTTGGCAATTAGGACAGTATTGTTGATCCCAAACAGGAGTTTTAGTTTGGTGGTTTCCAAAAATAGAAGATAATGTAAGAAAGATAATAAAAAGATAATGTAAAATATGATGGTGAAGGAAAAGAAAGGAACATTAGTAGCTTGGTCTAGAGAAAATAAGGCTGTTGTTGAGCTGGGCATGTGACAAGGATAATTGATTAAACAGAATCCCAGAGGAATTGGGAAGAGAAAAATTCAGTAGAATGGTTATAGATAAATTTCAGGGAGATTTGTGGGATTTTTTGTTTTCTAATTAAATTTTGGTTAATTTTTCTTTCATTTTAGAATTAAGCTTTTGATGGTATTAATAAATCTATACTTTTTTTTCTCAAGGAGAGTTTTGAGATTACTTTATTTGTCAATTTTATATGTTATTTTTAATCTATAAATTTTATACAGTGAATCTAGAGAAAAGGAAGGAAAATGAGACAGAGTAGAAGGGGGATTAGTAGGAGAAAGTTAGAAGGAAACCACATCTGAAGAAAAGTGGGGTGCAAATAGGGATTTCGGCAGTTAGTTTTCAGGTAGAATTTGATATAGCAATTTAAATCTTTGTATCTTAACTGATCTTATTAATCTTTAAAGTAATTTATCCTTGCCTTTCTGGGAACAATTTTATACGAACTAACAAAAATAATTTAGTGAGCAGTGTTTTTACTGATCTTTCCGTTGCAAGTAACACATAAAACAAAATATCTTCTACTCCTACAGATAGTTTCTATGTTACATGGGGAGCCCGAAATGTTTCAGCAACAAGGACAGCCCCAGTACAACCATTGCCTCCACATGGAAAACCACTTGGAAAATTAAATTCTGCAGATCTCAAGGATGTTATTAAAAAGGTATAATATGAGTCATAATTTTGAATTGGGGTTTGGTTATGATTATAGTCAATTTTGAAAATACTTATTGCAAGCTTTTTTGAAGACATGGAGTAAAAGAATATGGACTAGACAAAGCTGCATCTTATTTTTTGGAATTTAGTCCATTGTGTGATATCTTACTACATGTACGTGTACTTACATAGATATGTGTAAAATTGCTAAGATATATGTTGCGAGAAAATATCTGTTTTGGGGAATATTAATGAGGCTTAATATTAATTGAGAAATCATCCTAGAGCAGTACCTAAAAAAAGTAAGCATCAGAAACTCTTCCAGAACCAGAAAGTATGCTGATTCCCCGGGCCCAAAGAATCTGAATTTCTAACTGCTTCCCAGATGATGTTGTTGCTACTAGTTCAATGAAACTTTGGATAGCACTGTCTTAGAGCGTTTTTTTTTTTTTTTAAGTTTAATCACAATAAAGAAGAGACAATATTATATATGGTTACTTTAGAAATTAATATTTATATTGGAAATTAATGTGGATTTTATATCAAGAAAAATTTTACATGCTCTGGTAAATTGATTGATCTACCTGGAATGGATATTGCAGTTTTGGAATTCTGAGTTGTTAAGTATGTGAAGTCTAGTTGTCTTCTCCCTCCTCCATATCTCTATCACATAGTTTTTGGCATGGTGTACTACCTGTGTGTGGGTTTTTCATTCATTCCCAAGCAGTTAAGAACCAGAGTTAACAAAATATTTTTTAGGCACTAATTTTCTAGAGTTTTGGCATTGTTTATGTTCTGTGCACATTGGCTTGATTTGTAACAAAGGGCAAAATTTGTGCTTTTGATGTTGTTATAATTAACTCACTATCTCACACTACTTTTTACTAGTTGTAGTAATGGTGTCCAAAAATAACTGATTATTATGAACCCTTGAACTTCTTTGACTTTGTATAAATTTTTCCTTAAAGAGTGTCATAAAGCTTAATTACTAGATAAGTAAAATGTAGAGTGAGATGACGTAGTCACTTAACCACTTTTCTAGATTATATTAAAGTTATTATTTTAATCTAGATAATTAACATTGTTATTGTGTAATTGGGGCTTATAGTAATTAAAAATATTCTTTGTGATTTTTTAAAAGGGTCTTATTCATTATGGACGCGATAACCAGAATTTAGATATCTTACTTTTTCAAGAAGTCCTGGAGTATGTGTCTAGGATAGATAGAGTGCTGAGTTTCCCTGGAGGTTCACTTCTGTTAGCAGGACGCAGTGGCGTAGGTCGTCGAACCATCACTTCTTTAGTCAGTCATATGCATGGAGCAGTGCTATTTTCTCCAAAAATTTCTAGAGGATATGAGCTGAAGCAGTTCAAAAATGATCTCAAACATGTGAGTTATAATCTTTTGCTTTCTTTTGGTTTTATTATTTTAAAAGCCTTTAAAGACCTTGAAGTCTGATATACAACATAGTCTTCATTTTAATTTTGATGATTACTTTCCCATGATTATTAGAAAATCATTTTTTTTATGTACTGATGGGAAAAAGATTGCTATTATGATTTCTAACACTCCAGTATCCCAGAATGGAATATTAGATGGACATAAAAGAAATAAAGGAAGGAATTATCTTATATAGGACATATGTAGGTATATAAAAAAAAATCTAGTTTTTCTTTTAACTGCCTTAATTGTAAAATAATTAAAATTTATCACAAATAGTATTTGTTCATAGGCTGGAATAACTTTCCAAACTACAGAGCGAATATTTGATTTTTAATTTTGATTATTCCAATAAAAATAAATAAATAGCTTGACTTAGTTTACATATAGAATGAAAGTTTTTAACTGTGCCAAAAGTATTTACTAGGTACCAAAATATATTTTCTTATTGTGCAGGTGCTGCATCTTGCCGGTATTGAAGCACAGCAGGTAGTTTTACTTCTTGAGGATTACCAGTTTGTACATCCCACATTTTTGGAGATGATCAATAGCCTTTTGTCATCAGGCAAGTGAATGGTTTCTATTTAAAGATAATAAAAGTACTAGTGTAAAAATTATTCACAATAAATTATCTTGTGTAAAATGATGTTTTAGAGAACTTATGGCATAGCTTTTTCTGAAGTGACATGGGGTTATACATGCTCAGATTAGAACTGATAAATTTTATTTTAATAAAACCAAAAAATTGAAGAATTCTATAAAAATCATTATAATATTGAATATTGGTGACTATACTGAAAAATTGGTCATCTTCTGGTGGGACTGTTATTTGTTATAAATCTTTGGGAAAGTTATTAACATAACTTATTTTAAAAATGTATCATGTCCTTTGATATAGCAATTTATTATCTGTAGAAATTTTACCTACAGAAATAAAAGAACCAGTATGTAAGAAAACATGTTATATGCATAACTTGCAATAAACATTTTGATTGAACCTCACTGATTATCGCTAGTGGAATGGTAGAATAATTATGCTTTGGCATTAATATGGATATATGAATTGCAGATATATTCCAGATACAGGAGATCTCATGTATCTCAAATCATGGTGTTCTTCTGTTGTCTCTGGAGCCACCTGACTTTTTGTTGGTTTTCTAAGGATACCTACCATTTCTCATATTTCTTTTCTAAATAATTTATGTCATTTATTAGAATCTTTTTATAATGAATAATAACTCTTAGTAGAATTGGTTTGTGATAGCTTAATTGTAAACTTGTGCCAAGAGTATTTTGTTATTTAAGTACAAAATAAACCTTGTTAAAAGCTGGTTTCAACTGTATGGGTTGTTCTATTATGGAGACATGAGTTTGACCTAGTTTTTAATAAATACTTGTTTTGTATTATGCTATGTAGGCTTTGGATGAAATTGACTTTTCTTCAGCATTTAACAGCTTTGGTTGAAGAAAACATTTAATTTATAATATGATATACCTATACGTTAGTGCCCAAATGAGAAGTATAAACCAGGAATCTAGTTAGGCAAGTAGTAGGTCAATTTCTGTTAAAGAGCTGAGGAATAAAGGCATAGTGAAAGCAGTAGGTCTTGAGCAAGCTTGAAGTGTTTGTGGCCTTTTCATTGAATAAACCTCTTTTGATTTTTAAGGTGCATATTCTTATTCTTGCATATTTCTTAAGTTGTCACTAGATGGAGACCTTGTTCATTTAGGCTGAGATAAACAACTAGACCAACTATAATTTGTGTGTGTGTGTTGTTGTTGTTGTTGTTGTTGTTTTGTGAAAGCAAACATCCAAATAAGCATTAACCCAGTAATTATTGTTTTTATCTTAAGGTAAATTGGTCTTTATTATCAAGATATAACTGAAGACAATTATAAGTAAAGTTAAATTTGTTAAAGTTAAATTTTGCCAATATTTTTGGCAAAAAAATGTATTTGAAAAATACTTCTGGAGAAAGTGCTCAATAGGCCTTTGTCTTTTTTTTTTTCAAATTCTTATTTCCTGTAATGCATAATATATAAGTAGAGCCATCTTTTTTGTTAAACTTAAGGAATCAAAAGTATTTTGGTATGGCTGCAATTTAGAGAAAGATATAAAGCAAGATGTGCATGTGTTTGAATATGTACAAGCTTGCAGAATGGAGAGTGGTTTGATACTTCTGAGTTGAGCCTAAAGTAGAGTAGGGATCAAACTGTGATTAGCCCTACGTGAATACAGTGCTTTAGATGTATAACAAAATAATTTTCACTTACTCTTATAATTTCTGTGAACTATAAATATCGTGGATTAACTGTTATGTGCCAGACTTAGTTCTAAGTACTAGATTTATAGTGGTGAACAAGAAAGACATGGTTCAGGCCTTTTATTAAATGGTTGTAGTCTTAATCAACTTTAATTTGCCTTTCATCATGTTAGCATGTTAGCAGTCCATGGATCAGTTCTTCTGATATCTAGTATAAGTTCATTTATTCATTCATTCATTTATCTAACAAATATTTATGTTTTGGTTACTTTGTTAAGAATGTGTTAGGGTTAATATTAAACATAATCAAATATTTGTCCTCTGGGAATTCAGAATCTAATTGGACAGGCATTAGATATTAAATAGTGTGATAAATGCTAAACTGATATGTCTAGATGTTATGTAAAAGGGAAAAGAGTCCTTTATCTAGCA
This sequence comes from Macroglossus sobrinus, assembly GCA_004027375.1. Lineage (NCBI taxonomy): Eukaryota > Metazoa > Chordata > Mammalia > Chiroptera > Pteropodidae > Macroglossus > Macroglossus sobrinus. Next base: position 264,869 of record PVKZ01001551.1, on the reverse strand, counting down.
TATAGTTAGTCAGGAAAGGCTCATGAGCATAGCAGTTGGCAAAGTAGCATCTTGAATGGTAACAGTAATTAGGGGGGAAGATAACTTGAAGTAAACATTTTGAGGAAGAGTGTGAGTATATGTTCAAAGAAGGGGGAGTATTTTATTATTTTATGGCACATAAAGAAGTTCATTGAGAGGTTTTGTGGTAGAGGGGTAAGAAGAACCTGGTAAGACAGATAGACAGATAGATGATGAACTGTCTTGAATGGCTTGCTTAGGAGTTTGAATTTTATCAAATGAAGCAACAGATGTAGATTTGTGAGTAATATAGAGGTGACAGGGTTTATGTATTTTTGGAAATCAAGACTGAATAAGGCTATATTGTTTAATACAAAAAGAAAAAAGCATTGTGTATGTAAAATATATTTTGAATTAATGTAATACAGCTAAAATTAAAAAGATATGTAATGTTCTTCTGTAGGTGAAGTTCCTGGACTCTATACTCTTGAAGAATTAGAGCCCTTGCTGTTGCCTCTTAAAGATCAGGCTTCACAAGATGGTTTTTTCGGACCAGTCTTCAATTACTTCACATATAGTGAGTGACATTTAATTCATTAATCAGTTCAAACTCTGGTTCATGTGAAATAAATATTATTTAATTTGACTTATTTTCTGTAGATTGCAAAGGTATTTTAAATCTTGGGTTCCGTTGGTAATTTATACTTCTTTAATTTTTTGTGGAGCAGTTAGAAATTAACACATAAGCAGCCTAAAGGCTAAGCTGTAGTAAAAACATGTTGGCAAAAGAGAAGAGTAAAAGTATGGTAATGTACTTTGGAATATTTACTTTGCTGCCTTTGTTTTCACGTGGTAAAATTAGTGCTTATATCTCCTATCTTAGAGAATTAATGAACTATTTAGAATATTTCAGAATTCTATCTATTTTTAAATAACTAACTTCTTATTATAGAGACAGATTTATATGTACTGTAAATATCTAAAATTGAATAAGTAAAAAATAAAGTAATAATAACACTTCCCAGATATTACTACTACACTTCTTTTTTTTTTTTCCTAAAATAACATTTAGCATTGATGAAATAGGGAAAGTTGTTTGCTTATTTCCCTATTCCAATTTCGCTTGTGAATACTAAAACAAAAATTTCTGAAAGGAAAATTATAAAATATAATCCAGTATCACATTTGAAAAATAATACACAAAACAGCAATGTAGTATAATACTTATCTTCTTCATGAATATCCTCGATCTTTTTTGTTAGTGTGCACACACGTACACACACATATTTTTTAAGCAAAATAAAAATCAGACTGTACTACTGTTTCATAGCTTGTTTTTTTTAATAAACAGCTCCTGCTATTCTATTTCAGAAAATTTTAATCTCATAAAACGAGACCATATGTAGGTTTTTCCAATTATTATTATAATATTTCATCATTATAATTTTCTTTTATATTTTTTAGGAATTCAACAAAACTTGCATATTGTCTTGATAATGGATTCTGCAAATTTGAACTTCATAATTAACTGTGAAAGTAATCCAGCATTGCATAAGAAATGCCAGGTGTTGTGGATGGAAGGTTGGTCAGATAGCAGCATGAAGAAAGTAAGTATAACATTTAAATATGGAAATAAAAAAATTAGCATGTTTTCTTTTTGAAGTTACTGATTTTCACAACTTTCTATTGGTGTTTTTATATAATATTGTCTTAATTGTGGCACAACGTTTCTCATATGTTTGAAAATAACTTAATTTTCTTCATACTCTTGTATGATAGTTTAATCGCATCTGGAATTTTAGGTTGGAAATTATGTTCTTAATAAGGTCTACAGATAGTAACATACTTTAAAAATTTTATGTGTTTCACTAGCCTATCATAGGCTAGCTTATAATAGTCACATCACAGTAATAATTTAAGCAACTTTTTAAATTAAAAAAATATTTCTTTAAAAAAAATTTATCATTGCTATGCTATATGTTGGGAGGAGGATGATTTTAAAGTGTGAACTCAGCACCATCTTAACTGGAAGTCTATTATATTGCTTGATTTGAATAAATAATAGTTTTCCATGTTGTCTCTTTGAATGATATTTATATTCTCAGCATTCATTTATTTAATTTGTACAATAGAAGTACAGATTAATGTCTATTATGATTCAGAAGAAAGAGTGTAATTTTGGGTAATAGACAAGGTTTTACAAATGAGATGTTATTTTAGTTAGATTTCAGGAAGTAGATAAAGCAGAGGGAAGTTATTATGGGTTATGGAGACCATATGAACAAAAGGCATTCATTAAGAAATAGTAATTTTTGGTGCTTATTATGTGTCACTGTTCTATATGCTGGGGATACAACAGAGAAAAGAAAAAACAGAAAAGTCTCTGCCCTCATGGAATTTACATATTTTGGGGGGATATATGGAGAGAAAGCTCTCTAGGTAACAATTTTGAGATGAAGCTTAACTGGTGATTTTGAGGATCAGCAAGAAGCCAGTTTATCTGTAACAGAGTGGTTAAGGGGAATAGTTGGAGATGAAGTCAGGGAAATGAGAGGAGAACAGTTAGCTTGGAACTTTTTAAGCCATTATAAGTTTTTAAACTTTTTTTGGGAACAAGTCTGGGAGACTTTGGAGGTTTTTGAGCAAAACTGTTCTAAATGTTTTAATGAGATTACTCTGGCCTCTGGGTTGAATATAGACTATATAGACGAAGGGTCGAAGCAGTAACTAAACTCTTGTAATAGTCAAGGTGAAAGAAAGGATGGTTTTCACTAGGGATGCAGTGGTAGATGTGGACAGAAGTGGTTGGATTCTAGATACGTTTTTCAGTAGAAGAAACACAATTTTCTGACAGTTTGTAATAGGGTGTGAGAGAAAATGAGGACTCAAGGATACTTTTAACTATGTTGGTTTAAGCTCCTGGAAGGATGGAATAACTATCACCTGAGAAAGGAGGAACTGAGAAGGGCATTTTGGGAGTAGACTATGAGGCTCTCAGTTTTAGATGTGTTAAATATGAGATATCAGACAACGAATCTTGAGTTCAGGGGAAAAGCTAAGCATACAGATAAAAATTTGGTAATTATCAGACAATAGTGGTATTTAAAAGTATGGGATTGAATGATGTCACCAAGAGAGTGAGTGCTGACAAAAGAAGGAAGAGATTAAAGGACTGAACCCTGGGACAGTTTAACATAAAGATGTTAAGATGAAGAGGAGGAACCAGCAAAGGATACTAAAAAGGATTTGCTAGGGAATAGGGGAAAACCTGGAGAGCATGAGGCAAAGCCTAGAAGCTAAATGAAGGCAGCATTTCAAAGGAGTAAGGAAAGATTAGCTATGACACATGAAGGTAGTTGAGGCTTTGGAATTTATCACTGGAATTAACATTGTGACTTCAATAAAGCAGTTTTAGTTATTAGTGGAGAAAGCTATGGAATATGTTTCAGAAAGAATGAGAAGAGAGGATAGGAGAGTAATTATGGTCACTTCTTGAAGAATTTTGTTATAAAGTAGAAGAGAGAAATGAATCAGTAACTGGAGTAAGTGGGTAAAAATAGTGTTTTTAAAAATTCTTTTAAGATTGAACAAACTATAGCATATTCTTATGCTATTGGGAATGCAAAAGAGGAGCAAAAATATACAGGAAAGACAGTGAAAATTGTTAAAACAATATTACTGGGTAGTGGACAGCATATGAGTAATGCACAGACAAAAAGATTAAAGCTTGGTCTTTGCTTGGAGAATGGAAGCATCATCCAAAATAACAGGAAAGAAAATAAAGTACAGGGGCACAGGTTTAGGGGCAGGTGCAGTATTGGGAAAGTGTGGTTTTGGACACTATTTTGATTATTTTCGTTTTATCAGTGAAATAGGAAGTAAGATTATTAGTTGAAAGAAAAGTTGAGGGAACAGATTTTGAAGTCTTGAAGAGATGCAAGAGGGAATGCAAAATAGTTTGGTAAAGTAAAAGAGTGAAAGGTTTAAGAGAATGGAGTATGATAGCTAGGTAACATTAAGAGTTCACTTGAGGTTAGTGATTATGAAGTTCATCTGAGGCCAGTCAGCACAGTTGTGTGTTTTTTCTCTAGTCACATGTGCACTCAAAGATGCAGATCTCCAGTAGGTGGTGACTTTAATTTACCAAGATTAGTTTCCTCAAGTATGACAAAGCAAGTGAAGGCCAAGGAGGTTGAGAAATTGCAATAAAAAGATGGAGAATGACAGTGTAAAGATGGTCGAATTAATTAATAGATTGCAAGTCTTAGTGGAGTCTGAGGGTTATTGAAATTGTGAAGGGTATGAGCTGGAAAGATGAGTGTTGTGGTAGAAGAGTCTGATGTTTGAAAATGATAACATGGAATGATTTTGGTTATTGTTAATGACAAGATCTCAGGATATGATATTTGAGGTAGTGTGAGTAGCTGAGAAAAAGGTAGTGGATAAGATAACAGAGAGGAGTTCAAGGAATTGAGAGGCAAGAGTGTTGATAGGAATTAATAGGGTTAATCCACTCATTCAGTTCTTTTTAGAAAGTGTCATTTTTATTTCTTAAGGAGGAAAAGTGGAGGCAAAGAGGAATGTGAGAGAATCCAGGCAGAAAAATCTGCTAATGTGGGATATTGTTTAGGGATAGACTATTTTCCTCCCTTAGCTTTAGTGAGGCATAACTGACAAATTAAAATTGTATATATTTAAAGTATATACATGATGTTTATATATATATATATACATATATATATATATATATGTATATATATATATATATATAGTGAAATGTTTACCACAAACTAATTAACATAATAGATAGAGTATTTTAAAGAAAGTGAGATTCAAAGAAGCAAATTTCCATTGATTTAAAAGTATACATTTAAAGTATTCTCATAGAGGCTTAAATGTTTTGTCACAAATCAGTGAAGGTATTCTAGACAAAAACATTCTCTGTCTCAAGAACCTTGCCACTTCCAAACTCTCCATAGTTAAAGAATCTTTTGGCTTACATTTTATTTAGTCTGAAAAATTTATTAAATAACAGGTAATTACTGGATTAATTGTGCTTCCTCTTGCTAATAATGTTAACTGTATTAGGTAAAAGAAGTTGAAACTTTTTGGCTTAATTTTAAAATTTCTTAGTTCTACTACTTTAGTTTTCCTCAGGAAACTTTAGAGGGTTATTTTTTTTGATATATTTTAAAATAGTAACCTTATAAGTTTATCACATATTCTGGAACAATAATGATCTGTTTATGAGAAAATTTTTTATTTGTGGTAGTCACAAGAACCTAGCTATAGCTAGATAATAGTTTTTAGAATTATCAATCATAAAGTTTTTTTCATTTACTTTTAGCTATATTCTCATTTAAGAAAGCTAAGAATTCTTACTATCCCTTTATGCCAGGCATTTTATTAGTTGATACCAAATATTTTAATTATTTGTGATTTTTAAATGGCATTTGTGATTATTTTCTAATTTGATCCAAATTTTAATATCCTTCATTTCACAGTAGAGTCATTTTTAAGTGAGATATTAGAGCTTTTCCTTAAGTGTCATTAATTTGCAATTAATGATTGATGTGTATCAAACTCTTGTCTAGGAAATAATGTCTTAAGATGGATATATTATTTTTTTCTCTTTGGAAAGAATCTAAGAAGAAAAGTGCAATTGATACTGTTTGTGTCTCTGTGTGTGTGCATGTGTGTGCTAAAAGTTTTTAACCTCTGATACTGAATTTACTTAAACTTTTTCATACTGAATTGAGGTTTAAAAAAATGGTCTTTTGTTTTTTAGATACCTGAAATGTTATTCAGTGAAACAGGTAGTGAAGAAAAATGTAGTGACAAAAAAGGAAAAGAAGAAAAGAAAAAAAATTCAGGTATTTGGTGAAATTGATTTCATCAGATTTATATTTGGGAAATGGCTATTTTCTAATGTTATAGATCCATTAAAGATTCATAATGATTATAAATTTGAATAATGCTAAGCTGACAAAGTTATATCTCTGATAAAAACTAAACTTTAAAATCCTCTTTATTTTTAAACAAATGATGTCTTTTCTTATAGGACCTAATAGAATATTGTTTGAATTTAAGAAATTAAAAATTATACATTAGACCCTAATGATCTGAAGGGCCTACTTATATTGTTTGGAGTTTTTGGCTAGTACCCTAAACTTTTCATATTATTTTATCACTTAGATATGCCATAGCACTCAATTTGTACATGAAAAAGTTTTATGATATTCTTTGAGTACAGAAATAATATTTTTTAAATTTATGATCTCATTATTTTTTCCAGTTCCAAATTTATTTTGAATGTGGTCTATATATTTCTTTTATACCATAGCATATTCATTCATTTATTCATATAATCATTTAATCAATATTTATTGAACTTGTTTTATATTAGGTACTGACCTGGATACTAGAGATGATTTAGGAGCTCATAGTCTAGTGATAGCAAGAATTATGTTATATGTAAACATAAAACTCTAATAGAACATTATAAGTGATAGTAGAAGTTTTTATAAGTACTTTGGAAGTGAAACCTCTAAATGGCAGATATTAGACATTACCGAGAAAGGCAGTTTGGGGAAAGATATTCTGGTTAGAGTGTCTAGCATGGAAAAGGCTTAGAGGAAAAAACCAGACATTTTTATGGAACTATAAATAGCTTAAGGGGCTGAAATATAGAATGTGTAAATAGTAGAGTGCTATGTGAAGAGGAAAATGTAGTCAGGGACAGGTAATAAAGAGCCATCATGTCATACTAAGGAATTTGGATTCTAAAATGTGGGTGATATGAGGTTAGGGATTTTAGTAGAAGGGTAACCAGAGTCTTGTTTTAAAAACAGAAATCTCTAGGTCCATCCCTTTCTTAGTTATTGGAAAATAGATCGGTATAGGGAGAAACCAAAGACGGTTGAATCACTATAGGAGACTATTGCAGTAATCTAAGAGGAAGAAATGGACTTGGGAAGAAATTAGAAGGTAATCTAAAAGACACTTGGTTAGGTAATGGCTATGGCATCAAGGAAGAGGAGTCAAGGATGTGTCTCAGGTAATGGCTTAAAAAATTCATTAGTGTCGATTTTATTAAGTAATGTAGGAAATGTGAAGGGAAATAGATTGAAGTGATGAGAGAAAGATCATGTGTTTGGTCATGAAATGTTGAATCTAATATGAAATTAATATTCTTAGTCTTTTGTCCTTTGAAGTCCTGTTTCTCCATGGGTCAAGGGGAAGTGAATAGGTAGGTGTTTTTAGATTTGTTATCTTTTCTATTCAAGCAGCTTTTAGTGAGTTTACTTAATTACATGCGTTATATAGTTCCAATGAATTTATATAGTATGGCAACATGTAGATTTATCTCTCTTGCAGCAATGAAAGTGTTCAGGGAAGAATAGAGACCATTGAAATTAAATAATTCAGAGAATTCATAAGGAAAATGGGAGCTATGAATAGATGTCTAGAAATGCTGTGTACCTTTAAGCAAACATGATATCTCATATTTATGGTTATATAGGTGGAAGAATCTAGTATGAATTAAATATAGTTAAGATTAGTTTATCTAGTTCTTAACAGGTCATGAATATATTAAGTCATTTTTGTTTTCCAGTTGATCCTGATTTTTTAAAATCATTTTTGTTAATCCATGAATCCTGTAAAGCATATGGTGCTACACCAAGCCGATATATGACCTTTTTACATGTGTATTTTGCCATTAGTAGCAGCAAGAAAAAGGAATTATTAAAAAGACAAAGCCATTTGCAGGTACAATATTATTAATCTTGAATTATTTTGTCTATATACAGCGAATAAACATCATATATATTATTTGTGTTGTTTATGGCATACAACAATGGATGGGATTTCTGTACTTTTGATAGCTTATAGTGCTGTCTTTGAAAGTCTCTTTCATATAACATCATTTTTAGAAATACCTGTTATTAATTAAAACATAATGTCAAAGATTGTACTTTATATAATAACCCTTTAAGTCAGAATTATATTTTATAAAGAATATTCTTATCCATTTCACTTAGTACATTCTGAACATTTTCTTTTTATATATCTCTAATTCTAGAGCTTAAACTTAAATGTGGCATTTAAAATGCCAGCCTTAGAAGTTGTCAGAGAGCATTTTCTTTCTAAAGTTCTAGCTTCTTTTTGTTAGCGTAATAAACTAGGACTCATCTTAAATGACAAAGTTATCTCTATCCTTCTTTCTAATGATTCACTTTCATTTATATTAAGTCAATAACTATACATGCTTTGAGAGGATTAATTTCTTAATTTAGTTCTCTATGATACTATGGATAAATCACTTAAACTTGGTGAGTTACAGCTTAATTGGGTATATTAGATAAAGAACATATGTAAAGAAACAGCCTGATGCCTGTTCTCTCTGTTGGTGGCTTAATAATATTGGTTTTATTTCTTTTCTGCCATTACTATCTCCCCAAATCTTCTGACAAGATCCAACTCATTATAGAAGAGAGGGAATATTTTTCATATCCATTCCTCGGATTATCCATGGGCTGTGGGATGGGGTGCCATAATGGCCAGGGTCAAACAATCACCCAAAGAATAAGTAAAACATTTTGAATGACAGCCCACCAGAACCATATGTGAGACAATCTCTGATTAAAAAAAAAAATGGGTATTGTACTGACAAGTCCACTGTTGCCCAGTATAAGAAGAATGGCCCTTGGGTTCTTTTACCCAGTTTATGAAAACTGAGACTGAAAAATGGGAAAAGTTTACTGAGTTTTTTCTTGCTTTCTGTTTTTTTTTTCCCATCTAATGCAGTAGATAAAAACTTCAGTGTTTAAGCTATTAAATATATTTTGATCTTTTCAGCTTTATTTTGATGCTTTAAAACCTGTTTTTATTTTAAGCCTCTGGAGAGTCTTTCCCTATATCTTAATGGGTATAGAATTAATAAATTATTCTATTAGCAATAAGAAAAAAACCTAAGTTCACTCGTGAATGTTTTATATATATACATTTACATTTTTGCTTGATTCTTTCTTATAGGCTTTATTTACTATGTATGTATAAATTTCTTTTTAAAATAATAAAATGATTATTTTATTCATGTAGGCTGGTGTATCTAAACTTAATGAAGCTAAAGCTCTTGTGGATGAACTGAACAGAAAAGCTGGGGAACAAAGTGTATTACTTAAAACTAAGCAAGATGAAGCAGATGCTGCCCTTCAAGAGATCACAGTATCAATGCAGGTAATGTTTAGAGTGAACATAAAAATGCAAATAATAGAGAGACCATTTATACCCGATTGTTAATCAGTGTGAAAAATAACATTTTTATATGTGTGATTTAAAAATATTTCTTTTCTATGCTGAGCAGACTGATAATATTGTATACTTGAGCTTTTGTGGAGGAGCATGGTATTTTCCCATATTGTTTTAAAAAATCATACTATAGTCTCCTCTATTCACCATATACTGATTTTATCTACACCCTATAAATATACCAGTATAAACATTTTAAATTCACATAGGTTTGTCTATAAGTGATTTTATTTGTTTACTCTCTGCTAGATATTTTCTTTTATTTTTCTTTAAATAATATCCTTCAGGCATTAAAGGTTTTCCTTCCCTTTATATTCTCAAGATTTACCAAGTAAGTTTTCATTCATTCTATATATACTTTCATGATCTTATTAATATTTTGATTGTTTCCCCTTTTGCCATTGTCTTTCTTTTGCTGAACCTTTTCAAAGATTTCAATGTTTTTTTTTTTTTTTTTTTTGCCCAGGTATTCTTTTATATCTTTATGCCCTCTCAAAATGCTCTTGCCTGTTACCTTACTTTTAACTACTAACTACATACTGACTGCCACCAAATCATTTTTTTTTTGTTCTTCAGCCTTACTCCCTCCTCTTAGCTTCCCACGGAAATATTTAATAATCTGTTAGACACATTTTCTTGGAAATCTCATGAGCATTAAAATTTGAAACATTCAAAACTGAAATCATAATTTTCCTCTTTTGTATTCCTTTCTTTGGATTATAGCACTACAATATAGCTAATTATTCAAGACAAAACTTATAAGTTTATATTAGACTTCTGTTCCCTCAGTTCTTACATCTAATGAATCATTAAATTCTGTTAGTTTTATCTCTTTGATTATGTCTCAGTTATATTTGCCTATTTCCATGTTGGTGGCTATTAACCTTTCTTCGAGTACAATACTTTTTTAAAATTTAAATTAAAACATTTACAAGACTAACGTAAAGTATCTATTTATAAGATAGATGTAAATGGGGCAAAAATTTTTAAAACTAATAAAGTTGGAAGACATGATTTAAAGATATGGTACTCAAGGCAATGTGATATATAGGTACAGTAATAGACATATAGTAATAGACATATCATTGGAATACCATGGAGTCCAGAAATAGACTTACACATATGTGGTCAGTGATTTTAAACAAAAATGTCAATTAAATAGGGGAAAGGAGAGCCTTTAAAAAAAGATAGTGCTGGCATATGGAGATCCATGCAGAGAGAAAAAACCCTAGACCTTTACCTTACAACTTAAATGAAAATTAACTTCATATGCATGATAGATCTAAATGTGGAAGAAAATATAAGAGAAAATCTTTATAATGTTGAAGGAAGTAAAGATTTCTTGTGATATTAAAAAAGAAAATGAAAAAATTGATAAATTGGACCTCTCAAAATTTAAAACTGCTCATTGAAATAAATCCTAAAGAAAATGAAAAGGCAAGTTACAGACTGGGTATTTATGAGATATTTAGATATCTCATAAATGACATGTTCATAGATTGGAAAGTCTTTAAAATTATCTGTGTACTAGTTATATCCACATTAAATATATCAACATGTTTGACATTGGGATACCCTGCATTTGTTTTTAAGCTCCCTGATTGATTATAATACAGTTGAGAACAACCATTGTAAGGACTTTTGAAATATTTCTTGACAAATTTCTTCTTTGGTTTTTCTCTTAGTATAAATAAACCAAATAAAAACATTTATAATATTAAAGCATTTTTATATATGTGAGACCACTGATTTTACATTCATGAGCAAAAAGTTTATATGTTATTGATACATAACTTAGGGTTCTTTGAACTTTACTAATATTGGTTCATATATTTGCCGACATTTTTTATTTCAGTTTTTGTCTAAAATGAATTATAGAAACACAAACTTCTAATATACTGTTGTTAGTCTCTAAGAATATTAGTCTCTGTTATTCGAATTATAGAAGACTTCATTTTTAGTTTTCTCATTTATGAAATAAACATAGTAGAACAGACCTATCTAGGTTGTTTGTTGGCAAATATTAAATGTGTGTTATGATCATTTTCTAAATTATGCTTTTCTGACTGTTTGATTTTTATATAATAAGCATTTATTGCTTTGCTATTAAAAAATTAAAACAAATAAACATCCAAATTTTCTGATAATGTGTGTTGTACACACACACACACACACATACACACACATACACAAAATTATATCATTGGTTTCCTGGGCACTTTTGAAACTCATGTCAGTTACCATTAGGGAAATATTTAATAGAAAATGTTATTTAAAAATAATTTACATTTTTGGTATCATGCTTTTAAATATTGAGTGCATTAAAATTGATTGGAATGCCATTTAAATATTCCTATAGGATGCCAGTGAGCAAAAGACAGAACTTGAAAGACTGAAGCACAAAATAGCAGAAGAAGTTGTTAAAATTGAAGAAAGAAAAAACAAAATTGATGATGAATTAAAAGAGGTACAGGTAAGTTAAAAAAGGAAACATTGTAAGAGTCATTTACATTTTTGACTATCAATTATGTAGGAGTTTAAACATAATTTGCTCCTTATTTTCTAATAGTATTATTAAAAATGGCTTTAACCAGAATATTATTTATAAAAGTGAAGCAGGAAGAAAAGTCTTCCAGAAGAAGTAAGTGAATTAACTGATGGTAATTCAAAATAATCTTTGTTTTCCATAACCAATCTTGTTTTGACTATAGAGGAAAAAAATGTGTTGTAGGTAAATTAAGATGAACTCTTGGGTTCTTTTTCTCAAGCCTTGACTAAGTTAGCCAACTAGTCTTAGAAAAAAGAGTCTCTCGAAAATGCTGAATTGTCTTAAAACAAATTAGATTTTTCGTATTAGACATTTGTAGTTATAGTGGCAAGAACTCTTTCTTGCTCAACTTGAACATTTTGTACTTTGTGTGTTTTAAAGCATTTTTATATTTGAAGAAAAAGGGTATTTGTAACTTACTAAAATGATAAGTATTCAATAATTTGTAAAGAATTAACGATTTTTTCATATAGCTTTTTTGGGAAGTATAAAAAAGCCCTTTTTGTTTTTTAGCCTCTAGTCAATGAAGCTAAACTAGCAGTTGGAAACATTAAGCCAGAATCCCTTTCAGAAATTCGCTCACTGCGTATGCCTCCTGATGTAATCAGAGACATTCTTGAAGGTGTTTTAAGGTTGATGGGTATCTTTGATACATCTTGGGTGAGCATGAAAAGGTAAGTTTTTGAATATGTGAAAATATTATTTCATCAAGGAATTACACATTGCTTCATATTTTTAAGAATTTTTTATATTATTTCTCAAACCGAACTACATCTATTTGCTTAGTTACACACTTTGCCTTTATATTTTGAGATATTCTATGTAATCATATATTAAGATCTATATTTTCCTTTCTCCATAGTGATTATTAAAAGTATCAAAACAGGAGAAAAGGAAAATCTTAAAATCTTTAAGAATGTCTGAATAAATATAATCATTTATTTGGTCCTCACACAGTACAGAGCATTATGTTTACAGTGTTTACTGATGAAGAAAATATAATCACTATTCTCAAGGAGTCTTGCACTCTTGGCAGAGACAGAGAGACAAGGAGCAAGAGTGAGAGCCATATAAATCTTACCAGAGAGATGTAAACTAGAAGAGAAAGGTTGAGTATTAACTAAATATGCAACTATATAGCTTTAGGTTTTACATAACAATGCTCTTATGGTTTGTGCTGATATTCAATTCCATTTTAGGATTTAACTTGATGGTAAAGTTAGTTTTCTATCTGGAGATGGGAAAGAACCCTTTAAAATACCTTTAAAATATTAAAATATTTTAAATAAAAAATACCTTAGGTTATAGAACACTTAAAATATCTTTCTTAGGAATCAGAAACTTCTTGCATATCCTAGAACATATGAATACCTAGTAGCTCACATAAAGGGATGTGGGTAGAATAACATGTTTCTAATTTCTTCATTTCACTGCTCTTAGTTATTCACAGAATATTAGAAAAATTGTTGTGTATCTTTTTGGAATTCTTCCCTGTTGTCTATAAAAAAAAAAAAATTGTTGTCCATTAGAAGTTTAACTACTTTAGTCCCATATTTTTTTGTTAGCTAATAGATTAAAAGTATTACACCATTTTCTTAAATTGATATCTTTCTAAGAAATAGCAAATTTTATTTAAATTCATTTGAAATAATATACTTTAATTTTAGTTTCCTTGCAAAAAGAGGTGTGAGAGAAGACATAGCAACCTTTGATGCACGAAATATTCCAAAGGAAATAAGAGAGAGTGTTGAAGAACTTCTTTTTAAAAATAAAGGATCTTTTGATCCAAAGGTAATTTTTAACAGTTATGCCATAAATTCTGTTTCCATGCTTTATAATAAATATCCTGATTGTTAAAATGTGATGACTTATCATTATTGCTTGTTTAGGTTGCTTAAAAAACTTAAAATATATTTTTAAAAAAATCTATAGATATTATAGGTTGAAGCATTCACCAGAAGAATTAGGTAAACTAGAATCCAGTTTGGGGGCTGTGTGCAAATTTATTGTCTCGTCGTAAGTGATATTTGAATCTTACTATCTGCTGTCAATGCTAAGTTCCCAGTCCATCAGTTCTTAACTTGTAACTCTTCTGGTATGCTTTTCTGTCTTCCTGTGTTAGGATATTTGTATCTAATTTTAGCAAATAGTTTAAATTCCATGATTCTGATTTTTTTTAGATCCCTTGTTCAAAATATGCACATCTTTGATACTAATAGAAGTGGTTTAAAAGTTACTTTTATCTAATAAAGAAGTATCCCATGTATAGAAAGAATTGATGCTTGAACATTGTGAATAGACACAAATTCATTATAAATATGACTGATAGAATAAGTACTTATGTTGCAATAAATTATCGTTATGCTAAAGATTGTATGTAGTTCAAAAAGATTTATTTTAATGCAAAAAGTAAAAAAGATCTTAAGATGGCAATTCACTTTATTTTAGCTGTAAGTCCAAAACTTTATTTTGAGTGATAAGTCATGAAATAAATGCTTCAGTCCATATGCTAGCATTAACATTTATTTGAAATTAAGTTAGGATGCTGAATAACTTCTGATGGGTTTTTCAGAATGCTAAGCGTGCCAGTACTGCAGCTGCTCCTTTGGCTGCCTGGGTTAAAGCAAATGTGCAGTATTCCCATGTCTTGGAACGAATTCAGCCTTTGGAAACTGAACAGGCGGGATTAGAATCGTAAGTGGAATATAAAATATAAACAATTCTAACCTTTATTATTCTCATCAACTTGATGACTTAGTTATATTATTAGCATTTATTTAGGATTTGTTTTTTGTCTATATCTAAAAAGGCAGCTGACAATAAGAAAACATAAAGTGAGTCAGTTAAGTACAAATTAAATGCTAAGAAAACCAAAAAACAAGAAAAAAAGAAAAAAGAATTAGGAGATGGCTAGTAGAACCAACTCACTCTTTTTTCTAGCATTATTATGTTAGTAGAAATTTCTTTAGAAAGAGCTAAAGTTTTGTAAAGAAATAATATTAAAGTACAAAAAGTAAGTTTGGGAAATTTAGGCCTTTTATATTTGTTTTCATCTTCTAAGTGCTAGGAAATACTTATATATATTTTCTAAAACGTCTGGCAGATAGGGGAAGATTTAACCATTTACTTTTGGGACTTAAAATTTCAATTTGTTATTCTTTTTGCTATTGTGTTTTATTTTATTTTCAATGCAGACTAAGAGGTAAGTTATGTTCTTGATTGTTCTTTTTTTGACATTATCTATTCTTATTCTAGACAAGGATTTGAACTTGTTCTGAGTTCAATTTTCTCAACATAATTATGTGAAATTTTTATGTTAAATTATTAAATGTTTACATTATTTTTCTGTGTATTTTCACAGCTGAGATATAAGTTTTATGAGTATATATATTTTCTTGTACATCTTTTTATTTTTAATATTAATAATTGCCTCATTTTTTCAGTTGATTTTTTTGTCTACATATTACAAATTTATCTGTAACCTTCTTTGCAGACCCTAAAACATATTCAGAATATATGTGTTCTATTAATTTTTTTCTTAGCATTATAGAGCCTTTTGTCCTTCTGTTCCATGTGGATTAATTCTTCCCTAGGCTTGCTGCTTACAGCTATTATCTTGAGATTCTCTCTATTTTCCTAGGGATTACTATTGTATTTTTTTCTGATTATATTCTTTTTTATGGGTCCTTGCCTTACTCTTTCTTAGTTTAGTCCTTCATTTTTCTAGAAGTCATCTTCCACATTAGCTTTCTAAGAAAGGATAAATGGGATGAAACATATTTTGAAATCTTGCACGTCTAAAATTATCTGTATTATCATTATATGTGATCAATAATTGGAGCTAAGTTTAGAATACTAGGCTGGGAATAGTCTGAGCTCACAGTTCTGAAGGCCTTATTCTATTGTAGTGGTTCTCAAAGTGTGGTTCCTGAACCAACTGCATTATTGTTACCTGGGAAGTTGTTAAAAGTACACATTTTTATGCTCCATTCATACTGAATCAGATATGCAGTGGGAGAGGAGGGAGTCCTTGCAGTATGTCTTTGGAGAAACCCTCCAATTGATTTGTGCAATGCACAAATGCCCAGCAGTATGTAGCTGTATGGACTGACCATTTGATAGCAACCTCTCAATATTTGTGGGTATTTGGGCGGGGGTGAGGAAGTCCGTTATTTCTCTAGAAGAATCCTAGAAGAATCCTCATAGCTTCTGCATAGGGTGTGGGTAAAAGTAGATGGGACCTGGGTGAGGGATATAATCTTGATTTCTAGGACTGTGTTAAGAAGATAGTCCCACTTTTAATGAGGGAAGGAATTTCTAATATTGACTACTGAACAGTTCTCTGCATGTAGCTCTGTTATCTTCAGAGTCACCTGTTGTCTACATTTCCTGAGCATTTTAGAATTCTTGTTTTGGCTTCTCTTCTTGCAGCCATTTGACTTTTATATTCTGGTATGTTATCACCTTTCAAGTTTTTTATTAAAGTTAACTCTTTTACAATACTTTTCTCTCTCATTCTCTTTATCATTGTACATGTAAATCTTTTTTATTCTCTTGGTTTCATTTGATAGGGTTTTAGAGTGGGGATAGAAAATAAATGACCATGTTTACTCTACCATTTTTATCCAGAAATCTACACATACAAGTGTTTTCTTAAATATAGACCCGTGGAAGTGGTATGAGTAAGTCAGAGAATACACTTAAAATTGATTAAATTTTCTGGGATGACATTGGTTAATAAAATTATATAGGTTTAAGTGTATCATTCTGTAGTACGTATTCTGTATATTGCATTGTGTTCACCACCCAAAGTCAACTCTCTTTCCGTCGCCATATATTTGACCCCTCTTTACTCTCTTCTACCTTTCCATCCATTCCCCCTTTTTTCTGGCAACCACTATACTGCTGTCTGTGTCTGAGTTTTTGTTTATTGTTTTGTTGCTTTCAGTTTTATATCCAACATATGAATGAAATCATATGGTTCTTGAGTTTTCCATCTGACTTCACTTAGTATGAGATTCTCAAGATTGATGCATATTATCTCAAATGGCAATATTTCATCTTTTCTTACAGCTAAGTAGTATTCTATTCTATATATGTACCACATCTTTTTTATCCAGTCATCTATTTAAGGACACTTAAGTTGTTTCCATGTCTTGGCCATCGTGAATAATGCTGCAGTGAACATTGGGGTACTTGTAACTTTATGAATAAATGTTTACAAATTTTTTGATTAGATACCCAGAAGAGGGATTGCTGGGTCGTATGGTAACTCTAGTCTTAGTTTTTTGAGGAACTTACATCCTATTTTCCAAAGTGGCTGTACCAATTTACATTCTCACTAGCAATCTATGATGGTTTCTTTTTCTTTACAACCTCTCCAACACTTATTTCTTGCCTTGCCTATAATAGGTATTCTAACGGGTGGTACCTCATTGTGGTTTTGATTTGTATTTCCCTTATAGCTCGTGAAATTGAGCATCTTTTCATATATCTTTTGGCTATTTATATGTCTTCTTGGAAGAAATGTCTGTTCAGGTCTTCTGCCCATTTTTTAATTTTTTTTTTATTGTTGAATTGTATGAGTTCTTTGTACATCTTATTGTAGGCATTGTTTGCAAATATCTTCTCTCATTCAGTTGGTTGTCTCTTTGTCTTGTTGGTGGTTTCTTTTGCTGTGCAGAAGCTTCTTTAGTTTGATGTAGTCTTATTCATTTATTTTGCTTTTACTTCCTTTGCTTTTGAGGTCAAATTCATAAAATCCTCATTGCAACGTCTACGAGTTTTGTGCCTATGTTTCCTTCTCTGCAATTTATTATTTCAGGTCTTATATTTAGGTCTTTGATCCATTTTGAGTTGATCCATTTTGAGTTGATAGCAGTCTAGTCATTAATTTGCATATGGCTTTCCAATTTTCCCAGCATCATTTATTGAAGAGGTTTTCCTTTCTCCATTGTTTGTTTTTGGCTCCTTTGTTGACAATTATGGATTTTTAACTCTGTTCCATTGGTCTGTGCTTCTGTTTTTCTGCCAATACAATGCTGTTTTGATTATTGTTGCTTTGTAGTATAATTTGAACTCAGGGAGTGTGATACCTCCAGCTTTTTTTTTTTTTTCCTCAGAATTGCTTTGGCTATTCAGGAGTATTTAGTGGTCCCATACAAACCTGATGATTTGTTGTTGTTGTTCTATTTTCTTAAAAAATGTCATTGGGATTTTGATGGGGATTGCTTTAAATCTGTATATCATTTTGGATAATATGGCCATTTTAACTATGTTAATTCTTTTAATCAATAAATGCAGAATATCTTCCATTTATTTATGTCTTCTTCAGTTTCTTTTAATAATATCTTGTAGTTTTCAGTATATGTATCTTTCACATCCTTTGTTAAGTTTATTTCTATCTATTTTATTCTTTTTTTTCAATTGCAAAAGGAATGATTTTTTTAATTTCTTTTTTTGAAATTTTATTGTTAGTGTACAGGAATTCAAAGGATTTTTATACATTGATTTTTGTATACTGCAACTTTACAGTATTTGTTTATTGTTTCTAATAGTTTTTGGTGGAGTCTTTAGAGTTTTATATAATCATGTTGTCTGCAAAAAGTGACAGTTTGAATTCTTTATTTCCAATTTGGATGCCTTTAATTTTTTTCTTTTGCCTGACTGCTCTGGCTAGGACTTCCAGTACTATATTGAATAACAGTGGTAAGAGGTTCATCCTTGTCTTGTTTCTCATCTTAGAAAAGTTTTAATTTTTCACCTTTGAGTATGATATTGGCTGAGGGTTTGTTACATATGGCCTTTATTATGTTGAGGTACTTTCCTTTTGTATGCATTTTTTTGGGTGTTTTATTTGTAAATGGATGTTGTATCTTGTCAAATGCTGTTTCTGCATCTATTGATACGATCATAGAATTTATTTCTATCCTTCATTTTGTTAATGTATATCACATTGATTTACGTATGTTCAACCATCCTTTGGACCCTTGGTATGAACCCCACTTGATTGTGATGTGTTATCTTTTTAATGTATTGTTGTCTTCGAATTTTTATTTTGTTTAGGATTTTGCATCTGTATTAATCAGAGATATTGGTCTGTAATTTTCTTTTTTGAGTGTGTTATCCTTGCCAGGTTTTGGTATCAGGGTATTGTTGGTTTTGCCTCATAAAGTGAATTAGTATATATGCCTCTTATTCAGTTTTTTGGAAGATTTTGACAATAGGTATTAAATCTTCTTTGCATGTTTGATAGAATTCACTAATGAAGTCATCTAGTCCTGGGCTTTTATTTTGGGGGGGATTTTTGATGATTGTTTCAATTTTCTTACCATTGATTGGTCTATTTAGATTTCCTAGTTCTTTGTGGTTCAGTTTAGGAAGATTATCTATTTCTAAGAATTTGTCCAGTTCTTCTAGATTATTAAATTTGGTGGTATATAGTCTTTCATAGTATTCTTGTTTAGTTTTTTATATTTTTGTGGCATTGTCATAATTTCTCCTAGTTTATTTCTGATTTTATTTGAGTAATTTCTCTTTTTCCCTTAGTCCAGACAGAGGTTCGTTCATTTTATTAATCTTTTAAAAGAACTGGTTGCATTAATTTTTTCTATTGTCTTTTTTTCTATTTCATTTAATTCTGCTCTAATTTTTATTATTTTCTTTTACTAACTTTGGGTTCATTTGTTCTTTTTCTAGTTTTTTTTATGGTGAACTGTGGATTTTTAAAAATTTTTTTGAAATAGGCCTGTAATGATATAAACTTCCCTCTTATTGTTTCTTTTGCTGTATCCTGAAAGCTTTGATATGTCATATTGTCAATCTCATTTGTCTCCATGTAGCTTTTAATCTTTTCTTATATTTCCTCTTCAACCTAGGCTTAGCATGTGGTTTAATCTCCACATATTTGTAGTTTTCCTTTTTTGTGCTGTTGATTTCCAATTTCAAAGCATTGTGGTTGGAGAATATGGTTGGTATGATTTCAATCTTTTTAAATTTGCTGAGGATAGTTTTGTGTCCCAAGATATGGTCTATTCTTGAGAATGTTCCATATGCACTAGAGAAGAATGTATAACTTGCTGTTATGGGATGAAAGGCTCTGTAAATATCAATCATGTTCATTTGGTCTAATGTATTATTTAAGGCTGATTTCCTTATTGATTTTTTTGTTTGGATGATCTATCCATGGCTGTCATTATGGAATTTAGGTCACCCCTTATAATTATGTTTTGGTCAGTTTCCCTTTAGTTCTATTAGTATAGCTTTATATATTTTGGTACTCCCAGAGAATATACTTTTAATTTTAGCATTGTTTTCAAATAAAATTTTAAGTAAAATTATAATGACTACTGAATTATTGACTGTTATTTACTGCAAGATTACATTTTAAGGCGCTGATGCTGCATTTTGTTGGTATCTAAAATAGATTGACTTTTATAAAATTGAATTATATTTTAGAAATTTGAAGAAAACTGAAGACAGAAAAAGGAAACTAGAGGAACTCCTCAATTCTGTTGGTCAAAAAGTATCAGAACTCAAAGAGAAGTAAGTTTATAAATGTATAACCCTAGTTGATGCCTGAAACTGTGGATAGTACTGAAGCCTATTTCTACTGTGGTTTTTCTTATACATACATACCTTTGCTAAAGTTTAATTTATGCATTAGGTGCAGTAAGATATTAACAATAACAAATAATAAAATGGAGCAATTATAATGAAATACCATAATGAAAGTTATGTGAAAATAGTCACTGGTTTCAGTGGATCCTTTGTTAAAGTCTTGATATATACTCATTACTTTTTGATGTAACATGTTTCCATCAACAGGAACACATTTTCTGTTCAGGTCTTTACCCACAAATTTAATGCCTTTTCATCTTAACTTAGCACTTATCATGCACTGTGGCCAAAACTTTTGTGACTTGAGGTTCAACAGCAGAACTAGAATGAATTTCTTTTTTCTTTTTTTACAATTTCACAGCTAGAAAATTCATTGTTACCATAGATATTAGCAACCTCAGCATCTGACTTTTTTTTCATTAAGTCAAGAACTTTCATCTTTTTGCTTAAACAAAGCACTTTGTGGCTTTTCTTTGATGTGTTCGAACTGCCAGCATCACTATTCTTGCACCTTGGGTCCATTATTAAGTAAAATAAGTGTTACTTGAATATAGGCACTGTGATACTGTGACAGTCGATCCAATAAAGCAGATGGTTGCTAAGTGACTAACAGCAGGTAGCAGATACAGTGTGGATATCCTGGACAAAGGGATGATTCATTTCTTGGGCATGAAAGCATTTGAGGATGGTATGAGATATCATCACACTACTCAGAATGGCTTGCAATTTAAAACTTATGAATTATTCATTTCTGGAATTTTTCATTTAACTTTTTTGGACTGTGACAAGCAAAACCACAGGGAGTGGGGTGGAGACTACTATGTGAGATTAAATATAGTATATGTTATCATTTGCTTTCAGTTTTATGAAACTGAAACTTTTCTAAAAACATTTTTTTAAATGATGTGTTACATTTCTTTTCTTAAGGAAGAAATATAAATTATTATACCAAGAAAGGAATTTGTTAGACAAAAAACTACCAATTTTTTCTCTATATATAGTCAAGAAGTAATTATCTCTTTATATTTATATATATTTACTCATAGGAAAAAAAACAAAAAACTTCAAACTCATAAATTCAGTGTTTCTGATATTCCTGAATATTTTTATGTTAGAAACATAGGAAAGAAATCACATTATTTTATTCCAGGTATAATTTGAGAACTATAAGAAAAATATTTCATTCTTTTTGGTATCATATGCTCAGAATCAGTATTTAATATTCAGCTAATTGTTTAATATTTATTGAATAGTTAGCTGTGGTAGTAATGTTTTGATTCCATTTATAAGTCATTTGCACATGTTTGAGGTGTTGTACTACACACTTTATATATTTTTCTTTTTTAGTACTTAAAACAATACTAAAAGATGGATATTCTTCCATTTTGCATATTAGGAAGCTGAAGATTAGAGAAGTTACTTTTTGCCTAAGTTGAGCAGCTAGTAAATGACTAAGCTAGCATTAAAATCTCTATTTGTCTAACTTTATGAATTTCCTGTTCTTAATCACTATATAATACTACCAGTATTTTAGGAGGATTATTATGAAAACCTTTGGAATTAACTTTTAATTTTGATAATGAGTGAATTGTTAACAGTAGTTACTTATCATGATCTTTAATTAAGATTTAATTAACTCTAGGTTGTGAGTGAAATCTCATTTTTGATTATTTATAAAAAATAAGGGAGTTGAAAAATAAGCATGATCTATCAGTTTTTAAATTCTAATTAGACAAAATTAATGAGACATCTGCCATTTTTAATATCACTTGTACAGAAGTGTACAAGTAAATTTAATCATATATATACTGCAAAACATGTACAAGGTGTACTCTGAATTGATGAGGTAAGTAAAGGTGTTATAGTCTGTTTCCAGATCTAGACTAGTGCATCCAATGGACTTTATGAGATGATAGAAATGTTATATAATCTGTGCTCTCCAAAAAGGTAGCCACTAGTAATTTGAGACTATTGAAAACTTGGAATATGGGTAATACAACTGAGGAATTGAAGTTCAAATTTTATTTAATTCTCATTAATTTAAATCTCAGTAGCCACATGTGGCTTGTGGCTACCCTATTCGATATCTGTGCTCTACAGTGTCTTATGTCTAAGGGAAGAAGTAATAGAGCACTTAAACAGGCAATGATGTATGCTGTACAGTACATCTAACTATCAGACATACCCACACATGAATTTTAGATTCTCTGTTGATTATTGGTGAGAACTGTGCAATAATCTGTTTGGATATGTTTCCATATCCTGGGCATTTTGTAGATAATTCACATAAGTGTTGAAGGACTAAATGATCATGTGGAATGTTACTAGTATATGTAATAAAATAATAAATTTGTACAAGTATTTTTTTAAGAAAAATAATTTTAAAAGAGAGTTATAAACTTTGGTGAATGGACATGTAGGGGGAGAATATATACAGTTGACTGACTATTTGAGGTGAATTAAAAAAAATTTTTTTTGTAGGTAGATGTTTGAGAGAATTAGAGTGAGGAATGAGGTAGTGATAATGAAGGTATGGAAAGTATTCTGAATATATCCTGAAGAAGGGCATAGCAGATAAAGGATAGAGCATTTTATGAGAATATAAAATTATTCAGATGTTTACATAAAATTTTGCTGGACTGGAATAGAATAAAATAAAACTGAAACGATAGATTGGATCAACCTTATGACAGGGCCTTCAATGTCAAATGGAGAAGTTTGTACAGGGGATTAAGGCTCTATGAGAATGCTACACTTTAAGTATATATGTATTGGCATATGTGTCTGTTCTGTTAATGATATTTTGACACAATATTATCAGTAGTATCATTAATTAAATTCTTATAAAAGTTTACTATTTAAGGTTAATTAATCAAATCCCTCTTAAATCTCTTTGCCTTTAATTAGATTTTAATGTTTTCATAGATTTCAGAGCAGGACTTCAGAAGCTGCCAAACTTGAATCTGAAGTAAGCAAAGCACAAGAAACAATTAAAGCTGCAGAAGTCTTAATTAATCAGCTTGATAGAGAACACAAGAGATGGAATACACAGGTTTGTTTGAGAGAGAGGTGAAAAAGGGGTTTCCTTTAAAATATAGGAACTCTGTAATGTAGTGTATTTGTTTAAAAAAGGAAAGAAATACCCATTAAATTTCAGCTTAAGATAAATAATCTAGATATTAATGGCTATTATGTGAATTAATCTTTAAGCAAAGTATCTTTATATGAATGGATTTTAGACAGAGTAACCTATCCCTTTTTTAGTTATCTATGTTAATGTGAGTCCATGGAAAATTAGGCACTCCTTAGAGATTTTCTTTTTTTTAATTTACCTTCACCAAGACAATAACCTTAGGAATTGACACTGTTAGCCATTTACTTTATCTTGAGGTACTATTATTTTGACTCTGTTAAAGTGTTGGCTTTTGTTTTTGTTTGTTTTTCTTTAACTAAATTCCCTCCTTCACCAGATTCTCCTCATCTGCTCATCCAATAATGTTTGATTGCCCTAACCATGCCCCTCCTCAGCTCCTTTCTCTGCAAGTATTCTGAGGTTATTTCATTTAACTGTCTCTGGAACTCAAACATAACATGTATTAATTAACTTATTTTCTTTTTCTCATCTTAAATTTTTTATTTCTTATCTCTTGTAAGGCATCTTTTTTCAAGGTATTAGAACTAAAAACATGTGGTTGTCTTAGACTGTTGTTTACTTGTCATATCCATTTGCAAATATCTTTCATATTTGTCTTCTATCCTTAATGCTAATTCTTTTCTTTTTTCTCCTGAATTCTCCTAACTTTGTCTTCTTCCTATCTGATCCTTTAATTGGTTTGTTCTTCATTCCTTAGCTTAATTATCTTTCTAAAACCCAGTCTCATAATATCACTCACAGCCCTGTTTAAACACTTTTAATGGCTTATTATTACCACAGGTTAAAATAGAAGTCTTTTGAATGTCATGAGAAACCTTTCACAATCTTTCTCCCTCCAATCAGTCTTCCTCTCTTTTCTCATTGCTTCTGTATTGCTACTCTTTCTGCTGAAACATGCTTTAGACACACTATGCTTTTAACTAATGAGTCTCCATCCTTTGTTTTGCTCCTTTGCTCTTACTACATCTTTACTGTGTTTTACAAAATGATGCTCATTCACAATACATATTTAACTGTGATTGAGACAAAAGTTCTTCTTTCATTAAAATCATTTGAAACTTTCAATGACAACATATGTTTATCTTTACAAATATATTGAGATGTCATACATTCATTTAATATCAGTAAGGTGGAAGGTCTTATTGAAGTTTTTGCATTTTGACAGTCGTATACAAGATTGATTTAAAATAATTTAAATCCATAAATTATTTTTTCCACAGTAAAATTCTAATATATAAATCTGTCATTTTTTTTCATGTTAAAATATATCCATATGTCATTCTCTCTTTTTTTTCAGGTTGCAGAGATAACAGAGGAATTAGCTACTCTTCCTAAACGAGCTCAACTAGCTGCTGCATTTATTACATATCTTTCTGCTGCTCCTGAGGGTCTGAGAAAAACCTGTTTGGAAGAATGGACTAAATCAGCTTGTCTTGAAAGTTTGTATATAGTTATTAATGAATTTGAAATTTCAGCATGATAAAAATGCATCTTTTGTTTTTTGCCATTTTTCTTGTTTTAAATGAGAAAATTTTCTGTAAGTTAAAAGATACCATAGCTACTTTAGGTTTGCCAAATTCTTCAAATGTTCTGATGATTGTTTTATTATAACGATTCTTCTATTCCTAAACTCTATGAAACTGAGATCACTGAATTATTGTTGCTATTACATGAATGCAGTTAAACATTTTATTACTTTAATTTTATAGCAATTTTATATCTTATGATGAGATGCAGGAACTCCAAAACTCCTTGTGAATTTTGTGGTTTTCACACATTATTACAGCTGTGAAACATTCATTTAATAGATAAAATATAAACTAACTGAATTCCATTTCTTTGCATTTGTTTTTCTTTTTAAGCTGTTTATTCCCTTAGCTTCTGGTGCTAAATGGGGAAGAATGGATTGAATATTAAGGATAATCACAGAATTTTTGTTTGAGTATATTTTAAATAATTTTAATTTCCTTTCCTTTGTCAAGTACAAGATTGTTAAAGTATTATTGATAACGTTAACTTTTCAGAATTTGATCTGAGGAGATTTCTTTGTACTGAAAGTGAGCAGTTAATTTGGAAAAGTGAAGGACTACCATCAGATGACCTTTCCATAGAAAATGCTATTGTTATCTTACAGGTAATTAATCAGTTTAAATTTTCTCATTAGAATTGTTTCTTTTGAAGCTTGCTCTAAGAAGTACCTTCTTCAAATTCTTAGTCTTTCACATTGTGAAATGTGAAAATATTTTGCTAATGAAAATTTATTTATGATTCAGTTGATGAATCTATAATTTCCAGTGTAACTTATTTTTTACCTTACTATAAAAGTATAAGTAGTAGTGTTTTGATGACAAAATATTGTAAAATGAATTCCTTAATAATAATAGAAATATTTTTGAATACCCAATTTATTTGGTTGTATAGTTCCTTCATCTAGCGTATATGATTTTATATTTATAAATATTTTTCTTTTAAAACAAAGTTATATAAAGTAAAGATGAGATAAATTTTGGGTCGTAAGTTAAAGATTGACCATATGCATATTTTGGAAAATTATTTTTTCACGAAGTATATGTGTCCCAAAAGTCATTGTTTAAACTTGAAAGTATTATAAACTTATTAATATGAGAAAAAAAATTCCAAATCATGTATACAAATAAGTAATTTATTTCCGTGACTTTTTTTTTTTTTTTTTTTTTTGCCATTAACTTGGTTTACCTTTCTGTTACGGAACCTGGAAGATAATTTTGCCCCTTGGTAATGTGATTTTTTTTCTTTCTTTTTTTTTTTATATCAGTAGTTTATATGACACCAAATTTCTGTTTTCTCTGTAACTTCTCTGCCCACACACCATTTCCTTATTTCATATCTTCAAAGTCTCAAATCAAGCATGAACACTAAATGCTCCTCTTTAGGTAACACAGGCATAATATTATGAGAAATGTTTTGTGGGTTCTGTTTGTTCTTGGATAATTTAGTTTGATTAGTACTCTTAATCAGCTGACATACTTTGGCTCATTACATTAGCATCTTACCAGTAGAGAAATTGGTAGCCAAAAATTAAACAGTTGATTTGGCTTCTTGTTTGATTTATTTTTTAAATGTTTCTCATTATTATCTTTTATGCTAGAATTACAAATCTGGAACTCTAAATGTGTATGTAAATAAGTTCATCATGTTATAGCAAATTATGTGATTTTAAAAAATCAGATTTGTTATTCTTTCTCCAGAGTTTTGTAATCGCCTCTTTTTCCTTTATCGGCAATGTGAGAAAGCAGTCATTTGCAGATTTAAAAAACACACAGTTTAAGTATTCTTTTTTTATTTTCGTAAGAAATCAGGGATGAACCTTTAGAAAAACTATTACAATAATTTTTTTATTGATGATAATTTAATTTTACTGATACTTTTGTATTCTGATTATCTTTCCTTAAAAATATATGAGAGATTGTTTTTAAAATTATTTTAATAATAAATTTATATTTATTTTTACCAAGTTTCTTATATATACTTATAAGTGTTTATATGACAAAACAAAAACTATTTGGAAAAATGTGGTAGAGTAATTAATTATTCTGTTGAAATGAATTTGCCATTAGGATCAATGCTCTATCTCAATTCTAGAGTATTCTAGGTTTAGAATACCCTGTTATAGGTAAGGGTGTGATTGGATAGCATGTCTATAACACCTCTTTAACAGCAATGTGTTGTATATGTGATGAACATGAAATTAGATCTCTTAATATATACAAACTGGGTTTCTGGGAAGTCTTCCTGAAAAAAAATGGCTAGATATAATTAATAAAATGTATTTTTGAATCTAGGAGGTATTACATCTGATTAACTATACTAGAGCTTTTCTGAGATTCTCCCTCTTGGTGGAGGTCCATATTTATGGCCTGTAGTCACTCATTAATTGGTGTTAAGAAAAGCCCAAATTATTTCTTTGTCATACCAAGATGCTTAGAATGATCTATTTATGTTAAGCTAACTATTGAAGTGCATTTATTGTCTGGGAGAGGATATAGTCAAATAATTATCTGTCATTGGTCTGTAACAAGAATTAGATTGATTAGATTAGTAGAAAGTTCACATGATCTGTGTCCTTGAGGGACAGGGAAAGAACTTGGCCATGATGACTGTTTATAGTGGATGGCTATGATTTCTGCCTGTTGTCCTGATTAATCATTAATAATTTTCCTTTTACTCTCAAAAGTTCCCTGGTTGGAGTGGTAAATTGTATGATCTTTTTAATATTTTGGTACTCAGTGCATTAATGAAGAACATAAGGCTGTTAGAACATATGGAGAAAGGTGTGAGTGAAAACATCTAGGAAAGGAGGAAAAGATGATTAATTTAAATATCATAATATTATAATTTTTTTTAATTTTAATCTCAGTATTATGCACTTGTGAAGACATCTATTATTTGGTTTTTAAAATGACTCAATTTTTTTTCCAGTTAAGTTAATTATGTTTTTTGTTTCTTTTCTTTTTTTTTAAATTAAATTTATTGAGGTAACATTGGTTAATAAATAATACATTATATGTATATTGCATCCAAATTTTTCCTTCCTACCATTTAGTGTATACTGCGGAAATGTTGACTAATTTAATATTAGTCTAAAGAATATAAAATTATAAAGGTGACTCAAATAAGGAATTGTTTTTTTTCAAATAAATCCCAAATAATTAACATAACAATCAATACTTATGTATATCTACTGTGTTATGCATATATTATTATTATTTAACAATTAATACAGGTAAAACACTTAAATACTAAACTCATTGAATTTACAAAACCCTATCTAGTAGGTGCTTGTATTATCCTTTTTATAGATATGGAAATTGAAACAGAAGTTCTGAGTTGTTTGTCCAAGGTCATAAAGCTATCAGGTGACAGAGCCAAGATTCAGACTTTGCCATCTAGCCAGTCTGTGTTGTGAAACTGCCTTTCATATGTGTGCATGTGTGTTTCGGTATATTTTTAAATTCATTAAATTTATATTATTACTGTTAATATAATTTTTCTTAGCTAATCAAGAGATAGGCTTAGTTTTATTTGTAAAATGTTTCCACTCTTATCCTGCTTACAGGTATTAAAACTATAACTAAAATTATAGAGTATCCTAGATGTTTTGAAATAATCTCTTTCAAAAATATCCTCTGCCCAGTCTTCCCTTTACCCCAACCAAGGAGAGAAGAATTAAAGGAAGTATCGTATATCTCTAGCCTTTGATCTCTGTTCTGAGCTCTTGAACTATAGTTCTAACTCCCTGTTTGATATTACCTGGATTTCCTTCCTAGGTAGCTCAGGCTATCTCTTAATTAATCATTATCATCATCATCATCATCATCATCATCATCATCATCATTATTTTTAGTCAAGAATCTTTCAGTGGCCAAGTACCACCCATTTAAGCAAAAAAATAAAAAAGCAACTTATGTTTTTAAGTAACTGAGATGTTCAAAAAATTTGGACTAGCTTTAGTATTCAAATGGTGTTACCAGGACATCATTTTCTCTCTCCATCTTAAGAGATAGATTTATTCTCACGTAGGTTCTCTCCACCATGCATTAGGATGGCCATTGGTGACTCCAGACTTAACCATTATCAAAGTGTATACTTCTAGACTAAGATGTGTCTTCACTTCTGCCCCCTGCTCCAGTGCATTTATGTTATAACTTCAAAAGGATTCTGATTGGTTTGCTTGTGGCACTTGCAAACCAAACTGCTTCTCTTTTATTTCCTACCAATGGAGATGTTATACTTGGCCCAGTAATGAAAGATGCAGATCTGCAAGTCATTCTCACTGTTTCTTTAATTTTACCTACAGTTACTAATTCAGTAAGTCTTGTGAAATCAATTTCTCAAATATGTTATGCATATATCCTGTTCTAACCATATACATTGCCAGTGGCTTCATTTAGGCCTTCTATATTTTATATCTCGATAATTATATAATTATTTCAGTTGGTCTCATGCCTCTAGTATTATTTTCTTATTGCTATTGAGATAATTGGTCTAAAATGTTAATCTGATCATGACAGTCTTTGGATTAATATATTTCAGTAACTTTCCATTTCCTGAAGTATAATAATTTTATTATCCTTAAACATGGCATGAAAAGCTCTTCATGATCAGAAACACTGTGATTACTCCTGCATCATCTTTATTGCCTACTGTTTTTACTCCAGCTATGCCATTTTACTAGTAGTTTTCCAAATGCACCCAGGCTTTTTATTCCTCTCTCCATCATGCTGTTGTCTTTGCCTGAAATGCTTTTTCACTTCTTTGCTAAACTAAGTTTATTTTATCTTTCTTAGTTTAACTTGAATTGCTTCCTAGCAGATTCCCCTAGCTCTTCCTTTGATTCTATAGAATATTGTGTTCTCTTTAATTGTTTGCTTCTTTATTGCATGTGAAGTGATTGAAGGTAAGGTGATGTTATAATTTCTGTATCACTCACATTGTCTTACTGTAATTAAGCAACATATGGTAGATGAATGAATGACATTTTTGGATCTAGTATAATTTTTACGTGTAGCATTTAACTGCATTTAATAGTGAAATACAAACCTAAAATATACCTTAGAGATTTTGTCTAAATCTCTCTGGAAAAGTATAAATAAATGAATATAAACTTGAAGTACTCTGAAATGCTTTTTTTTAATAATTCATTTTTATTATGGTGACATCAGTTAACAAAATCCAATAAGTTTCAGGTGTACAATTTAACAGTAATGTGTTCACAGTTAGATTTCTTTCTATCATCACATATTTGACCCCTTTTACCCCTCCTTCTCCCCCCGACTCTCTGGTAACCATTAGTCTGTTGTCCATGCCCATGAGTACTCTGAAATTCTTATGCATATTTTCTGTGCTAAAACATGATTTTCTGAAACTTTACCCTTTTTTTTTTTTTTTTTTTTTTTACTGCATCAGATCATTGGTTTGAAATCATGGGTAAGAACTTTTTGAAAAAATTAAGATTATTATTTTCATGGTCAGAAAAACTCTAGTAGTCTTGTGAAATATTTGCTGTTGAATGCAAGCATAGAATAACATCTGAAACCTAGATATAGTATATAGGTAATACTTAAAAACAAATTTACTAACCATCTCATTTTGCTGGAAATAGCAGATTTATATGATGGAGCAGTAAGTGAAACCTCTGGAAATAGATGCTGGGTGAAGATCACACAGCAGTTGACACTGAGGGAACTGTGGTTCATTCTAGGTACAGGCAAAAAGGGGGTGGGGTGTATTGTTCCCAGAGAATTTTAAAACATAACAAAGCTGTTTTAAACTCCTTGCTGCATCACTGAAATAACATCTTGTCCTTATTAGACATACTTCATTTCTAAGTCTTATTTCACTTAGACTTTCATGTTTTATTATAGCATACAACTGCATTATGTATTTCAAATAAATGTGAAAATTTAAGAAAAATTAGGTCATTGTTATTTAAATCTGATTTATTAGGTAACAATAATTATTAGATGACTTTTAAATTTACCATAATAATTAATTAATATACTTACATATATTTAAATTTATTATATCTCTATCTCTATCTATCTACCTATATACATATATAAAAATTGGTTTCCTTTCATCTGATAAGTGGCATTGTATATGTGGGGCATTTTCACTGGTTTTTAATTTTCTTCTTGTTTCAGAGTTTAATTATTAATTAGTACAGGGTATTCTGTAATGCATTTAGTTCCTAGTTCATTAGATCTTAAACTGTAATTTATGCAGTTTTCTCTTCTATGACACTTCTTTTGTCATATTAACTATGTGCTGCTTCCTAAGAATTAATGTCTTAAATATAAGCAATTATATTGATAACTATTTCATTAATACTTTTGTGATTAGTTCTTACTTGTCTTTTAAGGCCTTTATGGCTTATTCAACCAATAACTTGATTGTCTAGAGCTCTTGATTATCTGTCTAGGGCTATACAGTAAGGACTATTATTGTGGTTAAATTTAATTACTGATCACTCTAAAATTTATTAATATTGCCCCTGATAGAGTTGAAAACTACTTTTAATTAATTCCTCCTCATGGTTGCATATCTATAGTCTCCAATGATTGAGAGAAAAACTCAGTAATTCGTAAAATTTTAGGAAATTATTTCCATTTAATAAAAGCTTGTAATCTTTTTTTTTTTTTAATTAGAGTCGAGTATGCCCATTTCTTATAGACCCTTCTTCCCAAGCTACAGAATGGTTAAAGACACATTTGAAGGACTCGCGTTTGGAAGTTATTAACCAGCAGGTATGTATTGCTTGTAATTTAGATACTGACTAGTAATTGCATATTATGGTGAAAAGAAGTCTGGGTCTGTAATCAAAAAATAC
This sequence comes from Macroglossus sobrinus, assembly GCA_004027375.1. NCBI lineage: Eukaryota > Metazoa > Chordata > Mammalia > Chiroptera > Pteropodidae > Macroglossus > Macroglossus sobrinus. Next base: position 232,868 of record PVKZ01001551.1, on the reverse strand, counting down.
AGATTCAAAGTAGAGCCTTACAATTTACCTGGTATGGAACCCCGGGGAAAGAAATGTAACTCTTTTAGCGTCAGTTTTCTAATTTATAAAGAAGAGATAAGAATCTTTGATTCCTTTTGTGTGCAGGGCATTGATCTCAGCCCTAGGAATTTAGTAATGTGTACAGTAATCACAGCTCCTGCACCCATGGAAATAATAATCTCATAGGCTAGAGAGACAATTTATAAGTGTTTATACTAAATTGTGATTAAAGACACAAGTATAAGACCTCCTAGAAGTAAGAGTTACTAACTTAGTTTGAAGAAAGCCTCCTAGATTTTTAGCATATTTATAGTTTCTCTTAGTGTGGCTTATAATTTTTTGTTCCTATAACTCACCAAGAACACCTTTGATGTGTCCTAAAATTTGACATTTGTCAGTGAAATGTAATCATAATCTTTTGGGTAGTGATTCTCACTGTCATATTTATCTTGCCAAGGAAATTATTTTTGGCCAGGTTTTTTTTTTCTTTCTTTTGAGAACATTCTAGTGTGTGATTAATTTTCATAGATAGTGATTCAGGTGATTGAAAAATTACTTCTTTAAAAGGTACTTATAAAATGGGAATATTTACTTCATTTGCATGTGTTAAGAATAACTGTAAATTACATCATATACATAATACTTATAGTTTGCAGTAGACCTTAATTATTATTATCTCCTATGTTTATTTTATTTTAACCACAGTTGGAGGTCTGGAGTGGCACTTGAAACTAGTGTTTCTCTGGCCAGAAAACCTCAGAATTTTGTCTAAAGGTTTTTTTTTTACTGTGATTAGGCCTATTACGCTAAGAAAAGTTTACTAGAATTTATCATCTTGCCTTTCTTGTTCTATTAAATATTTAATTTTGATCAAAACCAAAATAGTTCTTATTAACAGTTGGGTGAATAATTTATTGCATATAGAATTTCAAAATTTGTTTCTGCATCTATTTGAAATTATAGTAGAAGATTGGAAAAGTCCTTTTTATTGTTAATATAAAAATCCTTATTTTCTTAAATGTCTATTTAAATTATTTATGAAATTTATTTGATAATTCAACTAAAATAAGTACTTATAACTAGAAAAGCAATCATAATCTGAATTATTAACATGCATATTACATTTTAAAATACTCATTCTTGTTAATATTTCCATTCATTATCTGTAAGAGCCTTTGTAAATATTAAGGAAATAAAAGAATTAATATGTATTCTTTTTTATTCTCTTAGGATAGTAATTTTATCACAGCTCTTGAGTTGGCAGTACGTTTTGGGAAAACCCTTATAATACAAGAGATGGATGGCGTAGAACCTGTTCTTTATCCATTATTGAGACGAGATCTGGTTGCTCAAGGTAAATATTTTAACAATTTTCAGAGAGTAACTGTTTTTAAATTTTCCAAAGTAATTAAGTTCATAACTGACTTTTCTTTTGTATTGCCACTGAATCTTAGGACATAGAAACTTTTTTGAGCGGATGATGGTAATGTCTTTAGAGTCTAATAGTAACAGCAAGTAAATTCTTAAAGTGCCTTTCTAGAAGAGGCACTGTGTTGGAGATCTCTAAGTCTGCTCCTGGGTATAGTGTTTTATTGGGAATACTTACAGAACCTAATATAGTCACATTCATGGCTAAGATTTATTGCAGGGAAAGTATTCAAAGCAAAGTCAGCAAAGAGAAGAGGCACATAGGGTGAGGTCAGGAGTCAAGAAACCAGATACAATGAGCCTTCCAAGAGCCTTCTTCCATTGTAGTTACACTGGTAGTACTTAATTCCTCCAGGACTAAGTTGTGACAGTGCTAAAGAAATGATATCTACCAAGGAAGCTTCTTAGAGAATTAGTACCCAGAGATTTTATTGGGGCTGATTATGTGGCACATTATTCCTGGCATGTTGCAAAATTCCAGACTCTGCTAAGGAAAGCAGGTGTTCATCATAAACTATATTGTTTGTACAATCAGTTGAAGCACAGTGAGCCACTCTTATGTGATCTGGGAATGGTGAGAATCCTCTCTAAATCCAAATTTCCAGATTCCAGTTTTGGGCCTACCTGGTAAGCAAGACTTTTTAAGAGTCTCAGGACTGCTATGTTACCTCTTTTCTGCATAGGCACCTAACCCAGAAAGTAATTCTCTTAAACTATAAGCCTGTCATGAAAAGTATATATGCATACATGCATAGATATGTACTTATACATGCATACACTTACACCACACATACTGGTAGCACTATAAAGTTTAACTACAAAATTGAAACAAAAAGCGAAGCATGCACCATTCATTGATCACCTGTTATCCCACAAATCAGTATACTTGGCCTTTCAGAGGGTGATATGTTGTGAAAAGAACTCTACTAGTGGGATTTTTGCCTTTGTAACCTGGAGTTACCCTCTAGAGTTCAGTCTCTGATCTCAGTCTGTTTTTTATTGGTGCTAACTCAGATATGCTGAGCTTGCTCTTGCTATGCTAGTTTCAAGGGGGCATGGAAATGAACCTTTAGTGCTATTCTGGATTTAACACTTTTCAGTATATATCCTGGCCCTTGAGGGTTCATTAAATATAAACCCTCGGTCAGGTTCTAACAGTATCTGTGGCATTGTCTGAGAATGGGTGTTGACAAGTCCGAGAAGCTGGATCTGATGAAAAGTGATATATTCCACATCATGATTGAACTACTATCACATTATGAACCACTATGCTAGATAGCTGTACAGGGCTATTTGAATAAATTTGTTTATTTTATGATTAGGAAAAGAGAGTAATCTCTGCCCCTGCATTACTTTTTTCACCTTCCTTCCAGGGTTGGATGCATTCATGTCACATTAGTTGAAGTCTCTTATCCTCTTTTAATATACTTCAGGTTGTCCTTTTCCAGAATGTTGAATTCCTCATGAATTGCCATTTTGTCATCATATATTTCCTTTGGGCTCAGCAGATGGTTGGAACCACATAAAACAAAGTCTGTGTCCAAGGAAATTTACATCCTGGTGTCCTTAATATAAGCAATATGAACTGCCTTCCTATATTTTAAGGTCAAAGCAGGTACAAATAATAGGAATAGAATACGCTTTTTCTTCTCAGGTTTGTGCTGTTCAAAAACCCTCTCAAATGTGTGTTAATCAAAAAGATCAAGGCACAGTTCCTCCTCAGTTTCTCATTTTTTACTTCCTGATTCTTGTGTACCTAGTTGCTCCATCCTGCAGAAGGTAGATGTGCAGTTTGTAATTGGTAAATAATTGAAGACAGCTGAATTGGCTAGCCATGTAGAAGTTGTTGAGAGAGAGGCTTGGTATAGTTGAAAAATTGTTCGTTTTACTAACCATAGATATCAAAAGCATTTTTTATTACCATTCCAGCCCTTTATGATTATTTCATTTCCATGTTGAGTTTGAGAATGGATCCAGAAGTTATAGTAGAGATGATAGCTGAACACTTTTGGTTGGCTTTTTCAGTCCTGATGCTTCATTTTAAGCATAGTTGCTTCGTATGGATATATGTATGTGCAACATAAAGATTAAGTATGTGATTAATTGGGTATGTCTTTGATAGGCCATTTGGATTTGGGTGGCCCATTGGGCTGAACACAGCCAGACCAATAGTTCTCTAATGGGAGTGATTTTGTCCCCCAGATGACATTTGACAATGTCTGAAGACATTTTCGGTTATCACATTTGGGAATTCTATGCCAGGGACAGCGTAAAATGCACAGGCCATCTCCCCAAGATAGATAATTTTCCAGCACAAATTGTCTATAGTATTTAGGTTGAGAAACCCTAAGCCAGTTCACTAGTTGTGACCCATGAATCTCTGGTATATTTCTGTTAGTCTCAGCATGATAGGCTTTATAGCCAAGAGCACTATTTGAAGTCAGCACACTGAGTAAATACTCAGTGCTATAGATAGCCAGGAATTTTACCTATGGATAGCAGATGGCTATAAGGTTCCACTAGATTTGCTTATCTGTGAGATTATTTGTAGTTATTCGTATTTCTATTCTTCTGGAGAATATACGGATCAAAAGCAAGGATTGATTTACAACTGCTTGGATTACTTACAAAGTTGCCTCTTGCAACTTTTCAGGAGCTTCCATTCAAACCTAGCCACATATTTGTTGACCCAATAAATAGTTTAAGTAAAATTTCGAGGTACTGGTATGCTGCTTCTAATTCGCCAAGGAAGTTTTCAGTTGTTGGTTCTCTTCCTTTGTAGATAATGGCTGTAAAGCCAGTAGTTTATCCTTAATGGGCTGTGGGATGTCTCCTTGGGCAATGTCAATTTGGTTATTTGGGGCAGATTTTGTATTTGTCTTTATTTAAGTCCCATTCATCTTTAATTAGTTAGGCTTAAATAGTATTCATTACCATTCAATGGAGCAATTTTCTCAGTGGAGACTATTATCAAAATGTTATCTATCTAATGGAATGTTTCACCTACTATGGAAATTCACACAGTATTGGATTTATCTAGCTCAGATGATTATATATTTTTGAAGAGTTTGCATCTGTAAAGACTTACTGTATATGATAAACTGATTTTGGTCTTCTTACCCCCAAAAAAGAATGTAAAAAAATAATCATTAGTAGTCATTAGCAAAGTCCAAGTCTGCAAACCAAATATTAGCTATGGCAGCAACTTTTAGGGTCATTGTTATGTCAGGCACTTTGAAAATGGTGATGGTCACTTGGTTTAAATTTGAGTGGTTACAGCAGAATATTCATGCAACATTAGTTTCCAAAATCAAGACACAAAATTGTGTAGCACCTTTGCCTGATATAAAAAGACTAAGTTTCTTTTTTATTTCCTGGCATGATGAATTTCAATACTGGGAGGATTTGAATTTAATTAAAGAATGATCTTGCCTATATCTTCAGTTGATTGTTATAGAAATTACCAATGCATTAACAATGAATTTATCCAGTTAATATTTTTATATCGAAGCACCTCAAATGTCTGTATCTATTATACATGTTAACCAAAAACAGAACAATATAAAACAATATACTCAACCCTGATTCAGGTTCAGAAACAAAGATAATAAACAGGGCTTCCTCTGGAAAGAGAGTAGGAGATTAAATCTTATACTTGTGCCCGACATTTTGTCTTCTTAATTCTCTAAACAATGGTAAAAATTCTGTGTCCTGAAGAAAAACTTGGTCAAAATTAACTCCATCATATGTTAACTCCAATATAAATCAAGAGTTTTTACAGTTAAGAATTTATTGGACTTTATAGTTCCATATCTGATGTTTTCTATATGGGACTTATAGCCAAGGGTCTTTTTTAGACAATAAGCTATTTACTTTGAATTTTTAAAAAAAGTTATATCAAAATAATATAGGCATGGGTTACAAAATCAAATAGTACAGATTGGCAGTAGTGCTTTGACCCTCTCCTCATGACTAGTCCTACTCATCAGAGAAAACCAGTTATTTTTCAATTTTAACATTTTATTGATATAGAACTTTATCAGTACTCCAGAAGTGCCCTTATTTACCACTCTGTCCAATGAGGATAATCACATTCCTGACTTAGCATAGATAATTTTGCTTGTATTTGTACATTGCTTAAATGACAAAAAAAAAGAGCAGCACCTGACAAGTGTGGGCTGGCAGATGGCCTAGCTTTCATGGACTAGCAATGATGTTCTCCTGTTGCATGTCAACCATTACGCAGCATCAACATCAGACAGGTCACCCTGACCATAATCATGTCTGAGCACAAAAACAAAAGTACTGTTCATATTACAAAAATAACTAAATATCTTTCCCCTCCAGATAATTTGAGTGGCTTCTATTTTTTTTTTTAACAAATAATTAGTCTTACTCCATTTCTCTTACTTTCTAGATTAAAATTAAGATACTAGTCAGAATTGTCTGCTCTTTATGATAGCATTCATCCCTTAGCAAAAATTACATTTTCTTTGAACTGTTCCCAAATCACCTAAGTCCAAATCCTATAACAGAAATCTCCATACCTTTTTACCAGGACAATCCATAGTTTCCCATGATGATCTGCCTTATATTGCAAATGTCAGTAAACCAGAATTGAGGCTTTTTCAGAATATAGAAAATAGTCTATATTTTTGTGTATGTCAGCTTTGGTTAAATTATATATATTTTGGTATTTGTCCATTCATCAAATTGTTAAATGAATTGGTGTATTTTTATAAAAGTCTCATAACTTTTTAATTTCAGTTGGTTTTGTAGTATCTCCTTTTTCTTGATATTTTTTCCCATGATCAGTCTTAATAAGGGTTTACCAATTTTAGTAATCTTTTAAAAATACCAATTTTTAACTTTAATTTTTTATTGTATTTTTATTTTTTCACACATATATCTAATTTTAATTTTGAAAATGTTTTTATTAAGTTATTAAAAAGATATAATTGCTTATTATATTTGAAACAGTTTATTATAAAATCCTTTTAAAAAATTAAATTATAGTTGACATACAATATTATATTAGTTTCAGGTAGACAACATAGTGATTCGACATCTATATACCTTACAAAGTGATCACTACTTGCCTAGTAACCTTCTGTCACTGTACAAATTTATTATGATATTATTGACTTTATTCCTTATGCTGTAGATTACATCCCTGTGACTCTATTGTATTTTTAAACTGATTTTTGCTCTTTATTATTTCTTTTCTATTTTTCTTAGATTTTATTTGGTCTTTTTCTAGATTCTTGAGATGGAAATTAAAAAATATTGGTATTCAATCTTTTCTTTTTTCTTAAGTACACATTTATGTTTATAAATTTCTCTCTGCATTCTTTAGCTTCATACTACAAGTTTTGATTTCTTCTTTGATTCATAAATTACTTAGCAATTTTTTAGCGGTGTTTAATTTCCAAACAATTGGAGATTTTCTAATTACTTTTTTGTTACTCCATTGTGATCAAAGAACTTACTCTGAAGTGTTCAGTTTTTGAATCTTGTTGAAGCTTTCTTTATGATCTGACATTGGTTAATTTTCATAAAAATTCTATGTACATTGAAAATTATGTGAATTTTGTTTATAGTTGTTTTAATTTCTCTAATGTCAATTATGTCATTTGTTAATTATATTATCTTCCTTGTCTTTACTGTTTTTGTTTTGTTTTGCTTTGTTGTTTTACATCATGTCTTGAGAGAATATCATAAAATCTTTATGATTTTGAATTTATCTATTTTGCTTTTAGTTCTGTCAGTTTTTGCTTTAAATACTTTGGAGCTATAGATGCATACATGTTTTGAAACTTGATATCTTCCTATTCTATTATTTTCTATATCATTATGAAATGTCTTTCTTTATCTCTAGAAACACTTCAACTTTTTGAGTCTGATATTAGAATGGTTACAAAAAATTGGGGGGGGGGGCTAGTGTTTGCATGGTAATTATTTTACACTATTTTACTTCCAATTTTCTGTTGGTCTTGTTTATAAAGTATATCCCTCCTAAGTGGTATATCATTTAGTTTTGCATTTTTATTCATTGTGCAGTATTAATATTTAATATAACAATACAATTAACCAATTCATGTAATAACTGATATAGTTTTCTACTTAACCTGTTTTTTGATCAATTGTTTAATGATTTCTAAATGCTTACTCTACATGTAACAATATACATTTTTGACTTATTGTTTTAATGCAGATAGTTTGCCACTTCTCCAGTATTTTACTTTAACTCCTCTTACTCCCTGCCTATTTTTGCATTTTTGTTGTGATACATTGTCATGCTCCTCATGATGTTATAATTGTGTTTAAAAATCTTGTTTTATACATATATATCCTTTCTAGTGTTCTTAAATTCTCCCAGCCTTTTCATTATCTCCTCATTTCTATCTGGATTGTTTTTTCTTTCTGAAAGGTTTACTTTTATATTTTATTTAATGAAGGCCCAGTGGAAACAAACTTACTTTTTAGAGAGACTTTTTTTTTTTTTCTCCCTGACATAGAATTCTGGGTTAATAGTTATTTTCTTTTACACTTAAAAAATTTTTATTTCGTGATCTTATAGCTACATCATTCTTGTTGAGAAATAACCTGATGGTTTTATTGTTGCTCCTGTTTAAGTGATGTGTCATTTTTCTCTGGTTTTCAGTGGTTTGACTATAATGTCCTTAGGATTAATTTTCTTTGCATTTATTCTGCCTAAGTTTTCTTGAGTCTTTTCAGTTATTATAGAGTTATGACATTGGGCTTTTAAATTTGTATTTCTCTGAAAATGATTAAAGTTCAATATTATTTTGATTTTGGTTTTTGGATAGTTGTGTATCCTCTTTTACAATGTACTTATTGAATTCTTTTCACATTAACAAAGTTTTTATGTAAAATTTAAAAATCTATTCTAGTGTTCTCAAAAATTCCTTACAGTGTTTTTCTTGACCTTTGAAAATAATCTTTGAAAATGTGTATTTTATATTTAAAAATCAATTATTTGTTGTTAGTTTAAAATTGTAAGTTATGGCTATAATTGTTGATTCATTTCTCTGTGTATGTTGTATAATGAAAGTCACTTTTTAAAATTGTAGAGTATACTTTTTTATTTCTTAGTTTAACTTCTTGTTATGAATGACCTGTGTATAGCATTCGGAATAAATCTTTTTTGATATTATTAATGGTTATCTTTGTAATTACTCATATGTTGATAATCCTAGGTTTTTACCAGTTCAGTCTTCAAGTATTCCATCTTAAATGCTAGTTTAATAAACACTTTTTAACCAATGGATTTAGAAATAAAGACTAATGTATAATTGAGAGTTACTATTTTTCTATTTCTATTTTCTATTTTATTTCCATAAAATTTGGAATATGAAACATATACTTAACATTAAAGCCACACTGAATGTAAGTAGATACTTCTCTGATGCTTCCGTATCCCAGGATTCTCTTAATGAAATATTATTTGTAATTGTTTATATAAGGGCCAATTTATAAAGCATTACAGTTAACAGTATCTTGGGTAGCCTAACTAACTATTGCTATCTTTGGGACACTATTGAAAAGCCTATAATACAAACTATTTAGAAATACTAGAACATTATATTTTTTAACATCATGTAGCAAATTCAGAATATTCAGGCTGATTAATTGTGTCATTTTAAAAAACAGGACCACGCTATGTGGTACAAATTGGTGACAAAATTATTGACTACAATGAAGAGTTTCGCCTTTTTTTGTCAACAAGAAACCCAAATCCCTTTATTCCGCCTGATGCAGCTTCCATTGTTACTGAGGTTAACTTTACTACGACAAGAAGTGGATTACGAGGACAGGTACACATCAATCATAATTCATCTTAGAAATCTTATGTTGTTTGGTATATTCATTAGATATTTAGAGTGGGAAGCTATTTTGTTAAACCGATTAGCATTTAAATTTTTGGAAATATTTTGAAAATATACTTGCAAGTTAGAATAAAGCATTTGAGTTTCTTTTATGTATTATTTGTGTTTAACTTGTATATTTGTTGCTAACGAAAATTACTCCTTCTTCTGATATAACTTTAACTTTACAGTCTATTTCTTTAATATATGGTAGAATTCAAGTGGTAGAAGGATCATAGAGAATAAGATCAGCTACTTTTTTTATTGTAAAAACTGAAGTTTAAATGAAGAAATTGCGTTTGATTTACCTATTTAGCTATTTGAGGATCTTTGATTCCCAGAATAACTTTTTTTTTTCTCCACCAGAGGATATTCATCTTTGAATTCACTTTATTTATGTATGGTTTATTACTGCATGGATTTCAAAAAATTTTTTCATGTCCAGACATTTGCTTACATACTTTATCATTCATTTTTTTCTCTTGTAAAATATACCTGTTGACTTTTTGAGTATCATCCTGTTTTTTGCTCACTTAAGAGTAGTAGATTTTTCCTCTTTTGATTTATGATAGCACATTACTTGCTACAGTTTTTACTATAATTTAAAGATAATTCCTTTTAAAATATTTTTCTTACCATGTCATATGGCTCACCACACATATTTTTATGAACAATATCTTTTGACTTACTAGAGAATACTTCTTACAAATAAAACAATGGACAAATTACTCAAATCTTATCAGAATTAATTGATGAAATTACTTCTGTAATCTAAGAGCTTTGTAGTAATTGCTGAAACTGGCTATTTAGGTCTTCAACAAAAAGTAAGTGAAGATGCTTAGATAGCAGATTTCGAATTATATATTTTATGAATATATCTTATGACATACCAGTGTCTTTCTCTAATTTAAAGTTTCAAAATTAAGAATCTGACATAGCATTTTTTAAAAACAGCTTTATTAAGATTAAATTCATATATCATATAATTTACCCACATAAAGTATATAATTTAATGATTACTTAGTGGAAGTGTTAGGTCTTAACGGTAATTCTATATTTAACATTTTGATTAACAAAGTTTTCAAAAGTGGCCGAGCTATTTTACTTTCTCCCCAACAATGTATGAGTGTTCCATTTTCTCCACATTCTTCCCAACAATTGTTATTATTTGTCTTTTTAATTGTAGCTATCTAGTGTGTGTGAAGTGGTATTTCATTGTGATTTTAATGGTATACTATTTTAAGTAGATAACTCATTTCTTTACATGAATACTTATTAAAAACATACTGGCCTCAATAGTTTTTATGTGTGTAATCTAATTTTAGAACTAAATATTCCATATTGATATGTTAGGTAATGTAATTTCTTATACCTCTCCTATAATATTAAACATTTTGTTGATCAGTTTAACTATTTGTTTTACTTCTTTTTTGTCAGAAATAATTGTGAAGGTGTCTCATATGTTTAACTAGAATCATATGAAGTACATAGTTTCATAATACTTACTTATAGTATTTGGTCAAACACAAGGCCTGTTTTGTGAGAAGTTTTTGTTTGTTTTGTTTTGTTTTGTTTTGTTTGAACCTTATCACTAGAATAAATTTGACCTTAAATTTTTTTTAAGCTGTTGGCTTTAACGATTCAACATGAGAAACCTGATTTAGAGGAACAGAAAACAAAACTATTACAACAGGAAGAAGATAAGAAAATACAATTAGCCAAGCTTGAGGAATCTCTTTTAGAGGTAAAACTTTATTGTTTAGGATATATATATTTTGTATTATAGTTTTCCTGTAATGAATATAAATATTTTTTTGAATTAATAGGACCTTTAGCATGTTTTTTGTAGTTTCAAAGACATACCAATATATATCTTAAAATCAAAATTCAAACAGAAAAGGAAGTAATTATCTTGGAATACAAGGTCTTAAGAAATAATGCTTAAGCAATTTAACTAATAAGTCCTTATACTGTATTATTTCACTAATATTTTATTATCTGTTACATGCTTAGAATTTCAAGAAGCATTAAAAGGTTGCTTAAAATTATGGCTTAATCTGTAACTCTAAGAAGTTTTTTATTAAATTGATAAAATTAACATGTATGCAATACTTTGATGACATAGTATCATATAATGATTTACTATATTATTCTTGTAGACTATAAAATGTTGAAATTCATTTAAAATAGCATAAGTTCCCATAAACATCACCAAGTTAATGATAGTTAATATGTGCTACGTTTGATTGATTATTTTAATATGTATGGTAATGTTAATTTTTTTTTTTCTACAGACGCTTGCTACATCTCAAGGCAATATTTTGGAAAATAAAGATTTGATTGAATCTTTGAATCAGACAAAAGCAAGCAGTGCACTTATTCAAGAGTCACTTAAAGAATCTTACAAACTCCAAATTTTCCTTGATCAGGCAATTTTACCTTCTTGTGATCTTATGTCATGTTTTCTTAAACTATTATGTTAATCTAATTAAAAATGTAGACTCAGGACTTTGGGAGAATAATTATTGCAAAAAGAGAAAGCTGTTTTAAAAACTAGAGTCTCGGGTATGAATCTTATTATAATAGAGAGGGTGATGAGATGTTGGGGACATTGAGGATAAGAACTACTGGTCAGTATACCCTGCTAGATTCTGCTGATTTTTGGTATAATGTTATCCAAGTTCTAGAGCTATAGTTTTGTACTGAAATTGGAAATGAGCATATTAAAAATGACTATTAAAACATCTTTGTCATTCTTGGAATGTAAGGCAAATTAAATATATTAATTACAAGAGCTATAAGCTATTTTTTCCACTAAAAATATATTTTTTTCTACTTATCCTGGACTATATGATTGTTATGATCTGAACTATATTTTTTACAAATGGTTAAAATCCTATTTACTTTTTTTTAATATTTCTTTTTGCAAAATTCCAACTCCCTATCACTACAATATATCTTTTTGTCCCCTACATTCTAGAGACCAAACTTTGCTTGAAGAAAATTATACAACCAAGCAGATTAATGTTACTATGAATTTGTAGGCTCAAAACTGATGTGGGCCCTCACTGATGTCCTTTAATTCTTCCCTTTTCAGTTCAATAACTTTTCTTAGATCTCCATTTCAATATTTTTCAGCCTTTACTCAAGTTTTACAATTACATATTATTACTTTCTTAACTTGGGTGAGAGCTCTATTGAAACCAGAATAAGAACAAATTTATAGCTCAATTCTAATCCAGTTACCCCATCTACTCTAAACTTGGCCAGATGGCACGACTGTCATTCTACATCAAAAGGAATTTGAACTTTCTGGGCCTTCTTTTTCTGAACAGGAACTGCTGAGTCACACATATATTTTTACCAATATCCTATTTGTAATCCTGGTGCTTTGATCAGAATGACATGGAGAACCACTGAGGCTCCATTCAGAACCTTGAGGCCATTTAATCCTCTGATCCTCTCATTTTTATCATCCTTTATCTTCAGTCAGAACAAAAGCCCTGAGGTTATTTGCTCTTTCTATGCTTATGTTGAACAATGTCAGGGGCTTTACTATCTTAATGTGGACTCCTGTTACAATCTTCTCTACTCTAGTTCCATCAGTGTTCTTGTTGACACCAGTCCCACATGCTTGGTTCACAGTTCTAATTTTATTGCAGGGATAGCCTAGTAGTGCCATGCCTGCTTGTATTCCCTAAACTGTTTTGTTTTTTTTTTTGAAATGTAAAATTGCATCATTTATTCTTTAATCACAACTGTTTGCCATTCCATTTTATCTCTTTTCCCTAATACAGGTGTTCTTGGTCCTCATTAAGATCAACCCTTGAACCACTTCTAGCTTGCATTCTGAGGTGTAGGGAAATACTTATGTTTCCTTAAATGCCCTAAGTTTCATTAAAATAAAAACTATATTATACAGTTCTTTTAGTTATGAAATTTAATGATTCGTCATCTTCATTTGTTGGATGTATTTAGAAATAGTAAGGCTGTGGCTAGATATGTGCATAATGGTCATTAGGTGGCAGTAAAGCACTAGTACTCAGGTGTCTTTTTCTCTTTCAACCAATGATCCACAGGAGCGCGATGCCTATCTACCCCTGGCTGAGAGTGCCAGCAAGATGTACTTCATTATCTCTGACTTGTCAAAAATTAATAACATGTACCGTTTTAGTTTGGCTGCATTTCTTCGACTTTTCCAGCGAGCTCTGCAAAACAAACAGGTATGTTATTGGTTTCCCAGTAGCCGAGACTGAGTAAGAGAGATCACTTTACTAAGTGATTAATCTATAATAATAATTTCCTGAGAAAATTTGTTTAGAATTTTATTTCAAAAGACTATATGTAACAATTTTAAAGTATATTTAAAAGAAACTAGCTCCTTAATTGTAGTTTATATTCTTAACAAACTGTACCAATGTGATAGTTTTCTTAAAAGATACAATATATGTTCTGAGCATAAATTAAGTAATAGATGATCATTAAAAAATGCAGATGATTCACGAAGATATAAAAATAAGAAATTATCCATATAATCTCATTACTTGGGAAACAAGCTTTAAAATTTCTTTATATACCCTTGTTGTTCAAGGCTATAATATTGCCAGTTATTTTTCTGGATAATGGGAACATAAGAGTATACATTGCTATATCAGGTTTTTATTCTTATGGAGGGAACGATAAATCCAAATTTAACCAAAGATATTATACTGTCTTTTAAAAAAAGTATTAGTATATTGTAGACAACTTTCATATCAAAAAATGTAAACCTACACAGTATTTTTGAGAGCATGGACACTGTATACTTTATTTAACCACTTCCTATATGGACATTGTTCTGGTTACTTGTGCTGAATATCATATGATTCCCAAATTTAGCAGATTAAAACTGTTTTTCTTATGCTCATGAATTCTGTGGGCAATTTGGTCAGGGCAGATGAGGGATGACACATTTCTGCTTCATAGTGTCTGGGCCCGCTGTTGGGAGAATATGAGAATGGGATTTGGGAGGTGGAAGGAGGCTTCACTTGCATGTCTGGTACCTGGGTGAGAGGACTTCATTACTGGGACTGCTGACTGCTGCTCTTCTCCATGAAGCTTCCTTTCTTCACAGCACAGAGTAGTGAGATTTCCCATATTACATATTGGGGCTCCAAATGTGTATTGCAGTGAACATGGCAGAAGCTGGGCTGCCATTTATAACCCAGGCTTGTGTCAGTGTCATTTTTGTTGTATTCTATTGGTTGAAGCAGTCACAAATATATACCCAGATTCCAGGGGATAGGGAAGTAAACTTCACCTCTTTGTGGAGGGATGTCAAAAATTTGAGGGGTTATATTTTGAAACAGCTACAGACATTTAGGTATTTTTTTTCATTGTTTTGCTTCTCCAATTATTTTTTTTTTAATTAAATTCCTAGATTTGTATAACTGGGACAAAAATGCACATTTATGAGCCTTTACACAAATATTGTCTAACTATCCTTTGGAAACATATGCTATTGGTATATTAAACTAATGCAATGAGAGTGCTTTTTTCTATCTACACCTTAACCAACAGTGGATATTATATATCTTTGAATAGTTATCCTATTAAGTAATTGAAAAATATTTTATTATATTTGCAAGTCTTTGATCATTTGTAAAATAAACATCACTTGTAAGATAAATATAGGATTATTTTACATTTGTATTTCTTTGGTGTATTAGTATTTTTTTATATGATGTGATATTAATATTTAAAATTTGAATTATAAGAGATTTTTAAATATTAAGGACATTAAACTTTTGTCATGTTGCTAACATTTTGATTTATTATTTGCCTTTTCACTTTATTTCTAAAATATTTTTATGAGAAAATTTATCTAATTCTTCATAGTTTTTGTGGTTGGTACAATGCTAATATAGGCATCTTTTTAAATTATATTTTGGGGAAAAGTAATCTATTCTTTTTTGTTAAATTGGGGGGCACAATGTTTATATTCAAGTAGATTTACTTAAATTTGTTTTTTGAGGAAAGATTATTATTTATTGTTAATATTTATTGCAGATTCACTATGTGTCAAGCATTTTTCTAGGTATTTGGGTTTATAGCAGGGAACAAAATAGGACAATAATTCTTGTCTTCATTGTTATGGCTATTATCATGAATGAGTTATTTCAGAACATCTTTATTTGATTATATATGATGATTAAAGTCTTACTAATTTTTTTCACTAACATATCTAATTTGAAGTTGTTATTACATTCAAAATTGAAATAAAATGGTACTTAATGAAGAGCTCGTGCTTTGGGCATAGATTTTATTAGTAAAAATTTGTCTACTTAGTCATGGTAGATAAGATAAGCATTTCTGTCATGTACATTTATAATGTCCTTTGATCAAACACTGGGCTTCAAAAGGGGTAAGGGAAAGGTAGAAGAATAGATAGTTGTGGTTTGTTTCTTAGTTTTAAAAAATATTTTTGAATTTTAACATACATAAAATTTAATCAAATCATTTATAATACTGTGCTGGTAGTATTTAAAAACAAATGGTATAGTCTGTGACAGTTGGTTTATGATATATGTCTGATATTTCATAATTCACTATGTCAGCAGATAGAGAGTTCTTTGTACTTAACTTTTTTTGCATTAAGATTTCTCATAAATTACTTAGAAAGCAGTAATAAGTTCATTTAAAATTTTTTTTATTCTTTAGTCAAAAATATTCAAGTTTATAGTTAAGCATCTCTAAACTGGTATGAGAGCTGATAAATACGCTAGCAGTTCTAACTAAACTTAATAAGAATATTGGCTATTTTGTACTCTTTAGAAAAGGTTATAACTCAGTATCTCCTCAGTAATAATAGTTCTGTGATAATATAGCCATTGAATAACATTGACCTTTATGTATGTGTATATGTGTATAGTTGTATATACTGGTACAAAGTAATATAATCTTAAATATGTAGTGTA
Organism: Macroglossus sobrinus; assembly: GCA_004027375.1. Lineage (NCBI taxonomy): Eukaryota > Metazoa > Chordata > Mammalia > Chiroptera > Pteropodidae > Macroglossus > Macroglossus sobrinus. Next base: position 216,574 of record PVKZ01001551.1, on the reverse strand, counting down.
AAAAACCTTACATTCCAGTGTTTTAAAAATCTATTGGATCTTGTAGCTGACTTTACTCTGTGTCACAAGAGTATCTTTTAGTGGATCCAAGTTTCATTTTTACATATGATCTTTGATGATAGTGAAATGAATAGTGTTTGCCATATGAACTATAAACAATGAGCTCTCTCAGATAGAACATGCTACTAACAAGGCCAGAAACCTAGGTTTGATGCATCTAAATGCCAGTTCATAATATTTTGTACTAATTTCACAAATTACACTGCTTGTCCTAGATATGTTAAAATTAAAGTGCTATGTTATAGTCACAATGAAATGAAAACACTTAGTTTAAATATTATACCTGAACTGAACTTTGCCAGGCATGTATTCTCCAAACGTTCCTTGAAGTGAGCTATAAAGCTCACATTATATTATACTTAGGGAAAAGACCAGCTTTAACAACTTCCTTCCTTATTTCTACCCCAAGCCATTTTTCATGAATAAAAAGGAAATAGCCGTTAATGTTTTTCAAATCATGGCAGTCATGTTCAATGAAAATAGAGAAGCTGATTAAAAAAACTCAAGTGAATATGAATTTTTACAGCACCAATATCAAAGTTGTTGTTCGTACTTATTCAACCTGGAGGGCATAGTTTAAGATTATTTAGGTTCTTATATTAAGGATGAGAAAATTCTTTAGAGGGTTGTTCTGGTCATATTGTTTTGTGGCTGGGTTAGTAATTATAATACAAGTAATGAAATAGTTTTAACCTGGATTGATGTAGTATTTTTAATTTCAGTAGGAATCAAAGTTGTATAGTCAAATTTATTTCATATTACATTATTGGAAGTTGATTGTAATTTTTATTTTTTAAAAACTTTATCAAAAAAGAAACCTCACAAAATTCATTGAAGAAAATTTGAAGATTTAATTGGCTTTATTAAGTGATTCATGATTGGGTAGCATCCCATCCAGCAAGTAAAAGAACAATCTAAAAATTGTACAAAATGGAAGGTTTTTATAGGAAGGAGGATGAGGCGGAGCAGGGGAGTTATTAGTAAAAGAAAAGGAAAGAGTTTTCAGTCCAAGACATCACCTTTTTGGAGGAAGGGAATGGTGAGGGTTTTATCATGCAGATTGCTTCTTCCTTTGAAGGGTGGGTAGAGGGATGAATAGACCTAAATTACTTTAGGATTACCTTACTGGTGCTTGACCAGAAAATTTTAGACTGGTTGATTAAGATTACATTTCTGGTGAAGGTCACAACTGCAGTTAGGTCAAGTATTAAATCTAGGTTTGGTATCATGAACTTTAGCACAAGTGGTACCATTTTGGACCTGTAGTTTTCTATTTAACAGCTGTCTACGTTAAAGAAAAATACATCAATTTTTTTTTATTATTATTGTGTTAGTATACAAGTTTAATGCACTTATTTGTTTAGTCCTTTGAGTTTGGCAAGGATAGTTGTTCCAGAATTAGCTTTGAGTCTGGAGGAGCAACTTATAAATGTGATTAAACTATTTTAAATGTTTATAAATTCCCTAATGGTTGTTCAATTTTCAAATTGTAATCTACAGGATTCTGAAAATACAGAACAGCGAATCCAGTCTCTTATCAGCTCATTAAAACATATGGTATATGAATACATATGTCGCTGTCTGTTTAAGGTAAGAAATGTTATATTTTTCACATATAAAAATACTACCTGACCTTTGATTTAATACACTACTGAAGTTAAATTATGTAACTTTACATACTAAAAAGGCATTGAAATGGACATTTCTGATATTTTCACCGAATTATATTCATTACTATCTAGAATATCTTGTAGCATTTTGGAATGTGCTAAACATTCCAGGAGCCACTGAAGGAGGAAACTACAGTGGATTATGTAGGTCCTTTTCTAGCTGGGGTTTCTCAGCGTTAGCACTGTTGACATTTTAGGTCACATTATTATTTATTGAGGGAGGCTGTTTTGTGCATTTTAGGATATTTAGCAGCTTTCCTGGCCTCTGTCAACTGATGTCAGTAGCATTCCCTTTTCCCCAACTGTTACAATCAAAAATATCTCTGGAATTCGCCAAATGTCCCCTGGTTTGGGGACAAAATTGTTTCCTTTTCCTGCCATTAGGAAGTAAACTACTAATGCTCGATTCTGAGTTGAGAGAAATTTGTCATAGAAGTCTTTCTATTATAAGGGCCCCAGAGGAATATACAGTGAAATATACTTTAGAAATTTTTTAATATTATAGAAAACATAGGCTTTTAATTTAGGAATTAAAAAAAAGTATCAGTCCTTGGGTATAGCTTGAGATATGTCGAAGAAGAGCTTTATAAAGTTAATTAATTGAGAGAAATAGAATTATTATGGTTCTGTTATATAAACTCCTTAAAAAGCATTGAAAAAATATAGATAATATATTCTTTAGAGAGGAATAGTAACTTTTATGATTAGAGTGATATTAAGGATCTTGAAGCAGAGAATAAATCCTTCAAATTGCTGTTCAGCAGTTTGACAAGAAATATTACTGAAAGTGCAAAGAATTATAGTTGAGCATTTCTGCAGAATTCCTTCTTTAATGAGAACTGTGGATTTACATTTTTCTATTAAAGGTCTTATAGTTAACTATTTGTTCTAAGAATTACCTGTTTGGCCCTTAGTTTTAACTTGTGTAAAATGAAGAATTGCAAACAAATGATCTCAAAGCCCATTTTGTCACTAAAATATTATGATTCTACATATGAGGGTGACATATCAGTAGAATTTCATCAGTTATGGTCTCATATCTCTAACCTTTGTATAATACATTGTCTCATGTAATACATTAAGCATTATATTTCACAAACAAAGGTTAAAAAATATATTCTGAGTCTCAAACTTTATTGAGCTATATAGAAAAAAACCTTAAAGAATTATTTCACCTTCTCCTCCAACTCTTACTTCTTCATTAGAGTAAATCAGTTCAAAATTTGATTTGTTTCTTATATTCCATTTCCTTTCTCTACATATTTATATGTACAAATACATATAGTTTTTAAAAAAAATTTCCTTATTGTATATTTTGTTCTGTTGCATCTCTTGTTGCAATTGCTCAAGATCTTTCCATAAATATAAATATGTTAACCTTTTTATATTTAGAGATTGTATGGCATTCCATAATATGGTTATAAGCTACTTTATCTAACTACTACTTTATTGGTGGATATTAGATTACATATATATATATATATATATTTTTTGCTATTATAATTGACTGTAGTAAAACCCTATCCAGTATATTTATCTTTATGTACGTATGTAAGTAAGTAATTCTATTCAGTAAATTTCTCAATGAAAGTGTAGTTACTGGTCCAAGGGTATAAAACTTTTAAAATTGTGATAAATATTATCAAATTGCCTTCTAAAAGTTTTTTACCAGTTAATACTCCTATCCACAAAGTAATTAAGGTATGTCCTTCCTTGCATCATTGTCAACCCTGGTTAGTATCAATCTTTTTAATTTTTACCAAGTTGTAGTTTATAAATATCTTACTTTTTAAATTCACCTCTTAATTTTTATTAAAGTTGTTTATTTTTATCTTTCTATCTTATTTGCCATTTTTGCCTATTTACCATAGTTGTCTTTTTTTACTAAAGAATAAGCTTAGCTTTATAGAACAAGTCTACTTTTTTGTATTTATTGTTTTTATATTTTTAATATTTATATATTGTTTTTTATTTATATAAATATTCCTAATTTTTGTATTTAATTTATATTATTATATTTTAAATGTAGCTTTAATATTTTTTATTTTCTAGTACATATGTTAAGGCTGCAAAGTTTTATTTTGGTCAGTCTCATAATAATATATTTAATACTTTTTTTTGCTTTCCTTTAAAGACCTCTATTTTAAAATAGCTTCTGGATTAATGAAAATATTATAGCACTACAGTTATTTTAAGGTGTCCCCCCAAATCCTTTTTGAAAGTAATGTTATAAATAAATATTATTCTTGAAAAATTTTTGGTCAAAAGATAACAAACTTTGTATTAAAAATATTAGTAGCTTTTCTTTTTTAAGGAATTTTTCATAATTCTTTATTAACATGTGTGGACACCAGTTAAATCTAAAATTTTTGTAGTTCTTATTAGAAGTTTCTTATTTCTAACCTATGTATCTTTATTCCAGTTTATATTCATATTTTATTTTTAGTAATGCTATATATTTAGTGCTAAGATTTAAATCTTCATGTCATATATTTTATAATGTACTTAGGGAAGGATATAGTAAGTATTCAGTACCAAATGGTTAAGATATCAATGAAGTATAGTGAGAGTTACTTCTTTAAGTTACTTTACCTTTTAAAAATATATTTAACAAGGGAAGGCAGTCCACTGTCACCACTGTTATTTAGTATAACATTGGAGGTCCTAGAGAGTGCAATTAGACAAAAGAAAGATATAAAAGGCATCCAAAGAGGAAATGAAGAAGTCAAACTGTCACTATTTGCAGATGACATGATTCTCTATATAGAAAACCCTAAAGATTCCACAAAAACACTACTAGAAGCAAGAAGCAAATACAGTAATGATTCTGGATACAAAATCAATGTTCAAAAATCCATAGTGTTCTTATACTCTAATAATGAAGTGTTAGAAAAAGAAGTGGAAAAAATAATTCCTTTTGCAATTGCAACAAAAATAATAAAATATCTAGGAATAAATTTAAGGAAACATGTGAAGGACCTATATAATGAAAACTGCAAGACACCATTAAAAGAAATCAAAGAAAATACAAAGAAATTGAAAGATATTTCGTCTTCTTGGATTGGAAGAATCAACATAGTTAAAATAAAGGTATTGCTTAAAGCATTATATAGATTCAATGCAATCCCAATCGCATAGGCATTTTTTAAAGAAATAAGACAAAAAAATAATCAGATCTGTATGGAAGCATAAAAGACCCCAAACTGCCAAAGCCATCCTGAGAAAAAAGAATGAGGCTGGAGGCATCACTCTGCCCGACTTCAAATTATACTACAAAATGACAGTAATCAAAATGGAATAGCATTGACATAAAAATAGACACACTGACTAATGGAATGGAATCAAGAGTCCAGAAGTAAACCCATATTTATATGGGCAAATAATTTTTGACAAAAAAGCCAAAAACATACAGTAGAGAAAGGAAAGCCTCTTCAATAAATGGTGCTGGGAAAACTGAAAGCCACCTGCAAAAGAATGAAACTACACTGTTGTCTATCACCACACACCAAAATTAACTCAAAATGGATTAAGGACCTGAATCTAAAACCAGAATCAGTAAAATGTAAAGAAGAAAATATAGGAACTAAACTCAAGGATCTTGGACTTAAAGGGGATGTTATGAATTTGATCTCAAAGGCAAGGGAAGTAAAAGCTAAAATAAATGAATGGAACTTCATCAAACTAAAAAGCTTCTGCCCAGCAAAAGAAACCATCAGCAAGGTAAAGGGACAACCATTCGAATGGGAAAATATATTTGCAAGCAATGCCTCTCAAAGGGCCTTATATCCAAAATATACAAAGAGCTCATATGACTCAATAACAACAACAACAAAAAACGATCCAATCAAAAAAATGGGCAGAGGACCTGAACAGACACTTCTCCATAGAGGACATACAAATGGCCAACAAGTATTTGAAAAGATGCTCAATATCGCTAGCTATTAGGGAAATGCCAATCAAAACCACAATGAGATATCATCTCACACCTGTTAGAATAGCTATACTCAACAGGACAAGTAATAACATGCTGGAGAGGATGCGGAGAAAAAGGAACCGTCATACACTACTGAAGGGACTGCAAATTGGTACAGCTGCTATGGAAAACTATGGAAATTCCGCAAAAAAACTAAGAATTTATCTACCATATGATCCAGCAATCCCTCTACTGGATATTTACCCACAACTGATATCCAAAAAGATATTTGCACATCGATGTTCATAGCAGCATTATTCACAGTTGCCAGAACATGGAAGCAACCGAAGTGTCCTACAATAGATGACTGGTTAAAGAAGCTGTGGTACATATATATATATATATACAATGGAATATTACTCAGCCATAAGGAGAGCTGAAATACTGCGACAACATTGATGGACCTCGAGATAATCATACTAAGCAAAATAAGCCAGACAGAAAAAGTAGAAAATCACATGATATCACTAATATGTGGGATATAAACCTAAAAGCAACAAATAGATAGGACAAACAAACAGAGACTCATGGACATGGACTATAGACTAGTGGTTGCCAGAGGGTAGGGGGTAGGAGAAGAGGAGGGGGATAGGCACGGTAAAGGGGGTCAAATATAGGTGGGTAGGAGGAGGGTGAAGTGGGTAAAGGGGATCAAATATATGGTAGCTGAACGAAACTGGACTTTGGGTGGTAAACACACAATAGAATATACTGATGTTAAATTATAATGTACACCAAAAAATTATAATATTGTATTAACCAATGTTACCCCAATAAACTTAATTTAAAAATATATATATTTTCTGTAGACTAGAAAAATAAAAAGATTCTGAAAAACAAAAATAAATAAATAACTTAATCCCTAATACGGATATATTTATATTTAAGTTAGGCTAAAGCCAGCATTTTGTTGCACAAGGAAAGAGCTTATAAGGCTTAATGTCCTTAACATTTTAGTACCCAACTGGAATTTTTCATTGCCTGTCTTAAGTAATACTTTTCTATTGTGAGCAGCTAAAAACACTAAAAAAAAAAAACAGAGCTATGGTTTATAAATCTTAAGACATGTTTTTAATTGATGAAGGAATATCTGTTTTGTAAAATTCATACTTTTGTATCAGTGATATTAAACTTATTTAACAGGACTTCAGCAGTCTATACAGTTTCAGCAGTGAATAAAAATTCAGAAAACATATTGATTGTAAAGCAATCAGGTACATTTCTCAAGATGTAGCAGTATAATCTTACTTAGGATGGAACGAATTTCATATTTTAGTGAAAGCTTTTTGGGTTTTTAGCAGTCAGCATTACTTTAAGCTGCCTGCCAACGTTTCTCTTATGTTGATTTTGCTGTTGTGTTGGTGATAGCATTATGGCAACAATAGACTCTTGAGCTAGAGAGAGGCTAGGATTATTAGTATTCACATCACATTGAAGTGAAAGCAACTTGATCTGGAATAAAAAAAAAATGATTGACTTGTAGCATAAAATTTAGACTTTTAATAAAATAAACCAAACATAGAAAACTGTCTAGCAATTTCAGTTTAGATACTTGGCTATGTCATTTTTTAAAAGAGATGTGTAGTATTTCAGTAACCTAAAGTATTTTAGGCAATTATAGGATAAGTAGCATATTTTAGTTTCCCAAAATTGATGATTATAATAAAATTGTGTATAAGTTAGTACTTTTTACATATCATTTCTTCATCCCAGTTTATCATTTGGAATAGATATAGAATAATGGAAGTTGTTGGAGTGTTAAATAATTTCCAACTATATTGTATGAGAATATGGTAAAGGGTTGGAAGTAAGGTTAGCAGAACATATATTCTTATTGTTTTCCTTTCCTTATGGAAGTATTATCTAATAGATCTGAAATGGTATAGGAAGACTGGTGAGATATGAATAGAAGTTTCTTAATGCAAACTCCTTGTAAGTTTATGCCTCTGTAGCTCATCCTGCCTCTCTCTCCAAATGAATTTTCTGGTTGACTGAGTAAAATTCAGGTGAATATTATGTTTTAAAAAACAAAAGACAGCTTCTCATGATTGTATTGATTTTACAAATGATTTAATTTGGATTCTGGCATTTTTTCCCTATCGAAATGGGTTTTCTTATAAAAGTGTTGGGTGTTCAAAAATTTTGTAACCCATAACTATGAAAGTGAATTTTAATAATTTAGATTATTTTCTTCTGCTTAGATAACTTTGAAACCTTTAGTATTATATCTAACATTTTAGATTTCTGGAAGAATATTTGAATGTGCAAGAATTGTTCATTAAAATGTGTGATTTAACTTCAAGCACAAGTGAGAGTACTCAAGTTCTATGCTATCAATTTATTTGAGGTTAAAGCAAGATTTTTCTTTCTATCCGCTTTATACTTTTTCATTAAACATATTTGAAGGCAATGAATGTTGTAAAGTAGCAAGAAAGGAATGAATCAATAATACTTTCTACTGCTTCATCTCTGAGAATTGTGGAGTTCATGGAATATTTTTGAAATAAATTTCCTTTCCAATATTATGTAGTTTATCAGTTTACTGTAAAGTGGATAGTTATCCATCACCTTTAAGACTTACAATGTTCCAGGCACTATGTAAGTGCTTTGCATATATTGTGATTTAATTTCTACAACAATCCTGTTATGTAAAGGAGGAAACCAAGATTTAGAGCTGGTAATCTTTCTCTAGGGTCCTCAAATGAATGGTGGAGCTGAAATTTAAACCCATTTAACTTGATACTGAAAACTTCTTGCTAATAGGATGTGGATGAAACCATTATATCTGGAAATGTGAACTTAATATCAACTATAAAGATGACTTTAAGATTCTCTCACATTCCATTAATTCTGTTCTAATAGTTTCCCTGTTTTTGAATATTTACTAGAGTATTGTGATGGCATGGAATGTGTGGCTGACTTATACCACCTAGTAGTTTACCATCTTTTACTGATTTTTCTACTTAGTTAATTACATAGGTGATCATTTGAATTTTGCTTATTATATATTTCCTTCATATTAAATTATTTTATAATGGAACCTAAGTATACTGAGATAAATTGACATTGAATTAAAACACCCAAATATTCTAATCTGATAAGCAGTGTAAATCAAAGGTATTAGAGGTACAAAATATTTCCCAACTCTGGATATTGATAGGTTGTTTTTTTTTTTCTGAAATAAGTATCAGAAAATCCTTAAACTTGATCTATTGTTCTTAATTTTACTTCAGTTTAATTGGAAAAAATGTTTTCTGTCTCTCAGTAAGTTATATTCTTAGGTTTATTCCTAATTATCATTGTTCTTCATTATAATATTATTGTAACTTATGGGTTAAAGGATTCATTGGTACAACTGAGCAACCAGATAGAAGCTATAAACAGCTTTCTTTTGCCATCTCTAGGTTAGAAAACATAGAAGTTCCTGGTTTGTCTTGCTTAGGTCATATGGCATCCTTTGTATCATTATTTGCGGAACAAACTCATGTAATTGGATCAACTATGATTATATGCCTACCACTAAAGGCAGGTGTCTTCTGTGACCAAAAAATGAAGAGAAGAATAACCATCATTACCTATTTATTGACTACATATTTTGTGGCTGTTTTTTGCCATATTTTGGAGTTTGGCCTCAGTAATAATTGACAATTAGTGTACTGACTGGTAGATAATCCAAAAACAGTAGAGTGGCAGTGCCTTGCATTTTCTCCATTAAAGCTAGAGACCACATTAATCTTCCTCAGTTCAAAGGAAGAAATGGCTAAATAAATATAGTAATATCGTGTGTGAATTTGTGTGTGTGTGTATGTATATATCTGTAATAAAGAATTAACTATATTAAGTTATAAAGCCTTTAGAGTAATAAATTTATTATCTTATTTATTTTAATCATTTTTTACCTTAGATAAAAGCTGGTTTTATAATTATTTTAATATCCATTAATTTATAAAATAAGTATCTTAGTGGCTTATTCAGCTAGTCACTATTCAGCCTCAAACCTGAATTCTGAAACTTCTAATACCTAAGATCACTACAGATCTCCTCAAATGACATCCCTTGCTTTTTATAATATTTTAAATCATGTGGTAGCTATTTTATACACATGATAGTTGGTTGTAACTTTTTTTTTACACACCTGTGTGATGGTCATCTGCTTCTAATTTTTATATTTTGAGAATTTTTTTTTACTCAATGACTTGTTATTGTGAACATGTTTGTTTTTATTTTTTTGCTTAATGAATAGATATTTATTGAGCACTTGCTATGTGTATATACAAGCATATACAACATATACTTTTATAAGATAATTCTTTTGTAGTATATTATTCAAGACACTAGATCTTTCCTACAGAGGGGTGATTTTTTTTTGCAAGCTGGGAGATACTTGTTAGTAGCATTTATAGGAGAGTTTGTTTTTATATGTTGTATCTTAATATCCTTATATTTATCTCTGTATTTATAATTATATGTACTTACTAGATATAAATAAAGTATTATTTACAATATAGGAAAAGCTAAATACAATGTTTAAACAAGAATATGGTAGGAAAGATGGTGCTTCAGTAGATGAGTATTTTTTGTTAGTAAACATCTACTGTCTTTTTTTACAGAAATGATATAAGCTTAGTTTAGAAAGTTTAAAAAATAAACACCTAAGAAAAAGAAGGAAATAGCCTATAATCTCAAAAATAAATCACTGATAAAAATTTTGACATCTTTTTAATATTTTTATGTATATATATCATGTATGTTTATATAAACATATTCTCCTTTTACTCACAATATGGGTTATGCTATGTATTTTGATTTGAATATTTTTCATGATAGAATTTTGAACACTTAGATTGTTATAGTTTTTCCTCCACTATAAACAGTCTTGCAATGAATATCCTTATTTCTTATCCAGAAGTACATATATGATCCTTTGCATAATTTCTAGAAATGGAATTATTGATTTAGGGATATACAGATTGTTCAAGAGCATATAGACAGCACAATGACAAATTGGAGATCACTAATACAATTATTAATTACTAATTTAAGTTGATATGGCTAGTAATGTCTAATTCAAACCTCAAAATTTGATTTCAGGTAGCTAAATAAATCTTTTATTTTTAATTAAATATAAATGATGATTAATCCTTAGCATTTTCTCTAAAAATTTTAGCACTTTCTTTATTCTCTCCACCCCCAACTAAGAAGTGTTTTAGGTTGGTGTTATCTGAATAGTAATTTCTCATATTGATAGATGTAGATAATTTGAAGACAATACAGATTTTGTGAATGGAAATTTAAGGACTATACTTTTACAAAGCAAAAATTTATAAAAAGAAAGATGACATCTGTTATTTTTTTCAGGCTGATCAATTGATGTTCGCTTTGCATTTTGTTCGAGGCATGCATCCTGAACTTTTTCAGGAAAATGTAAGTTGAAGTAAATGTTAGAGTTACATAGAAATTTGGTAATCGGTAGATTTATGGTTAGATTAGAAATTATCTTAGGCTAGAAATTATATATCAACCTATTAATTTTTTACTAAGTTAGAAATTTAGTGTAAGATGCTCATTTCCAATTCTACTCCCCTCTGGGTGGGCCCAGTATTCTGAAGTGATGGTAAGGCAGGAAAACAAATGTAAGTAACTTACTCACACTGCCTAGATTTTTTTGAATCCAATTCTACTTACTCAGGACACCAGAAGAGTCAGTTTTCCTATATTCCTGGGCTAAGCAATGGAACTGAAAAATATGAAAAATGAAACAATATGGGTATACAGCTACATTATTTATTAACTTACTTGTTCAGAGTCAGCAGGTGAACAAGAAAGTTTGCAGTTTTCAGAAGATTCCTTGAGCTGAAGACATGTTAATTTTTAATGTATAATTTATCTTTGTGTATGACTTCATTTTTGAGCTGCCATATTATAACCTCTCAAACTTGAAAAGAACCTCCTTCAAGCTAGAGCTAACTAATCTGTCTCTTGTGTGCTTCTAATATTAAAAAAAAACACATATTTATGATTCTTTTTCACTATTATGCCATTATAAAGTGAGAATTCATTAGTTAGGGTGGGAGAGAGTAGTTATATGGACAAAACAACTTTAATCTAGTAATATTTAACTATTTGATCAATTTTAATTATGTTCTGCGTTCCCCTCATTTAAATAGTTAAAAGAACACAGGCCATTCCACATGCTTATTATGTTTGTTCTTGGTTTTTCTCTACTTACACATGTTCTAGCTGACTTGTATAGTTTCTCCTGAATTTATTAACTTGACTCCTATTATTTCTACCTATTAACTTTGATGCCTTAACTTCCTCCTGTGTAATGTTTTTCACTATGATGAATATGGTCCACACTGTATAAGCCTTAATATTACCTATATTTCCCTCCTGGAGTATAAATAAATTATCATTGGGGAAGGAAAACATTTTTCTTTGATAGATATATAGCATAATAATCATTCGTATTTTATTTATTTGTGATTATATAATTAAGTAAGAAGAGTGAGTGGTAAGGGTGGATGGAGGCAGGAAGTATGTGACTTTGGTAATTTTTTCATATATAGCTCTCAAATTTTAATATGTATTTACTGACCAGTGTGTAACAAGTAATATGATAGTGCCCATTATTATCTGATTGAGGGAACCCAGAGTGAAGACATAGATTTTCATAGAATACTGGATTTTATAGCTGTTGACGAATTTTGATTTGGTGGATTAAAAAAAAAGGAATAACGACAGTCCCCCTCAGCCTATTGGGAAAAATAAATTAATGCAATTACTTTTTTCTGTTTTTTCCCAACATATATAATTTTCAAACTTTTGGTTCACCTTATTCATCTTTTAGTGAGAAATAACATATAATAGAACAAATTCATAGGTAGTGACAGATGCTAATTGATGAACATATATTTTTAGATGTTGAGACAGATATATATACATAATGTAGTTTTTGTTTTAATGAAATTATTCTTATTAGATTTTGTATTAATGTTTTATCTTGGTAAATGCACTTACAGTGTACTAGAAGCAGAAAGATGTGAAAGGAGGTTTTTTTGGTTTTTGTTTTTGTTTATTTTTGTTTGTTCGTTTGTTTGTTTTTACCTGCGTTAGAAAGCTGTACTGTGAGCCATCTTATAGGAATATTAAGAAAATTTTATTGACTGGTTAGTATTTTTATGTTTTTTGTGTTCCTCATATTTTTATTCAATAGGAATGGGATACATTTACAGGTGTAGTTGTTGGAGACATGTTGCGGAAAGCTGTAAGTAAAAATAACAATTCTACTCTTAGTGAAAATCGTTCTGGCTTAGACTTCATGAAATATAATTTACTTCAGAGGACTTTTAAATTGTTATTGAAATTATACTTTAATTAGAAGAATAAGTCTTTGTCTCTATTGCCCTTCTATAAAATGGACCTAAATATATATTTTTTGTCCTTGAAGATGTATTTTCTGAAAGCAATTTTAATTACTGAGAAATTAATATACTTTTTTTATTATATATGTTTTGCTCTAAGAACACTTTTATAATCCTAAGAAAATCAAATCTTATAACTAGAAAATTTTTCTTATGTAACTGAAGTTTAAAAATTACTTTTAAAATTACTTTTTTGATAGCTTTATTCAAATTTAGATTCTTGTCTAGTAATTTTCTGTTTGACATGTAATGGATAATATTATTCTTTAAAGGAACATACCCAAACTATAATGCAAAACCTAGATTATGTCTGAAAAGCAAGATATAATTAAAAATAATATAATTTTATGGCAGTTCCTTATTACTTTTTTCTGAAGCTTCACAGAAGATTAAGCACAGTGGCAATGAATGCAATATTTGTCTAAATATTTATACATTATGTGATACAGAATTTTAAAATATTGACTTATAAAATTCCGTAAAAAAATAATACATAGAATGAGCTTTTAAAAAAAATATTGCACATAAAATTATTCAATTGTTGAATTTTTGTAAGTTGGAATTTTACCACATATACCAAGGATAATAATTGTTCTTATTAAAGGACTCCCAACAAAGAATACGTGATCAACTTCCATCTTGGATAGATCAGGAAAGAAGCTGGGCAGTAGCAACATTAAAGGTATTTTTTTTCCAACTATGAGGGATATTTAAATTTTTTCTGTATTTGAGTTTTTTCTCTTTATATTTTTTATGAGTTTCTTATTCATACTCAGTGTTGATGTTTCTGTCAATATGATGTAAAATCTCTGGGTAAAAAGATATCAAAGAATTATTCTGATTAGTTCTTTAATCAGTTATTAATTATATTTTTCACTCAACATATACATCTTGAGTCTCTACATGGTACTCGATTCTGTGCTGTATACCCACAGGGAATATAAAGATAAGTAAGTAAAAGATCCTCTAATATGACAGGCTTTATGTATACAATAATTTGGGATTGGTAATGAGATGTAGTCTAATGCTTATTGAAAAGAGTTCAAAGCCATACTCTCTCACTTCTACTCATCTTTTAAATATCTCTTTTATTTGGGTCTACTCTAGGCTTGCAATCACTTTCTTAGTTTTGGCCGTTGTTATTCAACTGGATTTATCAAGTAGACCCTGCTTCTAATCTCAGACCTCTCCATTTTATTCTATCCTATGTGTTTTAAAGTTTACTTTATAGTAGTGCCCTATTTAAAACTTTTTAATGTTTTCTTATCACTCATAGGGTGAAGTCCATGTTTTTTTGATAATATAGAAGATGATCTATATTTTGATAATATAGATGATGATCTATGATCTGTTTCTTACTTGAGTCATTAGTTTTACTTTCATCCCCTCAGTGTTTCTTATATTTCCTGGTTCCATTATTCTCTCCACCTGCAATGCCTTTTGACTATTTTTACTGTAAGAGAACTATTTTTTAGAATTTACCCAAGGCATTACCTCCTATTTGACTTTTTTTTGGTGATTTTTCCATTCTATCTTTTCTATCAAGATATATCTTGAACATTTCTATATCAGAGCACCTACCATACTGATACAAAATGATTTATGTCTGCCTCTTCTCCTAGTGGGTTAAGTCAATATAAATTAGAATTCTTGCCTTATTAAATTTTACTTTCCTAACATTTTGTGTAATACCCAACTCATTTATTCTTTTGTTTATTCAGTGATTGCCTACTATATGCCAGATGTATGATCAATTATTGTTTCTTTTTTTGGTTGAACAAATTAAGATTATGAGTAGATAAACTAATGAATGACACATGGGTAAGGTAAATTTTGCACTGTTGATATATTCCATAGGGACAAAATATTTATTAAGTATTTATAATATGCTGGTTGAGGATGGAGAGTATAGATAATATAAAAGTATTGGTTCCTACTTTCTAGGAATTGATTACCTAGCGTAGGAAATGTTCTTTAAAACAATTTTAGAATGTAAAAAATTGGAAAAATAGTGATAATTCAAAGGGATTTCTGAATTATTGGGCAGGGCCTCTGAACTATCGCATGATACTCATAATGGCAAGATTAATAATATCAATATGATACAGATAATTATTGTTTAACAGTTGATTTACTGAGAGGTTACACTTGAGGATAAATCTTACAGTATTCACCTAAAAATTGTAATGATGCTTTTTCCACATCCTCATTTCTATTTAAGTAAAGAAATATAAAACATTTAAGAAAGGCAGTTTTACTATTCAGAAAAGTTTTATAGTATACATTAGTGTTTTATTATCATTTCAGTTTATAAAATATTTTCAAACAAATTACCCTAAGAGATAGGTATTATTAACTCTCTTTTTTACAGTTGAGCAATGAGAGTCAATAGAAGTGAGTTGTTGAATGAAGGAATCTAAGGTTTCTTTTAAATTTCATACATATTTTTGAGGACCTATTATATACTAAGCATCATTTGAAACACTTTAGATGCATTATCTTAAACACAATAACCTAATGATGAGGTAATAATTATGCCTATTTTAGGGAAGAGGAAGCTGAGGTGTAGAGAGGTTAAATAATTGACCCAAGATCAAATAGCTGAGCTGTTTTGCAGCTGTGATTTCAACAACAAAGTCCATGACTTCAATATCTAGGTTTTTCAAATACAATGTCCGCCTTTCTCCCTCTCCCTCCCTCTCTCTCTCTTTCTATCTCTCCCCTTCCCTCCCTCCCTCCCTCCCTCCCTACCTCTCTCTCTCTCCCTGTCTTTCCCTCTCTCCCACCCCAAATGTTAATTGGGTGATGAGGATGGGGGCATGGGGAAAAAAAGCAGTTCAGAAACCTAACTCTTAACAGTTCTGTGTTCTTTACTCAGGCCAAAATGTTGTTTCTGTGGGGAATAAAAGACAAATACTATTCTCTCAAAATCTATACATTTTTTATTCCTCTTTTTCTTCCCCTGATTGTTTTTCAAACTGTTATAATAGTACAGTAGCATATAACAAAAACAATAAAAATAGCTAGCATTTACTGGTGACTCTGTTCAAGGCATTATGAAGAATTTGAAAGTGGATTATCTCACTAAATATATTCAAAACTATTTTGAGGTTGCTGCTGTTTTTGTCCCCATTTAATAGAGGAAGCTAAGGCACAGAGTAATATAGTCACTTTTTTATGGTCACTTACAAAACAGAGTCAGGATTCAAAATTGAGCTTTTTGCTGCAGAATCTGGGATTTTTACCACTATTCTTTACTGCCTTTATTTCATAAAAAAAAAATATTTGTTGAATAAAATAAATAAATTCTTTAGTATAGCACTGATGGTTTTCTTTATTAATCATTTATTTAGTGCCAACTACTAGTCGGCATAGTGTTGGTGGAATGACAATTATATACTTTGTAATATAAAAAAACTATACATTGAACAAACATATTACAGAGTAAATAACAAATAATTATCTTGTTATGTGGTTGGCGCCATAATAGACCAATACCCATGGCAATTTAACCTAGTGTCTAACATGCAGCCTGAAGGCTTTCTAACTATATGTAGACTATCTGAAATTTCTGGCCGGATATATGATGATTATAAAATATGCAGCATATATAAATTAGTGGCAGTGGAGCCTTATAACTAATTGTCAATAAAGTTAATAGAGTACTATTCAGTGTTATTCTAATAGGATTAGATCATTTATTTAAAAAATTGAAATATACTTAGTTAATTTTTTGCTGTATAAGTTTAATCACATAATGAAATTTAGGCAATATAATGGATTACTTAGAAATGAATATAGATATTTGGATAAAACATCTATAAGTACTTGATTTATATTTATCTCACGTGAAGTCCTTATACTGCAAAGATAGATCTTCCAAATTCACCATCATTTTCAAAAAATTCTCAATCTATATACATTTACATTTCTGACCTTGTAGTTCTGTGAAAAAAGTTTGGAAGAGAGAATACTACTTGAGGTAGAGGGAATAAGTATGTTGAAGAAAACCTCTGGAAGATAATATTATTTAAGTTGAATATTGAATGCTGAGTAGAAATTTAGAACATTTAGAGGCAAAGGCAACAATATGTTCACAAATTGGGGCAGAAATGAATATGGTTTAGAAAAACGTGCTTTCTTAAGGATTTGATATTGATATGAAATTTGGCATATTTCTACAATCTAATGAACTTAATTGTGACAGTGCTTAAAATTTGTACTGGTATATGTCAGTTATACCTCAATTAAAAAAATGCACTTGTTTTTAATGAAAGTATTCTTTTCTCCACAAGGTGGTGATAGATAGGTACAAATATTTTTACCAGAGAGAAGATTTAACAAGGATTGATTTAATACTATTTTGAAATACCTTCTTTTATTTAATTCTTGATTGAATAAGTCTTCCATACTATTTCTGACCTAGAAATGATTAGATAAACTAACAAAAAAGTAGAAAACAAGTGATAAATACTTATTAATAATTGATTCCATTTCCTTTTTTAGTAATACATGTACATATATATTTATGTTGGCTTGTAGCTCACTATATATGGTTATTTTTATTTCTTAGATTGCTCTCCCCAGTCTTTATCAGACCCTCTGCTTTGAAGATGTAGCTCTGTGGCGTACTTTTTATCATAATTCAGTGTGTGAGCAAGAGTTTCCATGTATTCTTGCAAAGAAGGTTTCCTTATTTCAGCAGGTAAGTTATCTAAATGCATAAAATTATTTAACGTTCCTCTTGTCATTCAGAAGCCATTTAAATGAAAGCTCTGCCTTGAGTGTCACATAATCTTAGCGTGACATATGTGGGGAAGGACTTTGTGCTAATGCTATTTATCCCGACAGTGAAATCACTGGCAAAATTTCTGGGTAAGGGTGTCTCCTGCTGTAGCTTTTATTATTCCCTCTAACTTTGACCCAAGGGTGATTTAACAGTAGAGAAAATATCTTACAGAAGAAAATTAAGATCTAGATTATACAAGTTCTTCACTTATTTTACCAGGTTCTATCTAAGGAAATTATCTCATGGTGAGGAAATTTTTTTCCCATTCTATTTCAAAATAGAATGATTAAAACTACTGACAGGTTTCACCCAGTCTTTTGGGGGAAGCAAAAGGCTTAGAATTGAAAAGCTCTGTAGAGGTGATACTCCAGAAGTAACCCTTCCATTTTGTGGAAGCAGTCCTGTCTCCTGTATATACTTTTTTGTGAATTCTATTTTACTAAATATGTTTAAAAAACAAAAAGAAAAACTTTATTTGAAAACATATACATGATTAAGCATAAAATAGTGATTTGAAAATTTTAGGCAAGATTTTGGGACTCTGTTCTGTCATCAGAAGTGCCTTACCTACTTACCCTATTTTCACCTGGCATTTGGCCCTTTATTAGATCCTGAATAAGTAGCTAACTCTGTGACCATTACATGATGATGTTTACTTTTGTTGGTAGGTTTGAGGAAATAAATGGATTTTAGTAATGTTTTGGTTATTAAAGATGTGTCTGTGATTATACCTATTGTGACAGTTTGAGGCATAGTAAATATTTTGTAACAGTTATAAGTATTCACATGTTTTATTAAACATTTGTTTAATTAATAAACATTATTGCTTAGTTAAAAAAACTGTTGTGGGAACTTTATTATTTAAAAATATCCTGCACTTTATTTTAAGGTTCTTGTGGTACAAGCTCTCAGACCAGACAGACTGCAAAGTGCTATGGCTTTATTTGCATGTAAAACTCTGGGTAAGTATAATACTTTACTAGAATTAGACCATCGACCTGAATTATTTGTTTTAAATTTACATGTTATTTTATGCTGACCTTAGTTTAGAAGATTATAGGTCTTTTTTTTCCCCTTCATTCTACTTATTTTACAATTTTTACCTGGTTTAAAAAAATAATTCTTTGTATGACCATACTCAATGTATTGTTTGATGCATAATTGACATCCTATATTTAGTTAAGGTATTTAAAATTTTAAAAATATTTTCTTATGGAAGCACTTTAGACATTTAGATATTTGTCCAAGAGGACTTTAAAGCAGAGAACCAAGAGTTTTATTTAGACAGTTACAGATACCATTGTCTTAGGGAGAAAAAAGCCTTCAAAATGAGTTATTTTTGCTCCAAAACAAAAAATGAAAATTTGTGTGTCTTTCAGATTATAAACAAACAATGAAATACATTTAAGTATTTCATATATTCTTATTTGAAGAATTAAAAGTTATCACTTGGAAATAATAAACTATACCTTTTAAATATTTGCACAAGAAATTTTGAAAAAAATATGTTAAGATTATGAAAAGTATTTTAGTTGAAGCATAGAGTCATCTAAGAATAATGGATCTTTACTGTTCTAAACTGTAGATTTATTAAAAATATTTTGGAAATGAAAAGTCTGGCATAGCTAAAATAGTATGCTGACATTTTTTTCTAGAAATTTTTTATTTCCATTTAATTTTTCCATATATTTGTATATGAAATTTTATGTAGAGACTGTTTTTTACTCATGTAACTTACATATATTCTAATCAAGCCTAACATGTTTTATGTATGTTTCTCTAAATTAGATTTTCTCATATAAATAAGCTTAGCACAGAGTTTTATGAAATTGAAAAAGTATACTGGGTCTTCCATGCTTCTCACAGAGAAACTTTACAGTATTGAATAATCATTCTTTTGTAAGTTTATAAAACTGTTATAATTGGTTATATCATGGTGTTATTTTAAGAAATTGTCTCTTATCTTTAGATGGTCAGTTTTACTCTAGTGAATACATATTCTTTCATTTAAACTTGAATGTTCATAATGATAATAATCATAGTTAAAACTTAAATAGCTCTTACTATAGGTTAGGTACTAGTCTAAGTACTATACATGTATCAGATCTTTTAATCCTCACAGCAGCTCTACAAGGGGCTATTTTTATTTCTATTTAAAGATGAGGAAACAGGATCACACAGCTAATAAATGACAGAATTCAAACCCAGCTCCATAGCCTTTGTTCTTATTAAATGCTGAAAGAGTCAAATTTACTCTCAGTTTAAAGAGATATTACTGGTGGGTACTAATATAAAACAGTCTAACTAAAGCTTAGATAAAGTTATTCTATACACATATTAATTTATAACCTACTGTATTAGTTTCCTAGGGCTTCAATAAGTACCACAAACTGGGTGGCTTCAGGCAACAGAAATTTGTTGTCTTAGACTTTTGGAGTCTAAGCCCTAAGTCAAATTGTTGTCAAAGCCCTACACTGTTGAAACCTGTAGGAGAATTCAGGATTCTTCCTACCTCTACCTAGATTCTGGAGGCTTGCTGGCAATGGCAATCTTTGGTCTTTCTTGGCCACCACTGCTTAACTCATCTCTGCCTTTGTTTTCACATATTTTCTCTGTGTGTCTCCATTTTCACCTATCTCCTTATAAGGTCACACACCATATTGTAAGAGGGGCTACCCTATTCCAGCATGACCCTATCTGAAGTTAATTGCTATATGTGATTCTGTCTTATCTGATCTTTCAACAAAAAGTTGTTCATACTTTCCACTTTCTTCTCTTGATTATCATATTTCTTGTTTTATACCTCAACTTTTTTAGGGTTTTATTTTCTCACTGGCTGCTTCTCTGCATGTCTTCTAAATGTTGAAGTAGTCTTCTTTCCACTACAGTCTTGTTCTGTTCTTCCTTCTTCTTACACATTTTCTCTCTAGGAAACCTCACCTGGTCCTCAGCTCAAAATGTGATCAGTAAATTATTGATGTTTTTTATCTCTTATTTCTGTCCCCCCGACCTCTTCTTTAGAACTCTGTAGACTCCTGTAGCCAAATACTTTCATTTGAATGTTACCCCACAAATTTACCATGACTAATACAGAATTTTGATCTCTCTGTGCTAGCATCCATTCAGTTGCTCAAATCAAAAACCCAAAAGTAATCTACCAGGAAGTCCTTTTAATTCTACCTCTAAAATTTACTCTGAATTCATTCACTTTTTGTCATTACTACAAACCTAATGCAAACTACCATCATCTCTCACCTCAGTTACTGCCCTAGCTTTGTCTCTATTTTCAGAATATATTCAGAATCCCATCACTTCTCACACCTTCACTACCATCTACCACTTTGTTCAAGCCACTATCCTGTCAGAAGGATTATTACCATTCAGCCTTCTTTTTCTTCCCCATTTCAAGTTTATTTTCAACATAGCAGCTAGAGTGTCTTTTGAAATGTGTTATATCCTCAGTTTAGACTCTTCTGATGGCATCTCATCTTTCTGAGTTCTTACTGTTTTACCTCTTCTTGTCCTTTGCTTCCCCTCAGATCTTATCTTTTACTATTCTCACTTTTGCTCAATCCTTTCCAACCTTAATAGCCTTCTCCCTGTACTTGTAGTGCTTCAAGTGTGTTTCTGCAATCTCAAGACCTTACCATTAGCTATTCCTGCTTCCAAGAGAGCTCTACCCTCAGTTATCTCACTCATTTCTCTGCTGGGATGTCATCTTTTCAGTGAAGATTTCTCTGAACACACTATCTAAAAATGACATACTCTTTTTCTCAGATCTTTATATCTTCCTTTACATTGTTTATTTTCCTCTGTAACAGCTATTACCATCTGATATATTGTTATTAATTTCTTTATTAATTGTTGGTCCCTCAACTAGAATATAAACTATATGAGGAAACAAATTTTGTTTTGTTCACAGTCGTGCCTTAATGCCTAAACAGCTTCTGGACAGAGACACTATAAGTGTTAAGTCACTGACTACCTACTTAATTGGTCTCCCTATTTCATTTCTGGCATCTTCTCTGCTCTGTTCTCTCCAGAGTGCCTTGTTATCCTTTAAAGACTTAAAATAATATCTCCAAAATCTTCTCAAAACACTTAAAATAAAATCCATATTTCTTATATAAGCTTCTATGGCCCCTCATAGTCTGACCTCATCTTGTACCCCTCTTTTTTGCTCCCCATATATTATATGTGGGAAAAATAGCCTTAGGACCTTTGTACTGTTTGCTCTAGGTTTTTCCTTTCTTTCTTTCTTCTTTCTTTCTTTCTTTCTTTCTTTCTTTCTTTCTTTCTTTCTTTCTTTCTTTCTTTCTTTCTTTCTTCCTTTTTTTTTTTTTTTTTTTTTTTTTTTTTTTTTTTTTTTTTTTTTTTTTTTTTTTTTTTTTTTTTTTTTTTTTTTTTTTTTTTTTTTTTTTTTTTTTTTTTTTTTTTTTTTTTTCTTTTTTTTTTTTTTTTTTTTTTTTTTGGTTAATGGATGGCTACTCTGTATTATTCAGATGTTAACCTAAAATATTACATTTTCAGAGGGGTCTTTATGACCCATCTCATCAGTACCAACAATCAACCTGTTTTATTTCTCTACTTAGTAACACATATATTTATTGTGTTTATGTAATTCAATTTGAGTTTAAGTGAAACAAGATAATTTTTAGAGTTTTTTAAAAGAGTCTATTATTTTCTAACCCATTTAGTCTTTAAAAATATGTGTCACATTGCACATAACTTATTTTGTTGACTTTGTAGTTTGACCCTTTATCAACTGTTTAGATTACTTCTGTTAGGGTACTGTTTCATTTCCAACTTAAATGATATTTAAGGTTTGACAGCATTAAGTAAAGGCCTCATGATATTCAAATGCTTCTAAATATTTCTAAAACCATACTTTACTTATTTCTAAGCAAAAGTGATATATACTGGTGGTTGACCAGATGACTATTTTGTCAAGTGGATTTATTAATACAGGTTTATATAAAATTGGAGTTTTCATTGTATAAATTTTAAAACTTCAGATTGCTGAAGAATTATAAACATGTATCTTTTTAAATCCAGTTTTAAAGAATTGATTTCAAATGTAATTTCTTGAGCATCATTCGTATGGAAAGATTTTATTAAATTTTAGCAATCTTTTTATAATCTATTAACTTTAAAATAGTTACTTAAAAAGTGTTTATGAAAGCAGTTTTGAAGATTTAAGTTAGTAGAGCAAGCCTCAAAATTCAGGCATACCACTTTAATATAATCCTACAAACCAAGCCTTATGTACTAGCAAAATTTACTACATTACTTTTTTAAAATAGCAGTTACCAGGTGCAGATATTCTGACTTCTGCAATTTTGTTTTAATTTTGACTTTTTTTTATTAACTATTCTGAGCAAGATATTATATGCTGCAGTAGCTAATGGAACCAATAACTTCCTAAAAGTTTTCTATCAAAAATTCTTTCAAGCCTGCCATTTTTCTAGTTTTACAATCTTTTAATTCTCTTATTCAAGCTAGTAACCCATCCCATGTATCTTGCTTCCAAAGCTCAATGTGTGTTGTGGAGTCTGTGTCTAAGAGAAAAAGAAGGCCATAAGGAAATGTGTATTTATTTTCTATTGCTTCTGTAACAAATGTCACAATTAGCTTAAAACATCATCCATTTATTATCTCATATTTCTGTAGGTTAGAAGTTTGGTGGGCTCATCTGGTTTCTCTGCTCCAGTTAACACAAAGCTAAATCCAGGTGTTGGCCATATTGGCTCCTCTTGGGAGGCTCTGGGAAGAATCCATTTCCAAATGCATTTAGGTTCCTCACAGAATTCAGTAACATGGAATTGTAGGATTGAGATCGGCATTTCTATTTCTGTTGTTTGGAGCCCTCCTCCGTCTTGAGGCCACTTGCATTCTTTGGTTTGTCACCCCCTTCCATGATCTCTAAAGCCAGCAAAGACAGATCGAGTCTTTCTCATGCTTCTCATCTCTCTGACCTTTCTCTCTGCCTCATCTTTCCTTCTCTCTTCTGCTGCATCTCTTTGACTTTAAGTGGAGAAAATTATCTGTTTTTAAGAGCTCAGGTGATTAAATTGACCCACGAGGATAATCCAGGATAAAATTAGTCACATCTGCAGTATCCCTTCACAATGCGTACCTAGGTTCGTGTTTGAGTGAACAACCAAGGCATAGGAATCTTGAAAGGTATATCCTTAGAATTCTGCCTGTCACAAATGTTTGACTTTTTTTGTTTATTTCCAGGCTTGAGTATTATTTTATTTTAAAAGAGTATTTTCCCATTTAATTGTTTGATGTATGTTCAGTTATATAGTAGTAGTATATAGGGAAGCCCTACTTACCTTTATAGTCATTCTGTTGTATTCTACTAATCTTTTTTTTTTTAACTATTATGTCATACTTTTCTTTTTACCTCAGTTCAAACAAGGATATTTTTGGTTATTAATTGAAGTGGGTCTTCTTTAGCTTGGCTTTTACAAAGTACATTAATTGTGGAAACATTCAAAGTTTAGCAGAAGAGATTTAAATATAATCATGGTATTATAATTTCTTATCTTTATAGGACTTTCTAGTTTGTGAAGAGCTTCAGAGTTAAAAAAGCACAGGTGAATTGTGATGAATATAGTTAGCAGTTAGTAGCTGGGTGGCTTTTGGCAAAATATTTGATTCCTTTGAGCGTAACATAAACTACCTGGTATAATGCTTAGCATAGAATAGGTGCTAAATAAGTGGAAGCTATTTTTATGGTATTTTATTACCATAACCTATGGATGAAAACATTTCACCTAGTTATTCTCTATTATATATTATGTCGTTAGTTTTAATAGACTTTTTTCTTATTTGGTTTTTATTTTTAATTTCTTTAATATATCTTTAGGACTGAAAGAGTTGTCTCCACTCCCTTTAAATCTCAAACGTTTGTACAGAGAGACACTAGAAATTGAACCCATCTTGATAATTATTTCCCCGGGTGCCGATCCTTCTCAGGAACTTCAAGAACTTGCTAATGCTGAAAGAAGCGGAGAGTGTTATCACCAGGTCAGTACATAACTACTTTGATACTACAGCTATTGCTCTTGCTTCCATACTTGATCCTATTAGTGAAACAGATATTTTTTTGTTGTTGTTGTAGTAAGCCAAATAATGTCCCCCAAAAGTGTCCACATCCTGATCCTCAGAACCAGTGATTTTACCTTACATGGTAATAGGAACTTTGTAGATATGAATAAGTTAATCTTGAGGATGTTGTCCTTGATCATCAGGTGAGCCCAGTATAATCATAAGGGTCCTTATAAAAGGGAGACAGAAGAAGTTGAGTGCAGGATGGAGATGTGATGACAGAAGCAGAGGTTAGAGAGATAAGATGTTATGCTGCTGGTTTTGAAGATTGAAGAAGGGCCCATGAGCAAAGAAATGTAGGTGACTTCTAGAAACTGGCAAAGGCCAGGGAAGGATTCTCTTCTAGAGCCTCCAGAAGGAACACAGCCCTTGAGTACTACCTTTATTATCAAACCAAATACATCAGTTTTAAATGAGTGGGACTTCTAACCTCCAGAAGTCTGGAAAGATAACCAATTTCTACAGTTTAAGGCTGTAAATTGTGGTAATTCATTACAGCAGTAATAGGACGCTATTATAGCACAAATATATTTGCTTATATTTTTTAAAAAAATAAAAAATTTTTACTTGGATACTTTTACAATAAATCAGGAATATTTACTTGCAAAAGCTGAAAGGAAAGAAATACATAAATATTTTGAGAAAAATTTATCTAAGATAATGCCATTTTTTTCCTGAGGTAAATTTAGGAGCTTTGATTTTTTTCAGATGACCTCCTTTTTTCAATTCAGTTTGCATGCAAGTTTGAAGATTAATTTACCCTCAGTTTTTGACAGGTGAATAAACCCTTTTTGTTGAGAAAATAGTTAATTATTAAAAAAGCAAATTACAAAAACCAAAAATGAAAAGAATGTAATGAGGAACATAAACAGAAGATAGCAAAATATCAGAGAATTGGGTTGAGTTGCACAGTTTTTGCAGTCTAACTCTAGGGAATTTCATTCAGTCCTAGTTATATATTAATATATTCATTAGGACAATATTCAGGTATCAGTAAGGTGTCTTAAGGAAGGGGGACCCTTTCTACAGGTTGTATCTATTATCAGTGATCTTGGCAGAAGGATAAGACCATTTTGCATTCTCAGTAGATTTGACTGTTTAAACTTCTGGAATTTTAGGTACTGAATTTGCAAAATTTTTTAATATAGTAAAATCTTTAAATATGGACATCTATTCATAATTTGGTCATTTAAAATTTTTGTTGCCATGCCAAATAAATGTGCTAAGGATAATAACATATTCTTAATGAAAAATAAATTTTTAATTTAAGAAACTGATGTGGTTTCTGAGTGGCTATCTTCTTGGCGTTTTCATGTTGTGCTTTAAAACTTTTCTTATAGTAAATATCTTATTCTAAGGTTTCATGAACTTTTACTTTTAAGCTAGTCTCACAGAATTTATGCCTTATGGAAACTTTTGAGTTGCATGTTTTTAGCTACCATTTCAGTTCAGTATAATATTTATCCTTTCTTTCACTCTGATTATGATATACATTTCTTCATTTTATTTTTGCGTTTCAATAAATAGAAGACTAATATGTGCACTGAAACAATTCAACCAATATTTATTTCATCCTTCCTATTTGCTTAATGCCAGGTTAGACCTTGAAAAAAAACTTTTAATCAATGTGTGAGTATTTATTATCTATTTTATTGTATGCTTTACTATACACTGAGTTAGACATGGTTTCCACTCTCAAAGACTTCATAGTCTAATTGAAAAAATAAAATTAATACTTGTAAAAGTCAACTAAAAGACAGTGAAATAGTATCTTGTATTTATTATGAAAAAAATCCTTATTGTTCGCAGTAATCTATAATAGTACTCTTCAAATTATTTTGACCATGTACCCAATAAAAAATTTGAGCCAGGACTCTCAATGTATATATACTTAAAAGTTATATACGTATATACACAGATATAGCTGTATTGATATACAAGTATTATATAAATTGTCCTTAAACATACGAGTTTAGACTTGATATGGTAAGCAGCATGTAGCCATTTTATATTCTTTGCTAAACCTTTTATAGAATCTTAAATTTAAGTAGTCACATAGTCCAAGCATTTAAATAGATCTCATGTACTGAATATAGTATGTAGGCTTTCAACTTCTACTTGGATACTTTTAATCTTTGGAAGTTTTCTATTGCATAAAGTGGCCTATTCTATTACATGAGTGTTTTAAGTGCAGATGGGCTATAGAGATTGGAAAAATTGGAATGGAATTCCAGTGAGATCAAGATTCTCATTCTCTCTCCCTCTTCATTCATTTCTTCTCTCTCTCTCTCTCTTCCCCCCCTACCTACCTTCCTCCCTCCCTCTCTCCTGCCTCTTTCTTTCTCTGTCTGTCTATCTGTCTGTCTTTCTTTCTCCCCCAACTCTCGTTCTCCCTCTCCCTCTCTCCTCTCTACCTCCTCTCTCTGAAAAGCAGTAGAGAGGCAGAAGGCTGAGTAGAGAATCTTGAGGCTCACCAACGTGTTAGGATTGCTAGATAATAAAGGGCCAGGAATAACACAGTTAAATAGTTAGACTAGTATCTTGAGAGCCAAATATGTGCAATGTTGGAGAAATTAAAAGTAAATTTCAAAGTATTCAAGACTGTAGATATAAAAAACATTTTTTTAAAGGTCTGTGTTTGAGAGGGTAAGAATTACAGGAAATAGTGGGATGAGGAACAAAAGACTTCAATAATTCTTTCTACTGTTCTATAACTTGCAAGCCTATAATGATAATATATTTTTAACAAATAGAAAAATATAATTCGATAGATCTTATTAAAAATTGGGAACCTGATTACATGTTATAACATGTTATCAGATTTGTTATTTTAGTTTTGTTTTTGTTTTTATTTTTGCAGGTTGCCATGGGTCAAGGTCAAGCTGATTTAGCAGTTCAAATGCTAAAAGAATGTGCACACAATGGAGACTGGCTCTGTTTGAAGAACTTACATCTTGTGGTGTCTTGGCTTCCAGTTCTGGAAAAGGTAGAGTCAGAAAAATGTGATTCAAATAATGCTAATGTACTCAATTTAGTAATCTCCAAGGAACATCAGTATTAAAAAATGTCATGAATTATTTATGATGTTTATTTTTAAAAATAGTATTTGATGAGAAATCATTTAAAATCTGTTAAGTATTTTTTCCTTAAATATCTACAATTGTACAGACCAAAATGGATCTTTTAGAAAGTCTATAAAAGTTTCTTTTTAAAAGCATTTAAGGAAAGCCAGGAAACTATTAATCAGGATTGAAGGGAGGCTTAGAGAATTTTATTCAGAAGAAAAATAGAGAAATGCTTTAAAGAATTGTAGAAAATCTATTTATAATATTTTGTTCTTGTTCTGATCTGTCTGTTCTTTATGTTCTTGTTCTGGTTTTCCTGTATGGAGAAAAGAGATGTAGAGGAATCAGAAGGAACTGTAGAGCTTTCTAGGTTATAAGGAAGCTAGGATATAAACTGATGCAATTTATTTACTTAACTCAATGACCCCAAGACAAAAACAACTTTAAGACAGAACAAATTGCTAGGTAGGTTTTAAATGCAAACCTGGATTTAAGTACAGTGTTTATTTAAGAAAGATGAATATGGTCTCTGGTAGTTAGAGATAAGTCTGAAGACAAGATGTTCCTTGAAAGCTCTGTGTGCTATAACGAAGTATGGGAAGTGGGGAAGAATATCATGGTTAAGTTCAGCAGCACAAATAGAGACATAGTAGTGGAGAGGTTCACGCCTAGTGCAAGGAATGAAGATGTCTTGAATACACTGTAAAGGCCAGACAGGGTGATATGGGACAATGGAATTAGATGTGTAGGTTTTGGAATACCCTGAGAATCATTCAGAAGGGCTTAGAATTTTTGTCCTAGGAAATAGAGAGTCAGGGGAATTAATAATTAATTAATTTAATCTGACAGAAGTTTACAATAGAACCAAACAGAATAGAGTGGATTGAGGGAAGCCCTAGCCTAGTTGTGATGTGTTGAAAATTTGTGCATTCCTAATAAGATGGCAGCTGTAGCACCTTACATAAAAGTTAATTAATACATCTTTGATATTTGAGTTAATGATCGAATAAATGAATTGATGGACAATAATGATTCTTATAGTCAAGCAGATATAGATTTTAGAACTGAAGTGTATGTGAATATTCAAATATTCGTTATACTACAGTCCTGTAAAAATCACTAATGTGTAAAAATATAAAATTCACATCTTATGAATCATGTTTTAAAACATATAAAGAATAGTTGTGAATACTTGAATCTTGCTTTCTTTTTCAAACAATATATTGATAGCTATTGATTTATAGAAAATATAATTGCAGTTATTACTTTAAAAGCAAGTCTTAATTAGTACTTTTGAAGCATATAGGGTAGATTATATTACAAAAGTTTTAAAAATTTTTTAAATGTTTGCTTTTCTTCTGGGAAGTTTGGATGAATTGTTTGGATATGAATTTACAAATTTATTTTAAATCCAATTATATCACAGGTGTATTGTTTTAGATTTTTTAAACTTTACATTTCAACATTATAGAACTTTACATTAATATTTTACATTTACATTTAAAAATATTATTAGGTATAGATACATTTTATAACATGATTTTAAGCAAGCATGATGTTTTATGGTCAATTCTTTCGCTATTTTTGGTCATCTACATTTCACATATTAATAATGAATCTTAGTATCAGACATATTTGTGAAAATAATTTTTAGATTTCTCTCCCTTTTAGAGTTCTCAATATTTTTTTAGAGCTATCAGTATTTCTTATAAATATTTATTCATTCTAAAAACACTTTCTGAGTACATAAAAAAGCCAGGAACTATGGTAGGTGCTAGTTACATATAAAATTTGTACCTGTTCTCTAGGAATTTAGTTTAGAGGAGATAGACAACATTTATAATTAATATGTAGTGTGATTAAAACTATAGAAGAGAATTTAAAAATGTCATTAGTGATTAATTCTGTTTGAGATTGTGATAGTGAAGAATTGGAGAAGATATTCCTATAAGATATGATATTTAAATTATATTTAGACAAATAAATAAGAATTTGTCAGGTCATAAAGAGAATAACAGGCAAAATAATATGATGATTAAAGACAGAGGCATAAGTAATAATTTAAATAAATAGCTAAAGCATACATTGTGAGTGGATGAATTTATATGGTAAAGTTTTCTGTTAAAAATTTTCAATAAAAGAGTTGATAACACTGTATAACTCCTGTGGAAGCATGAATTGAAGCAATGAGAACCAGAAGGCCTGAAGATGACTGGTAGTTTAGATGCAGCAATTATAGCTAATACTTGTTTTGTACTTACTATGTAAAAGGCACTATTTTAAGTGTTTTACACAATACGATGAGATAGAGTACTATTGTTATCCTTGATTAGCGATGGTGTTAAGTCATAGAACCTAAGCTCACATAGCAAATAAGTAGTATAATTTGAAGTTCTACCCTGTTGACCTAGCTTCAGGTCCAAATTCTTATCTATTACACTAAGCAAAGCAAGTAATAGAGAAGATGACTATTTAAAAGAAATATAATCAGAACATTAAGAAATATATCAAGTCACAAGAAATTTAGGAGGGAAAGTTTTTTAATAATAATTATAAAATGGAAATTTGAGTGGGTATTTAAGTACATTTTTGTTGTTTTTGTATTTATCAACAAGGAATTAAATACTCTTCAACCTAAAGATACCTTTCGTCTTTGGCTTACTGCAGAAGTTCATCCCAACTTTACTCCTATTTTATTACAGTCAAGTTTGAAGATAACATATGAGGTAAGAATATTTAAAACAGAATCAATAATTATATAAATGCAGACATCTCTGCATGCCTTCTAAAGCTCTGTAAACAACCATCTATTATGCAAAACTTCCCTTTACATTTAGATGAGGTATAACATACATAAATAATAACATAAGATGGCATTTATAAAAATGCACTAATCCTTTCAAATTTTATTTTATATTATTTTGTTTTTATCATAGTAAAAGGCACATAACATCATCAAATTTACCATTTCAAACATTTTTTAAATTAAAGTTATTGGAATGGCGTTGATTAATCATTCAGGTTTCAAGTTTACAATTCAATAATACATCCGTATATTGTATTGTATGTTTACTACTGAAAGTCAGATCTCCTTCCATCACCATATATTTGATCTCCTTTACCCTTCTCAACCATTTCTAAGTGTATGCAGCAGTCCCCAACCTTTTTGGCAAAGGGGGCCAATGATCCTTTTGAAAAATCTAATGCCTGATAATCTGAAGTGAAGCTAAGGCAGTGATTATTTGCAAATACAGTTGAAGCTGTGCTGGCTGGCCTGCTGCTTGCCTCCTGTTGTGTAGCCTGATTCCAAATAGGCCACAGGCCGGTAGTGGTCAGGAATCGGTCAGTGGCCAGGGTTTGGGGGTCCCCTAGTGTATGTGATAGTGGTGTTAACTATAGGCATGTTGAGCATCAGATCTCTAGAAATTTTTCATTTTGCAAAACTGAGACTGTATCTATTGAAAAGCAGTTTACCATTTCCGTCTCAGCCCAGGCAGCCAACATTCTACTTTGTTTCTATGAGGTTGACTACTTTAGATGCCTTCTATAAGTGGAATCATGCATTATTTGTCTTTTTGTGTTTGGCTTGTTTTATGTGGCATAATGACCTCATGATTCATACATATTGTAGCATTTCCTTTTAAAAAGATTTCCTTTTTAAAAACTGAATAATATCCCATCGTATGTATATAGTATGCTTTATCAGTTCATCTATCCATGGATATTTGGGTCTTCTACCTCTTGGCTATTGTGAATAATGCTGCAATGAACATGGGTGAGCAAATATATTTCAATCTTATTTTTAATGTTTTTTGGCTATATACTCGGATGTGGGATTGTGAGGAATTCTAATTTTAATTCTTTAGGATTGTTTTCCATTGCAGTACACTATTATACTTTCCCAACAAAAGCACACATTTTCTCTGTATCCTTGACAATACTTATTTTTTGTTTTGTTTTTTCTTTTTTTAATAGTGGCCATTCTAATAGTGTGAGGTGATATCTCACTGTGGTTTTCCTTGATAATTTCCTTGATAATTGGTGATGTTGAACACCTTTTTATATGCTCGCTGACCATTTATATATTTTCTTGGAAAAATGTCTATTCAGGTCATTTGCACAATTTTTAATAGGATTATTTTTATTATTATTGAGTTGTAGGAGTTTCTTATATATTCTGGAGTTGAGAGTTGCATTATAGGAGTTCCTTATCAGATACATAGTTTACAAATATTTACTCCTATTTCTCCTGTTTTCATGGTTTCCTTTGCTGTATAGATGTTTTTAAGTTTGCTTTAGTCCCATTTGTCTGCTTTTGCTTTTGTTGCCTGTGCTTTTGATCTCATATCCAAAAATCATTACCAAATCCAATGATTTTTTTCCCTATGTTTTCTTCTAGGAATTTTCTAGTTTCAGGTCCTAAACGTTAAGATTTTTAATTCATTTTGAGTTAATTTTTGCATGTGGTATAAGGTAAGGGTCCAACTTCATTCTTTTGCACATGGATATCTAGTTTTCATAACATTTGTTTTCTGACATAGCTATGTTAGATTTTTAGTATATGTTTTCTTCCTTCTTTCCTCTCATCCATCATCTGTTCATCTTTCTAAAGGTAATGCTGCACAGATCCTCTCCAAACCTGATATATCCAAAACTAGATGTTTATAATGATATCATATCACTGGCCAAAGTCTTAAATAAAATAATAAACTAAGTGAAAAGTTTTTAATCCTGACAAAAAGGGGTTCTGCTTGTATTTTCTCTTAATTTGTAGAAACTTCTCTTATATATTTTTTTTTTCTTAAGAAAAATGTCTTATTTGTGTTTATAAGTACCTCTTATCTTGTCTTTTTCATCTGATGGTGTTGTCTCATTTAAGGAAGAAAAGGGATAAGGAGAATGCACAGATGTTTTAATATTTGGAAATATGTTAATTGAATGGATGCCATTACAATGACTAGTAAGAAAGAACCTTTACAGAATATTCTCCAGTCACTCTTGTAGTACATTCTGCTTACTAAACTCATTTCTTGAACTGGATTGTATGAGCCATAAGAGCAGTGGTTTTTTGTTTTTTCTTTTTTTAACTTATTTTTCTTATCATATACTTGGAATATAGGAAGGACATGATAAGTATTTCAATAAAGAAGAGTTGGTATTTCATGAGAATTGTTCCTTGAATATTTTAATTTAAAGTGCAACCTTTGCTGGGATCTCTTTTTAGGAGGTCATTTACATTTTCACGGAGATTTTCAGTTTCATTTAAACTATTGGTGATTTTTTTTTGCTATTTATTATCTTAATGTAGATAACGTAGTTCATTATGTTCATATATGTGTACATATGTACACACTTAAAATTCTTACAATTAGTATCTTTAAAAATTGTTAAATCGCCATTCTATTATTCTTATTTTTGATTAGTTATGAGAATGTTTTTAAAATTTATTTCAAATGACCAATGTCATACTTGTTTTCTTTTTCTTAAATTTTTTCTATTCGTTGAATTTCTTGCTTTTTTCTTTATTTTTTCTTCTTAATGTTTTCCTTAGATTTATATTTACTTTTGGTCCTCCTAATTTCATATGTTGAATGTTTAATTGGTTTATATTTACTTTCATTAATATTGAAATTATTTTAAGTCTGTGAATTTGTAGTTGAGTATATTGTTAGCTTTATGTCATAATTTGACAGTATTTTCATTTTATTTTTCAAATAGTCTGTATTTGTTTATAATTTTCTCTGTAATCGTATATGATTTATTCATTTTGCATAATCTTTAGCATAGTGCCTTTTACAAAACTCTAAGTGGTTGATCAGTGATTTATATTAATGTCATGTTTTATTGAATAGTGCTCAGAAAATTTGACTTATTCTATGAAAAGTTTTTGTAAATGTTTCATAACAAAACATTTTAAAAGTATAATTTTGATATGTACTTAGTAAATCAATGCTATTTTTCTTTTACTTTTAAACAAGTTCTTTTCATTTAAAAAAAAGCAGAATGAAAAGGATTGCAAAAGGAATGACTATTCTTTGTAGCAGATGTTCTTAAAGTACGGACTGGGATTATTCTGTTTATGTCAAAAACAAACTAAAATTTATCATTCAGTAAAATACCTTAATGATTAGATAAAACTTATTTGGTTATCTTGAATATTGTTGGTTTACAGTCTTTTATTTTGAAAAATTATTTTGGATTTATAATTGAGATGAACTGTTAGGTTTAAAACTAGTTTTATAGTTGTACATTTTGAAGTAACATAATAACAAAATTTAACTCAACTTGGTAATGTTGTAAAATTTTCTTCATTAAAATATGTTCTCAAAAGTGTTAAATTTATTTTATTTTTAAGATTTTATACACTATCACGTCTTTAAATTTTTTTCTTTAGTCACCTCCAGGTCTGAAGAAGAATTTAATGCGGACTTATGAATCTTGGACTCCTGAGCAAGTTAACAAAAAAGATAATATACATCGAGCTCATGCTCTCTTCAGTTTTGCATGGTTTCATGCTGCATGTCAAGAAAGAAGAAATTACATTCCACAGGTATATAAGATCTGTCTAAGTTGTACATATTTTTTTATATTAGAATATTTTTACAATTCAGTAGAAATAGCTAGGATTACTTCATAATTTGGCTCATGATTCTTAAATTTGTATCTCTAATTCAATCTTTTATGTTAATCTTTTGGACTCTACATAGTTATCTATTTCACATTGCTTTGAATTAAAATTTATAGAACTATGTGTGAACCATCATAAGCCCTCAGTGATTGTTAGGCCTCATTTTTGCCGTTCTATATCTCACAGGTATGTCAAAGTTCAACTACTGAATTCCCTATACCTGTTTTTCCTTTAATATGCCTCTCTCAGTAAAAGTCATTGATATTCCTTGACTCCTCAAACTAAAAAGCTAGGAGTTGTTCTTAATGGTGTTTTTCTTAGCCTCTCTACCCAATTTATTATCAAGTCCTGTTGATTCTACTTCCAAAACATAACTCAAAGTTGTACATTTTTTTCACCATTTTTTTCTAACCCTCATCATCTCTCCCCTGTACTGCTTTCTGAAATAGCCTTCCAATTCTTCTTGCTTTTTCCATTTAGCATCCAGAACTATTTTTCTAATATGTAAATTTGTTTATTTCATTGCTCTTTTTAAAACCTATCTAATGGCTTTCTATTGTATTTGGGGAAAAATATGCAAATTTCTTACCATGGTCCACAAGGAAAGATTTTCCTATCTCTTCAACTTCCTCTCAGGCCCATGTTCCCACTTGTTCTAGACTTCTTTATGGTCTTTGAATTCATCAAGCTCTTTTTCACTATAGGCCCTAGCCGTTATTATCACAAGCAATAGACCACGTTCTTCTATTGTTATGGCAGTCCCAGTTGGTACCAGTGCTCCGTTCTTGCCAAATGCCTTAGCCATCAATTGTATCATTCTTTTATCTTTAAAATTTTTCCATCCTCTTTTTTCATCTTTGTCTACATCTGTTGGGATAATCTCTCTTCGAACTGCCCTGTCTACTTGCTTGCCTCTTTCTCTATTTCTGTTACATGTCAAGATAAGAGCATAGGTTATGGAATTATGGATTCGGGTTGAGTCCTGACTATAGAATTTCCTAGTTTTGCAACCTTGGTAAATTACTATAACCTCAATAAGCAATAGTTTTCTCAGCTGAAGAATGGGAATAATAATCATGTTTATCTTTGTTATGAGGATTACATGAAATAATATATGTGTAGAAGTGCTTAACACAGTGCCTGGCCCATAGCCTGCCAATAAATATTTGTTACTCACTCATGAAATAGTAAATAATAACAGCAATGTGTTGTTTCGTATACTTTACATACACTTGCTGGGAGGATATGCTTATTATTTTATTTTACAAAATAGGACACTGGATCCAAAGAGTAATTAACTTGCTAAAGGAATCACACCTAAAAAGCTATAAAGCTCGGAAATGACCATGTCTCCCTTCCTCTATAGCCTGTGCTCCTAATTTTTCTGACATCTATCCTTAGACTAACAGATCAGTTAATTCTGATGAACACATGAATAGTGATAGTGATGCACCTTTATTGAGAGAAGAAAAATTATATTTTAAAAATAAAATTAGATTTGATTTTTTTGTTCAATCATATAGTATAAATTAAAAAGCTATGGAAAGGTTTGCAATTAAAATTCAGTATCCTTTTCTTCTATTCTCCTGCCATCCAATATATATTCCCAGGGCATCAACTTCATTTTTTAGGTTTTCTTCAGAGATATTGTATAAATATACAAACATATTTTATATATTTATATACACATATATGTTCTTTTTGACTCAAATAACGACGTTACAAATACAGTTCTGTACCTTGTTTTAATAACTAATGCATTTTAGAGATTATTAAATATCAGTAGCCATTTATTATCTAATTTTTGAAACTAATAGAATATTGTTAACTGTAACTAAAAAATAAAAAATTATTACAAAAGTATCTAATTTGAAAATATTTGTTTATTATATCAATATATATATTTTAAGGAGTTTTGTATTATTAGGTGGGCATATATATTCTTTTCAATGTTTGCTATGACAAAATACTTTCCTATACTTGCCTCATTTAGCACTTATCCCTTGTGGCCAATTCCTAAATATAGATTGTTTGGGTCAAAAGTATGTGTATTTTTAAAAATTCACAAATATTACCAAAATGCTATGCATATAGAATACAGCAGTTCACTTTAACACACCAAAAAGTATTCAAAAATGTCACTTTTTAAAACACTCTAACTTTGCTTTTGTGAAAATCATTAATGTGAATTAGAAGCAGATAAAATAGAGAATACCATTAATTGCTAGCAACCATGTCATAGGGATATATGTACTTCTACAACCTCTCTATTGTCCCTCTTTTCTATTGATTTTGCTTTCTTTTTCTTAAATGTGAACTTTCAGAAGTAAAGATCCATTACTAATTCAGCTCAGTTTTTATTTCTCATGTTAGTAAAAGATTATTTTTTCCTATTTTTTATTGTAGTGCTCTATTTGGTTACAGAATTAACTTTCTCTATTTTCCACATGTATATTGTACTTCTAATACTGTATTTTATGTAATATCAGTTTTGTTTCATATTTGTTATTCTTTGACATCTTGTTATTTTTAACTAGATTGTGAGCACTTGATAACAGGCCTCATCTCATTCATCTTTGTAAGGACACTTAACACAGTGCCTGGATTTCCAACTGGGCTAAATAGGATTTGATTGGCTGTATAGAGAACCTCTCACTCAGAAAATACACCACGAATAACAAATTATCTTTCAAAGTTTTTGTATCATAATTTTAAAAATCATTAATTATTCAACAGTTTATCAGTAACTTTGAGTTACATAGTTCTTATCATTTTAGAATTAATATTTCTGTTAGAAATTGCTATATTAAGTAATATTGATAGTAGTAGTCTCTAATTTTAGAGTTTTACAAATATTGATTAATCTAAATTATTTAAAAATTTTTAAACATATTACAAATAGTCTTATAGAGTGATATAAGAAATATCATTAATAAGATTTCACTTTGAGTTTGTAGAAAACTTATTTAAAATATTATAGGAACTTTAACTGTTGATGGGTTATATCAAATCCCTTACAACTCCCTTACAGATCTTTAATTCTTAGGTATAGTATAACTTAGTGAGTGAAGTTTAAATCTCTTGTTTTTACATTATCTATAATATTATTTAAAATAAATAATTATCCAAATGCTAGTGATCTCCAAATTTATATATCTAACTCATATTAATTCTATAAGCTGTAGCCTTAAATATTCATCTATTATTTTAACCTATCCAGTTGGATGCCTTTTAACATGACTGAAAATCCCACATATTCTCAATTTAAGCACTGCAACATAATACTTGAGTTTCTCAAGAGCAAAGATTTTGTCTATTATTCATTGTCACTGACCAAAATAGTGCTCGGTATATGGCAGGCACCCATTGAGTTTTTGTTGAACACTTTGTCCAATGATCTCATGATATTCCTTTTAAAATTTTGTATTCTTTCAGTGTTCCACTTTTCAGTGAATGACACCATCATCAATTTGAGTAATCCATAAGTTTAGAAATCATTCTTAAAACTTTTAAAAAAATCTTAACCTTCCATTACAATCTAATACAAAAATTCTTTAATTTTATTGTCCTATTTATCTATTTTTGTCTTTTCTATCTGTTGTATCCCACCCCACCCCACTAGAGTGACTTTCCCTTACCTCTTAGATTAGGTTAGATTTCTTTCTTATATATACCAAGTATGTTTATTTCCATCACACACACTACAGTTTGAAGTTGAAAGTATATTTGAGTGATTGATGATATCTATTCTACTGTTCCCCTCCCTCCACATTTGACTGAAGTGACATCAGGGCATGGAATATTTATGTTTTGGTTCATTCTTTTATTCCCAGTGCTTGACATATAATATTCATTTAATAAATATTTTTATTGCATACACCTAATTAGTTACAGTTAATAAAAGCACTATAGTAATTATTTTTAATTGTTTCATATAATCTTTATAAAATATAGATCTTTACAAATGTTTTTTTAATAAGCATTGTAGCTATTAACTATAAGTTTAGATTTTATTTAGTTTCAATATGAATGCTTTGTGAGTCGAAGGTACAGAAAATAATGCTATATGCCTTTGAGCCTTAAATTTTTTTGTAATATTTCTGTTTTCATGTTTGTGGAAAAAATGCACAATTCTGAAGGATAAAATTATAGGAACTATCTTAATGTGTACAAAGTATGTAGATTCAAATTTACTATGCCAATTTGGCTGTATTGCCACATTTTTCAAAGATAAAAAATTTTATTGGTATTATAAAGTCCTTTACAGTCTGCGGAGGTAAATAAATCTCTGCTAAAAAATTACTATTACTTTAGATTTATTGTTTATTTTTATTAAATTATTTATTTTACTGTCTTTTTTTTGGCATGTATTGAACATTGTTTTTTAAGACTGTAAAGGCAATGATACATACATAGATATCTGGAAACATTGCTTATAAGTTCTTTAATATTTTTAAAATTTGTTTTGATAGGGTTGGACCAAATTTTATGAGTTTTCTTTATCAGATCTTCGAGCTGGGTACAACGTTATTGACAGGCTCTTTGATGGTAAGTTCTAATGAAAATTTTTATCTCTGGTGTTAATGAAAAAAAGTTTTAAAGTCTTACTAACAATATGGGTTTTTTTTCAAAAGTGACTTAACTTCCTTTTATAAGATTTACTATGTGCTTTTTATTTTGTGGTTTATGTCCTCACTACCATGCTTGTGATCTCTGAGAATTTGTATTGTAATAATTGTTTTTGATATAACCCATAAGATTTCACATTGATCTGTAGTTCTTAGGAAGCAAAAAGCTAGGATGACCTTGTCTGTACTTTATGGGCTTCTGAAGTTTCAGACTTCAACTGAATTATTTAGTTCTCTTTCAAGGGAACTGTTAAAATTTAGGAGGATTGTAGACTATGGCCGGCAACAAGGATCTGTAGAATCATAATGATATTATTAAGTGAGAATCAGGAATCGAGATTTAAATAGTAGGTTGAAATAGGGCGGCAAACAAGACCATATAATCTGACCTCCTGAAGCCACCTCTCTCTGTTTCCTGAAGGCAGGAACACTCCCTGAACTTCATTGTGCAAGGCTAAAGCAAGTGGACACTAGAGTTCAGAGCAATGATGGATTAGAGAAGAGAATACATTGATAGGAATCGCAAGCTTAAAAATACCCTAAATGGAACTCTTGATTCTCTTCTCCCATCTCTCACCCTGCTACCCTGCCAACCACTGTTCCCTGAATCTTCCGCATTTCAGTAAATGGCACCACCATTTGTGTGAGTTGTTTAAGTTCAAAACCTGTGAATCACCACGAATTCTTTTC
This sequence comes from Macroglossus sobrinus, assembly GCA_004027375.1. NCBI lineage: Eukaryota > Metazoa > Chordata > Mammalia > Chiroptera > Pteropodidae > Macroglossus > Macroglossus sobrinus. Next base: position 176,531 of record PVKZ01001551.1, on the reverse strand, counting down.
TTTTTCTCATCTTTAGACATCTAGTGCTTTGACAATTTCTGTTTCTTCCATGTCCAAATCACATCACAGTTCTGTTTAGTTCCTTCAGCTGCTTCAAGCAATAGCTATTAGTTAATGCCAAATAGTATTCCAAATTATTTTGTTTATTTAAAAATTTTTGAATCATACATCAGAAAAATATGCATAAATGTGAAATTCAGTAAAGTTTTATAAATAGAACCTATGTAACTAGCCCCAAATCATAGAATATCACCAACATTTCAGAAGTACTTCCCCTATTCCTTTCTCCTATTCTTTTCCACACATGACTCAAAATTCCCCCATTGTGTGCCAAGGGTGACCACTTTCCTGATTTCTATGAACTGTTGTTCTTAATTTGACATAGAATTTTTTGGAGGATATATACTAATATTACATAGAAATAGCATAATTTTACAAAATGTTTTTGAATATTTATTTGGTTTTTAATACCACGATGAGGCAGATATTATAAGTGTCCTTTTAAGATTAGAAAACCAAGGCGCAGAGTTTGAATGATTTATCATTGTATTTCAAAGTTGCAGTGGAATTAAAAGCATTATTTGATATTTACATATATCACACCATTGAATTTTTGTGAATAAGAAGTAGATGCTTTAAAATAATATTGAATCTCTTGGTAAAAATTTAACCATATAATCCTATGATTATAAGATTTTTCTAATTTTCACAGACCTCCTTGTAGGTAGAGAAGAGAAAACGTTCTAATCATAGAAATCAGTTGGTATAGAGATTATGTAGCTGTGAAACCTGAAACAAGTTTCTTAACCTTTAATCCTGAGTTACCTGATCTGTAAAATAAGGATAATAGTAGGGACTACTTCATTGATTTGATTTTTGAGAGCTGAAATGAGCAAAGCTACATAAAACACTTGTACATTTAGTATCAATAATTGTTGATTGTTTTTACTATTGCTATGTTACAATTGATGTTCTCTTTATTTTCCTTTATCTCAAACAAAATAAAATTTGTCTTGAGAAAAATGAGTAAAATAAGAAAAATAAGATTTTCTTATAAAAGTTTTATAAAGTATTTCCCATAACGGCTGCTTGTATTTTATAAGTTGAAAGGTACATTGATGTTTCTTTATGCTCTGCTGACCTACTTATGAGTGAATTACATATGCATCACTAGTGTATTTTTACTGAATGTCAAGGAGAACTAGAAAATTGATGAGTTCTGGTAAAGTTCTTTGTTATAGCTACTTAGTCACTGTTGATAATAAGATTTAGACAAGAAACAACTTTAATTAGTTCTTGACCCTATAGGTGCCCTTGTTCTGCAGGAGGCAGGCTAAATCACCTGTGTCCCAAGTCTATGGTAGTACTGCTATCAGTCTTCTGAATTTTTTAGTAATGAAATAGAAATAAACTAGTAATGCTAGCAGTGATGTTACTGTCTAGTTTAAATATAATTGTGTCCCATATTTACTGAAGACCCTAAAATATAATTTTTAAGAGTTTCACATTACCACCGAACTGTGATTAAGAGTATGTCTCTGTTGCAAAATGAATTGTAGAAAAGTCCTATCTAGTTTTTAATATTATATTGATGCAGGACAGGGCAAATTTCCCCCAGTGACGGGAGACCAAGCCCTGCACTGAGAGAAGAAGAGGGTCCTTTGGTGGAGAGTGAAGAAAGAATTCAACACACGCCAAAGTTAGAGTCAAAAGGAAAGTTTATTAGAAAAGGGGTAACACTCCACACACAGCATGTAGTCTCTCAGAGGCAGAGAGTGAGAAGGGACAGTGAGAGACAGAGTAAAGGCACTCAGAGGGACCATGAATATTCAGGGAATTCAGTTTATATATCATTCTTTAGTTCCTGTGAGTTATTTAAAAGACTTTGTTAACCCATTTCCTTTTAATATAGACTTACAATGAGGAAGGGGAAGAATATATAGAGTGAAAAGGTAAGAATATACAGAGTGAAAGACCTGCTGGCAGTTCCCAGACATTAATCCATAGATTCCCCCTGGGTTTGGCTGTACATAGGGAATTTACTCTTGGTTCCAGTTTCGCCTTCACAGGTGTGAGACTGGGCTGTTAGCAATCTCAGTAGAAATCTTTCTTTGTTCTGAAGGTGTCCTCCTGGCCTGGCTGTATGGCTGATCAGCACATTGCAATCTCTGAATGTGGATTGATTAGCATTTTTTAATTCTCTTGCATCCTTTCTACATTAATATTACTTTTCTATTAGAATAGAAAATGGACAGTTGACTAAAATTCATGACATTGAGAAGACTGTAATGCATGAAGTTGTTTAATAGAGTTTCCCTATTAGATTATGAGTTTATTGTATAAAATTGCATTTTGAATATATTCTTCTAAGGAATTTCCTACTTAAGGAAGTGAGTATTGTATGGCAGATAAGAATATGACTCTGGTTTCATAGTACCTCATTCCAGTACAAATCTGTGGGATTGTGTGACTTTCTGATTTTGGTGACTCAACTTTCCTATGCCTCAATTTCTCCATCTGTAAAATTGGATACTGTTAATAATTCTATGTTTTTTATAAGGCTTAAGTGAGTTTATATATATAAAAGATTTGGGAAACTTGATTAAATAATCTTTCAATAAATATTAGCCATCGTGATATCATTAATATTAATTATTAATATTAATAAATATTTGTTAATGGGCATTATATTATTAAAGAGTATTTTAAGAAATGATTTAGTTGAATAAAATATATATTGTTATCCTATATAATAAGCTAGAAATTTGTTTTATAAATTAGAATATTATAGAATATTTTACAGAATATTTCTAATATCTTAGAAATGAAACTAATAAAATATTTTTTTTAATTATAGGTACCAAAGATATACAATGGGAATTTGTACATGGTTTACTTGAGAATGCTATTTATGGAGGACGTATAGATAACTATTTTGACCTTAGAGTTCTTCAATCATATCTGAAACAGTTTTTTAATTCTTCAGTAATTGATGTATTAAACCAAAGGAACAAAAAGAGCATTTTTCCATTTTCCTTATCTCTACCAAAATCCTGCAGCATTTTGGTAGGTAAAATTAATTCTTTTAACCTATTACCAGATAAACACAGCTACCTGTCCCTCCATTTGCATGTTTTTCTTTTTTTAGTGTATTTTTATATGTGGTAAATATACTCATTCTTGCCATTTACGTGGACTTTTTATATGTGGTTTCCATTTACATGGTCTCATTTTATGCAGTTCTTTTTTTTAAATTTCCAAAATTGGTGATTACTTTTTCTAAAAAAACAAATATTAACTCAGCAACACACAAAGAATTAATACTAACACACAATTATTAATGATCTTTCCATTCATTGGATGGCAAATAAAAATGCATGGTTGACTACTGATTTTTGGGGGGATTGGTTTTACAAATGTTTTTCTGTAGAAGCTGAAAATTATATGAAGGAAAATGTCTTCCTTTTAAAATAATTTTAGATAAATTACCTAGTCATCCACACAATTTAGAACATCCAAATTGTATTTGCCACCATATAAATACAACTTCTTTGTTCCAACCTTTAGATCAAGTCATTATTTCCATCTTTAAGATTAATTATGTTAAACAGAATTTCAATGATATTTTTAATAAACTTGAAGATAATCACAGTTACAAAAACCTTGAATAAATACACAGTTTTAAGTTGTATTAAGAATATTGCTTTAGCTTTGAGTGATAGAAAGCCATCAATCAACTTTCAATGCTTGCTGGAAAGCAATATGGCCAGAAGTGGTTGTACCAGTGATATGGTTCCAAAAACAGAAGAAGGATTAGCTGGCATTATTAATTTCTTAAATAAATTTCTAGAAGAAGGCTCTAACAATTTGAATGTAAATAATATTAATGAATAACTGATTACAAATTAACTGATAATGAATTAATTCATTTAATATCTGAAGCTCATCCTGCTGATAAATACAGTAGTGACCTTGAACCAGGTTCATTCACTGCAAAAAATATTTACAAAGCTCTTCAATTGGCCACAAAACTGGAAACTGCAATTCTAGATATTGATCCAAACATCCAATGAGCCTTAAAATTTTGAAAAAAAATGTTCAAATGTTGCAGTGAATATCAAAGAATTTATGAAAGCTTAGTCAAAGATAAGATTGGAAAAAGATTATTCAAAAACATAAACATAAATAATGAAACCAAAGTAATACTTCTAAATATTTCGAGTTATGAAGATAGTGATTTTGTTCCAATTAAAAAGAACAGGTTGACTGCTTTATCAGTACAGACACTGATGATGACTAAAATTTATTTTGTTTTCTTTCTGAATTTTCATTAGTATTTTTTGTGAAAATTTGTGAAATAAATATTTGTATGATTTATATTGGCCTGTTTCTTTAGTTTTTTTTTTTTTTTCTGTAAAGACATGTGGAACAGACAATCTGAATCAAGGAACAGGTGTACTTGAATCATTTCTTACATGCTTAAATATATGTTGTTTGTTTTCAAATGATTGCACCAATAATTGTCATTGATAAATAGGGATTATTATTTGTTATGCCAATATGCATCTTGATTCCCTAACCTCATTAAGTGTCCTGTACACTTTTGGATACTCCTTGAAGACTGATGATATGATAGGATAGAGTGTGTAGGTAAATCTTGAAGTAATTTTCAGGATTTTCAAAATTTTTTAAATGTAGGACTGCTGTGAAGATTTGGAATAGGAGAATGTCCTACTTCCTAGTAGGTGTAAGAGTGTTCTGATATATTCAATAATATGAAAGAAATTAAATATATTTAACAAATGTTTATTTTCACTTTCTGGCTTATAAGTTTAAAGCAGTTCTAAATATATAAGAGGGAGTCACCTTATCTGGCTTTCATAGCAATGTTTTTGTTTATGTGTATTTATTTTGGCTAGCTGTAGTTTTTGCTGAGTTATCTTATAAAAATCTCCTAGAATGCAGTTATCTTTTCCAGAAAATAGTACTAAATATAGCCCAAATATTTAAATTCGATTATATTTTACCACAAACCCCAGAAATCTATATTTGTATAAATGCCCAAATGTTTTTATTAGGCATTATAATTATACATTTCTTCATGAATTACAAAGATACATATACACAATTATATAGTTCTATATTATTTTATAGAACAATATTGTGCTTTTATTCTCATTCAAATATTTTTCAAGAAAATTTCTTTTTTTGTTTCAATACTGAATGTATTACTCTTATATCTTATCTAGTATGTTACTAGTTATCCCATCTTTTTTGTTTTTTAGTGTCTTTCATTTATTAAATAATATGCTTTGAACATTTGCTCAGTGACAGCCCTGTTCCAGACATTGTGGATCTTGTGATGCATCATCTATGTAATTCACTGTCTAGTAGGAGAAACTTAGAGTGAATGAGCAGATATATCAATAGTTATTTATTATATTGTATATATTCCAGAAAGTGTACTCTGAATAATCTTCAATCTCTTTTGAGGTTTAAACTAAAAGATAAAATTCATACAAAAAGTGTACATCATAAATGTGCCATGCAATGAATTTTTTTACATTGAATGCATAAAAATAAAACAATTTTAATCTTTGGGCCAAAATGAATAAATCCGCCTGGTCTACTCTTAGTTGCCCATTTAGAGTCATGAGTGAGTAACTGTTCAAATGCATACTAATAAATGGTGTCTTTTCAATGCTTACAGTAATTCTTGGGATGATAGGATTATCAGTGCATTTTATCACATCTCATCAGGAAATTAAAGATAAAGGAATTTATGATAAAGCAATTTACAAAGCAATGCATACATACCAGAGTGTTTATGTATAGGTTTCTGGGGTTTCTATTAATTAAATAAAAAGGATTGCTGGAATATTTATCTTGATAAAAGCAGAACTCTAGTAGGTTACAAGAAAAATTTCAGGGCTATCATATCTTACACATAGTGGACATAGCCACTCAAATATATTTGTTTTAATCAATTCAAAGTCCCTTTGAATGTGGAAAGTTAGGATAAGAAAATATAGTATCAAATAATTTAAGAATGAAAAAGTAGTAATGACAATATTTCACATAGATAACATACAGACTAAAAGGTTTACCTAGAAAATGTGACATATTAATAACTAATAATTTAATACTTCACAATATTCACTCTCTCTGATTTCACTTGTAAGTTCAATCTTTTTTGAAACACTGTTTTTTACTACTTTATATTTAGGATTATCGTGCTGTCATTGAGAAACTTCCAGAGGATGACAAACCTAGTTTCTTTGGTCTACCTGCCAACATTGCTCGCTCATCTCAGCGCATGATCAGTTCTCAGGTAACCTAAGAAAAGATCTACCTTTTAGAAAAAATGTTACTAAGCCTAAAAGAAACAACAATCAGTTTTATTTAATACTACAGACCCTACAGCTTTTATTTTAAAATTTTATTTTAAGGAAAAACATTCCAGTCTTACCCTAAATTTTAAATGAACCAAATAATACTATCATAATACATTTGTTAAAATTAGTAACATATTCTTGAACATTATTTATTTCATCTGAAATATATTTGTTTTACTCTTGTGATTCATTGTTTACTTTAAATGTAATTTATACAATTAAATATGTCACTAAAATGAATATTTTTAAAACAAATGCTAGGTATAAAACTTGCATTGTGCATTAGTTTATAAAAGATAAATACTTAGTATTTCATAGGCTTTTACTCGTGATTGTATATTATAAAAACTGGGGGAAGTATGGATTTTTAAATTATTGAGACAGAAAAAGTGTTAGCCGTAAACAATGTATATTTTAGCTTTTGTTCAAATAATTAATAGCTAACATTTATTAACCTCTTACTGTATACTTGAAATGTTTTAAGTGTTTTACATTCAGAAACTTCTTTAATTTTCGTAAACTCTGTGAGGTAATATTTATTATTTTTCCTTCTCAATGGATGAGGAAATTGAAATGTAGGGAATTAAGTTACTTCCCTAAGAATACAGAGCCAGTAAGAGGCAGAACTAGAATTTAAATTCAGGCTGAGTAAAGACATGGCCTCTGTATCATATGCTATGGCTACTCCTCAGGCATAAATGTATGGGCACCAAATTGTGAACAGTCATATAGGTTCATTGTATGGTCAGTATATTCTTATAGCTCTTAACAATTTAGTTTTGGTAATTTACAGATATTCTAATTAGAGTATATTTTCTTATTTAGCTGTACAGTTTTTTTTATTTCTTGTTATTTTAGGCAGCTTTCATAAAATTGTTTCTTTTTTATTAATTATACTGTACATTATGTAATTTTAATATTTATTCTCACATCTTTGTAAAATTTTGAGTATATAAAAATATTCTCATTTATATAATGTATAAATAAGTATAAATGTTTTCTGGAACAATTAAGATCTTAATAATTTATCTTTATCTATGTTAGCATAAGAAACTCTCCAGTTCCTTTTCCCTTTCTCATAGAAAGTATTGTCAATCCATGAAAGAATGTAAAGTCTATAGTCATTTACCTCCATGCTTTTTAGCTGAGCTGAATATAGTTATTTTTCAATACCCCCACCAATAACATATGACTTACACACACAAATACATATACACACATTTGTGCCTATGTGCCTGTGTTGTTAATTTTTCAAAAATGCTTAAGCAAAAAGGTTAAAAGAATTAAAAGGTCACTAAAAGAATAAAAGTTTATTTCATAGAATCCAGGAAAGTGATTACTCTGGGAACCTTATCAATAGAAGTTCAGGAGTTTTGTCTTTTAAGCCCCATTATTAATGTAGCATGGTTTGTATAATTTCTAATCTCAATATCATTTAGTTTCTAAGAAAATCTGATGTAGCACAGCTTGCATCATGTATCTGATGAAGGGAATGAGTAACATAGGATAAATCCTCAGAATGCTTAGCATCTTCTTATTGAGGCTTAACAGCAATTTGTATACATAGCTTCTTTTGCTTCTGGATCGTGTATGACTGCCGATGACAAAAGCCTAGAATGTAGGGTCATCTTGGCACTGAGAAGTCATAGCCTTAGTTTCCCACTGGGAAAATTTTTGAAAGAATTTTAGCAAGAGTAAACTGTAGTCAGAAAATAAGACAATCCAAAGAGCTTTAAAGGCAATGGGAGGGGTAGCAATTGCTTTTACAGGAGTGGAGGAGGGGGGATAAGTGCTAAAGATTCATTAGAGTTAAAAATAAGTCAAAGTCCTTGACCAGTTTTCAAGACTTTTTCTAGAAGCTCTTTTGTAAAATATTAAAGGGTGGACACCAAATTACAGTGGTTTGGGGGTGGAAAATTTGGTGAAAAAGTGATGCAAATGAATATCGTGATTAATTTAGGAGTTTAGCACTGACCAAAAAACTTAGAGGAGAAGATAAAGAGATGATAAATTAATGGTAACATAATTTTCTGGGAGAAATTGTATTATTGATGTTAGAAGAAACAGAAGCTTTTTGTTGTTGTTGTTACATTCTGTTACAGGATTTCGAGTTATGAGAATGTATTTTTTGCACCAGTACCTGTTTGCTGATTGTACCCTAGTACTTTCCACTGAATATTGCTATAGTTTTAAAGACATTTTATATTTACTATAGTTTTTTTACATTTTACATTTTAATAGTTTTAAAGACATATTTACAACTATAAATATAGTTTGTTTTAGTTGATTTATAGACAAAATACTTTTAAATCGTTCTATTAGCTAATCACTTTATTTAAGGACAGATGATTACTAGACTTATTATAGTGATCATATTATAAAGAATATAAATGTCTAATCACTATGTTGTACATCTTAAACTAATATAATTGTCTGTGTCAACTACAAAAATTTTTAAAAAGTATCTCTCATATAATCAAACTGTCTTAAATGTACAAATTCTGTGCAAACATCTAAAAAGTTATCTTCTAATTCTTTACAATATTTTTTTCTTTAGCAAAAGTGAAAGGTGTATACATTCATTGAGATACAAATTGATAGTATACAAACTTAAATAACTAGAATACATGCTTCTGTTTTACCTGTTATATTGCAGAGGTACTTTTCCATACATCTTTTTCCCCATTATACTGAATTTCTTCAGAGCAAGAACTATTTTTATTCATTTGAACACTTGTGAAAGCTATTTCAATGGTAAGTTACATTGAAAGCAATTAATGTTGGATAGTTGAGCATACATAAGAGTGAAAAAGACTAAAGAATCAATACAAACTCCATCCATGGAGAGGAAAAGCTTTAGACTAAATATTGAATAAAATACTTAAATGAGCAAAAAATGGTAGCAAGGGCAATTCCAACCAGAATTTGGATATTAGGTATGTAAAATCAATAAGGACCTCAAAGCTTTAACCATATTTGTGAAACCTTAAAGCCAGAATGAAACAGTCAAAGAAATAACAAGGTCATCTGTGATTATTTTGAAAACTGCCAAGTTAAATAACCACATGCACTTATCTGTACCAGTAAGACCCAGCTGCCATCTGCATACTACATTTCTTTATGGAATCACTTCATTCAAAATCTTGGCAGTAAATCTATAAGCCCTAAACTCTCCAAATAATTCTGTTGTTTGTTTCTCTTTCCAAGATTTGTCTCCCTATCACTGTAAAAGCAACAGCTTCACAACTTTATAGCTTCTTTTTGCTTCTTTCTCTTTTTAAACAGTTAACCCACAATCACAGATGTAGGTTATTTAAAGTAATCATCAAACTGACATTTGTCTTTCCAGTTAAGTTAAACTCTAGAAAACATCTCTCAGGGTGGTGGTGGTATTCACTTACATAAGAATTATCTGGGAACTTTGTTTTAAAAGTAGCTTCCTAAATTCCATCTAACATCTATAAAATATTTGAAAGTAGGGCTTTGGAATCTGTATTTTGGGGTGATTCTTAGGCTCCCTTAATTCTGAAAGCATCTCTACTAGAATTATGAGAAATTACAGAGAATTCCACATTTTGGAGTTCTATATGACCTGAAATCTGCATATCAGATTCTTTTTTTACAATCTGGTCAAAACCGAGTCACATTTCTCACTTGAATATTGGCTCAGAATGAAAAACAAACAAAAAACTATTAGCTTCTAAGGTATATACTGCTGGAACAGACTTAGAAATAATCTCTTCAAAACTTTATTTAGAGAGAAATTGAGTTTCTATGTTCATACACTGGTAAGCTGTAGGCCCAGCCTAAATCTAAGTTTTTTTGAATTATTAAATCCCCCTCATAGAAAGCTGTCTCCAAGAATTTAGTTCTTTAAGAAATTTTTTTCGCAAATGAGTGTTTTAAATTTAGAAATTTCCTGAATTTGGTAACTCATGTTTTGCTCTTCCATTTAAAACCATACAAAACAAATAACAAAAGAAGAGTTTTCTTTGTACTGAATTTGTGATTTGGTCCCATGGCACAAGGAAAAATGTCATATCATTGTTATCATATTTAATATCATATTTAAGACTTTACACTTCAGTATTTTAAAATGGAATTAGTAAGCTCAGGGATATGGTAAAGTGCAATTCATAAAATAGCTTTCAACAAAACCACTCCCTCACTTTCTTTAGAAATCAATGAGTCTCTAGAGCAATCTGAGATAGTTGCTATGAAATTATTGTGCAAAAACTTATTACTTTGTGCATCTAGTATATACTCTGCATGATTCAGAAAAAAAGTTTTAAAAATCATTTGAATCCACATTTATACAAACATGTAATCTTTCTACAGAGATTTTAGATGTGTCCAATAAGACTTGGCTTCTGGGAAAGACCTCCTTCTTCTTAGGTCAACTCAACTCTATCCAGGAAATAGGGTCCTCTAACTAAAGGATGGACACTTTCATATTCTATAGATGGTAACAGCAGTAGTCATTTTCCACCAGTCATTTTCTGTCTAACTGCTGAAAGCATTCATTACAAAGGTTTACAAGCATCTATGTTCAGGCCTATTTCTTCTCTACCTTAGTTTTCTGAACCTCTTTTCCTTGCTCACTCTGGGGCCCCTACTCTGGCTACACTTGCCTTGAGCTTCTGCCTAAGGAGCCTTTATACTTTGTTTACTTTGCCTGGAGCATTCATATCTGCATGGCTTACTCTTTTACTCCTCTCAGGTCTCTAAATGTTACCTTATCAAACAGTAATATAAAATACCAACTTCCTTCAATTAGTATTACTTATTCCCCTTAACTGCTTTGTGTTTTCTCATAAGATTTATGAAATAAACATGTGACTTATGTTTATGTAGTTCTTATGTATGTTTCTTTAATTTTGAATTTTTTTACTGTCTTTTTAAAATAAAAACTTTGATACATATAAAAGACTATATACATAATATTGGTATTAAGAATATGATATAATGAAACCCACGAACCAGTAACAACCCAAGAACTAGGATATTACCAGTAACTTGTATCAATAACTTGTGATCCTCTTCTGTCCCATCCCTCTGCCTTTCTGCTGAAGGAGCTACCATTCTGACTCTTTTGTTTATAAATCGTTTTTAATAGTTTTATGCTTTTTTAATGGTGTATTACATGCATGCATTCATATACACACACGTTTGTGCCTAAAAATATATTGCTTCATTTTGCTTATTTTTGAACTTTTTAAAACAGTGTATTACATTTAGTGTTCTAGGACTTGCTTTTTTCATTCCGTATTATTTTTTTTAAGATTTATTTATCTTAATAGTTTAGCTATAGTTTCATTCATTATTATTTTTGCATAATATTTTATTATCTAACTGTAACACAATTTGTTTATTTTGGGGGTATTATAAATAATGCTGGTATGAATGTTCATGTGCATGTCTCCTGGTATGTGTGCGCAAGAGTTTCTCTAGAGTATATAATTTGGAATAGGAAACAGATGTGGCTGAAACACAATGGAGAGGGAGAATAGTGGGATATGAGACCAGGAGGTAGTGACGGAAAAGCAGACTTGATAACATTGAGCCCTGTGAGTGAACCATGGCAATAACTAGATCACTCTGGTGGCATATGGCTTGTATAGAATTGACATCAGGAGATAAGACTTAAAGCAGATGGATGAATTAGAAAACAATTGCAATAGGCTAATGCTCAAAAAATGGTAGGTTTGGGGATGCAATTGTTATTAATCAAATTTCTTATTAACTTTCATTCTTCTATAAAAAATAACATTTATTTTTTTGCCATTATCCTGACTCAAATGGTTTTCCATCAGTTATTAGAAAAGTCATAAGTTTCTGGTAAAATTATTTTCTTTGAAACTAGGCTGCTTAAATGCTCTTTTCTCTCAGATAGTGTTTTGTTTGAATATATTAACTCATGTTTCAGGAATCTGTTTATTAACTACAACTTTACTGATAGCATCATCAGCAAAAAGAGCTAATACATATGTACTTTTATACATAGTACATTAATTTCTGACTTCTAACTGTAGGCAAATCTGAGTTTGAATAGATGTCACATTTTGAGTTCTATGAGCATTTGAGACAAAAGCAAGTAGATTGAAATACGTTATCAGTCCATTTAATATTGTAACATACACAATGATTTTATAGTTATTACTTTTGAATTTTTATAAGAAAATACTAAAATTTCTTATGTTTTGAACTTGAGCTTTTATTTTTATAGGTTATCATTTAGTAAGAAATAAAGGACTCTTAAGTTTGAAAAATGAAAGGAAGTTCTTTATTGATTAATTCTAGATAGTAAATATATAAGGAATGACAGAATTTGAAAAGTCACTATTTTACAAACCCAATAAAATAATTAATTCATAAAATATTTGTCAAAAGTTGGAATCATTAGATAGAAGGTTGATGGAAAAATGTGCAAGAGAAGGATTAGCTATTACCACTTGTACTCAGTGATCAATTCGCATCACAGAGAGGTGGCATTTAAACACTGTATGCTTCCTTATGTGATACAATATAAAATCTACTTTCCAAAAGTATTCTTTCAAAAAAAAGTGAACCTGGTGACAGATGTCTACTAGAGTTATCGTAGTCATCAACTTCATAGGTATATAAATGTCAAATCACTATGTTGTATACCTGAAACTAATATAATATTGAATGTCAACTATACTTTAATAAAAAAGGATATTGGTGACACCTGAAGCTAATATGATATTATATGTTAATTATATTTTAATAGAGAGAGGGAGAGAAAGGGGGGAGAGAGGGAAAGAGAAAGAGAGAGACTGAGAGAGAGAGAAAGACAGATAGACAGACAGACAGACAGACAGGAGTATTGGTGACCACTTAAAGAAAATAAGATGCCTCCCTTAAAAAAAAAAAAAAAGTGAACCTGAACCTAATCAAGCTTTTAGAACTGATGTCTCATTAATAGAAAACACAGGATAAAAGAACAAATTATTTGACAACACTGGCTATAGAATGTGGAACATTCTGCATAATAACTGACTCAGTTTTATTAACATGTTAATGGCATGCAGAAAAGGAAAGTCAGAAAAACTCTATATTAATGAGACTTAAAATACATAACAACTACATGACCTTTCTATGAGTACTTATTCAAACAATCCAATTCAAACACATTTTGATATTGGAGAAGGTTAGTTATGGACTGGGTGTTATATTACACCAATGAATTTTTATTAATTTTGTTAGGTGAAATAGGGGCATGTGGTTATGTTTATTATTTTTTTTCAGATACATACTAAGTATGTATGATTCCTTTAAAAACTTAAGGAATCACAACATGATTCCTTAAAAAACTTAAGGAATTATAACAACAAAATAAAAGAAAATGAATTAGAGATGGAAGAACCAAGTATGGGAATATCTTCACCATGGTAGAATCTGGATGATGGATGTCTTTGTGTATCTTTGAAAATGTTAATAAAATCGCTTTTGTGTGTTTTTGAAAATGTTCATAATAAAGTTAATTTTACAGACTTCAAAAAATATTTAAAATATTTATACATGCCTTCTTGATCTTGTTACTAATTAAATGTAGATAGCTTATAGTACTTAACTCAAAAAAATTTTTGGTGGGAGAGGCATGCTACTACCATGGTGGATGTTGGACATGACAGATATGCAGTTTTTGAGCCCCCTCACAGTTAGAGCACAGGCATGACAGGCACCAACCCCAGCCTGTAAATAGGGACTTAGTGAATCAAAGAGGTTGTTTTCTTTCCCCTCTTGCAAACAGTGGTGCTTGAAGCAAATTATAGTTCCTGGGTAGCACCCAGAGCCAGGGCCATTGATGATAGAAAAGCCACAGTCTCTGTGTTCAGTGGCAATATCAGCTTTTCTTTATTTTTTTCCACCAGAACAACCAGTGTGTTTCTTGGCCATAATGCCCACTTATCTACTTTCTGGTTATTCTGTGAACTATCTAGCATCATTTTTAATAATTACTTTTTTTTTCAGTTTTTATACTTGTATTGAGGTTCATTAAGCAGAATATATTTAATTGGAGCTCATTAAGCTGCACATATTTAATTTGAGTTGATATGGTTTGACATATGTTATATGTATATACCTGTGAGACCATCACCACATCAGAAAGCGAACATTTCCATCACCCAAAAGTTTTCTCTAAACTTCCTAATCTGTTCTTCCTGTCTCCCTTCCCCTGTTCCAGGCAACTACTGATTTCTTTTCTGTCACTATAGATTAGTTTGCATTTTCTAGAGTTTTCTATAAAAGGTTTATATAATTAAGTACTCTTTTCTGGCTTCATAATTATGATTCATTTATGTTATAGATATTAGGAGTTTGTTCCTTTTTATTGCTTATTAGTAGTCTATTGTGTGGATGTACCACAATTTGCTTTTTGTTCATTCATTGAAGGGCATTTAAATTGTTTCCAGTTTGAAGCTATTAAAATGAAGCTGCTATGAGCATTTGAAAATTTTGTGTCTTTGTATGACCAAACGCTTTTATTGCTTTTGGGCAGATGCTTAGGAGTGAAATGGATGGATCATATGACAGTTACATATTTAGTATTTTAATTAATTTCCAAACTCTCTTCAAATGTGGTATATAATAAATTTTTTTTAAATAGGTAAATGTATTAGCATATTAGGAGACACATTCTGCGTCTGTCTTCTTTGTACTTTTATAAATAACAAAAGTATGATTTTACTCTCAGCAAGTAGGATTATTAGAACCATTAATTATACAAAGTATAACAAAGAATCATAATTACATATCTTCAAGGCAGAGATGGATCTAAACAGTTCATATAATTTGGTAATTAATTCCAGATCTGAGTTATTTAGTATTAACCAGAATTATATTTAAAATGTCAATATATACATGATTTATAATGAAGTGTTTAGTCTATTACTCCAAATAATATATACCTCAGTATTTGAAAACTGGTATATTCACTAGTTTTAGTAAAATTTAAACATCCTTTAATATGAGAGAGGAGTTCATTCATAATTTGCTTATGTTAAAATTGCACAAGCCAGGAACTCTCCTGAGATATTTTAGTCTTTTTATATATAGTCCTTTTATATAGTCTTTTTATATCAATTGCTTTGGGAAAATGATAATGGGAGTTCTTAACATGATGGAGTAACTGTACGTTTCTCTTTTGATCTTAAGTGAAATTTCATCTCACAAATCAATATAAATTACAGTATGGTCTTGTGTGTTACTGGTATAAATATTTTTATTGAAATACATGAGAGACATAGAGAAAGGGTCCCCCCCCTTATCATATATTAACATGAGAAAGATAAACCTCTGGATATTCTCATGTATCTCACTTTAACATATTAGTGTACTGTTTAATTTTTGCAGTATGTGAGAAGATTTAATATGGTTTGTAACATCCCAATGTGTCTTGTAACATCGATAAACGTATTGTACTGGCAAAGTACCCAGAGAGAACATAAAAATGTTAAAGGATAGGCAATGAGGATATTGATTAAGTAAACTTAAGGCCTCCCAAATAACTGTTGAGAAAGGAAATAATATGTAAGCTGAAGATAAAGAAAAATATATTGTTTAATTTATTTCTATTCAAAATACACACAAATAGTAAAATATATAGTGTAATATCGTATATAAAATTTATTATAAATTATTTTGTTTTTCTATAAATTGTTAAACAATAGTCCACCCTTATCTACGTTTCATTTTCTGTGGTTGCAGTTACCCATGGTTAACCATGGTCCAAAGATATTAAACAGAAAATTCCAGAAATAAACAATTTATAAATTTTGAATTGCTGGTTGTTCTGAATATTATAATGAAATCCCGCCTTGTCCCACTCTGTCCTGCCTGGGATGTGAATCATCTCTTTGTCCAGCGTCTCTCCACACTATACACACTCTGCACCCATTAGTCACTTAGGAGATCCATTGATTAGCAGACTGTTACGGTATCGTGGTACTTGTGTTGCAGTAACCCTTATTTTAGTTAATAATAATGACCCCAAAGTGCAAGAGTAGATGCTGGCAATTTGGGTACACCAAAGAGAAGCCATAAAGTGCTTTTTTTTTTTTGAAGTGAAAAGGTAAAAGTTCTTGGCCAGCTTCAGAATTCACCTAGGTCTCTAGATTTAGCTTTGCCTTTTTGGCTTTAACATTTAAAGATTTCACTGAATTTCCCTGGCATTTCAGTTATAAATTTTAAACATTTTTTTATTGATGATGTTGTTTATTCATAATTTTTAAATGTACTGCATTATAAAATTTTCTTCAGACATTTAGTCTGCCATATTTCCTGAGACAAAAATGTAATTTACTTAATTTCTTTGACAATTTGTTTTTTTATGTGTAAATTGGGAATAAGTGTTTATTTTTAAAATGTATATTGCTTCTCATTCCCAGAAGGATTGTACTGGAGGTGACTTACAAATATACAAATAATATATTAATGTTAAATCAATAGTTGAGGAAATCAGCCAAAAAGAATATTAGGAAAGGAAAAGAAAACTAAGAAATCAGTTTATGCCAAAAGAAGGCAAAACCAACAAAACCCATGCTCTAAGGTGCTATAAATTTGATATTAGATCAGAAATTACTCTGTATGCTTCATAATATCCAAAGTAAAAAGAGAAATACAATTATGTATAAGATTTTCATACAAGTGGAATAATGCACACTATTCAGTATAGATTGAGCTTGTGAGAAGTAGTGTAAATATGTTGTTCGTGGGAAATTTCATCCCCTTTGATTCAATTTTAAAGGAGTATTATAGTCATGCATTGCATAATGACAGTTTGGACAATGACAGACTACATATACTACGCAGTCCCAAGATTATAATGGAGCTGAAAAATTGCTACTGCCTAGTGATGTCGTAGTGTCATAGCATTATGCATTACTCACATGTTTGTGGTGATGCTTGTATAAACCTCCTGTGTTGCCGCTCTTAAGAAGTATAGCACATACAATCATAATTATGTAAAAGTATAGCATGTAAATAAAGTACATAACATTTGATAATGGTAATAAATAACAGTGTTACTCATTTATTTGCTGTGATATACTTTTTATTATTTTAGAGTATATTCTTTCTACTTATAAAAAAATAGTTTGCTGTAAAATAGTATGCCATGTTACTCTGACAGTAGCTTCGTACACCTCATGCTTACTGTGTCTCTTGTTTGCATCATTTTCTCTTACGCTTGATTTAATCTCATGTTATTTTGTACAGTAGAATACTCTACAGGCTTGTAGCCCAGAAACAATAGGCTATACTGTATTAGATTTGTATATACATATATTAGGAGTGGGATAGGCTATGCCATCTAGGTTTGTGTAAGTACACTCTATGATGTTCACACAAAGCAAATTGCTAACAGTGCATTTCTTAGAATGTATCCCTGTTGTTAAGTGGTGCATGACTGTATCGAATAATGTTTTTTTGTTTGTTTTTTTTAACACATACAGCACCTGTATGTGTTTGTCTCCCATCCAAGTACTAATCAGGCCAGATTCTGTTTAGTTTCCAAGATCGGATCTGCACATTCAGGATGGCATGGCCATGGACAAATATTTTTAAATTGGTTTAAAACATGAATAATGGAAAGACATTTTATTATTTGTGCTTTGTAAAAAGATAAATATTAAGATTTTGTAAAAATAAAAGATGGTCCATCATTATAAGTTATAGACCTATCTTCATTATCAAAATATTTCTATGTATTTGAAATTCCTTTTTATTATCTGTTAATTACAGATTATAATATATTATACTGTTAAGAAAAGCAAGCAAGAGACATGACCTTTTGGGGCTAGGAAAGATTTTATTTTTAAAATAATTTTTAACATCATGTATAAAAATATTTGAATCTTTTTTCCTTTAGACATCCTTTTCCATTTTTATTTGTTTTCTGTCATTTTTTGACATTTAAAACAGAAATAAGTGATAGGAAATGTTACCATAGTTAAAATAGTACTTCTGACTACCGACTAGTCAAGTTTTGCAGTATAGCAAAGCTGATAAATTAGGTACTGTTGTAGGGTTCAGCTAGAGCAAATGAAAATAATTTATCAGAAAAACAAAGAAAATGAAACACTGAAGCACCTCAGTTTTCAAGATTAGAGAATCAATCAAAAGCTCTAGAAGTAATTCGAGTTTAACAGCGTGATTGTGGATTTTAAAAAAATAAGTAGTGCATTTATTTTGAAAGATTTATGACCCTTATTTTATCATGAACTTTAGTAATAGAAGAACCCAACAAAGTATGAAATATAGCCCAATCTGTTAAAAAGGAAAAAAACAACCAACATCTCTCAAAAGGTAAAGCAGAAAGGTAATCAACATGCTGCATATGTTGATATTTAAAATACTAGTTTAGGAAAACATATGTCTGTTTTTTTGGATTATTTTTATATCAAATAAACAGCACAATTTAAATATTTTGTTGAAATATTTATAACAAACAGTGCATACCTCATTGATTTTATACACAAACTCTGATATCTGTAATACAATATTTAGCATACTTGGTAATATTCTGGATCATTCTTAGCAAATGATTAAGGTTAATTGATATTTTTGAAATGGAAGTCATTAAATACTATTTTAGAAAATAAAATGTAAGTGAATTGATAAGAAACTTGATAACAAGAAAAGTTACAAAAATAAAAGCCCCGAGTAAATATGGAAATGCCTTGTTTTAACTAATTGGTCTATACTTCTTTCATTTGAATCTTAAATGTAGAGGAAAATTTAAGATGACAACATCAAATAAATGTCAAGCCTTAAAACTTATATAGGTTTTGATAATTTTTACAACCAGTAATTACTTGTGTTTTTTTACTATTTTATACATTTTGCTATGCTATTTACTATTTTTCATTTTGTCTTTTCAAATAACTATCTGTAATTTATCAGCATTTTGAAATTATGAAATTTAAACCAATCAAACTGAAAAAAAATTTTATTTCAGAAATGAGCAAATGGAGGCAGTAAGAGGTTATTAATGGATAGTTTTCTAGCTAAAGCAGCACCTTTTTCAAATAAGCGCCATTATAATATGTCATTTTTATAATGATTTCTCTCAATTTTAAGTTCTTTTGTTATTTACTTAAATTAGTAAAATACTAAGCCATTTGAACAGAGATAATGAGATTAAAACTTTATATTTGGTCTTTATTTTTATAAAATAAATATGGCTATTTTTGTATCTGTGCTATTCCTCTCTTTTACTGAAGTTATTTTCATTTATTGTTGCTTATTATTTTCTTCATTTAGGTTATTTCACAGTTGAGGATCTTGGGCAGATCAGTAACAGCTGGTTGCAAATTTGATAGAGAAATCTGGTCTAATGAACTTTCTCCTGTTCTCAATCTCTGGAAGAAACTAAACCAGGTTAGTAATGAAATAGTCTTCTGATTTTCTTTTCTTTTTATTTCTCCCTATTTGTTATTTTTTCTAGCTTTAGTTATTGTTTATGTTGGTAAAATTTTGCACTGATTAGCCCTTAATATATACAATATCCTGGAAAGAGATGGAGGAAATAATAGTAGTAGAAGTAGATCAGCACAGAAGCAATGTCACCTGTGTAATTTGTCTTATCCTGGTAACGTACTAAGTCATTTTCTATACCTGCTATATTTTTCGATCACACATAGCCTTCTCTCTCTCCTTTTTCTGTAAAGTCAGTAACTGCTATTAGATATGAAAAGTTTCAAAGTCATCAAAGTGCTAAGGAAAAACAGTTTATCAACAGGAATCATCTTGTTTTTATATTATAGAATAGTTATTAGATTTTTGAATAGTTGCTTGCTAACTAGGCAAAACTGTTAGAGTATTATACTTCCTATTCTTATTGAATAGGGATTTATTCTCTGGAATTAAAAATATAACTTTGCAGTTCATATGTTTAGTAATATTCTAAAAATGCTTTGGTGTCAGACTTCTGACTATGAATTTATGGCCCTGATTTCCATTCTTCAACCAATTTATAATAATGTTATTATTTTTTACCTCTTTTTTAAAACCAACCTTTGATTATCTTTAAATTAATAACCAAATTTACACAAATGTTCATTTCTTTCATTTAGCAATTCATTTCTTGATGTTTCATTTTTCGGTAGTAGTCTCCTTGTCAAGACACAGCTTCTTATAAAGTCTGCAACTTTTTAAATATGAAATTGGCTACTTTGAATTTTCTGATGGTTTTCTATGCAGTTCTTATAATGTGTTCATAATATAAGAACATATATATTCATATGTATGTATATTACATAATGTAGCTATTCTGAGAAGAATAATGTAAAATTATTTTCAAAGTCTTCATTTGGAGATGAGATATAAATTGAATGATTTGAATAATTGACTAAGTTTATCCCTTACAATAGCAAAGCCTATTGTAAAAGTAATCCTATTGTAAAAATAATCCATATATTTTACAAGAAACCCAGTCATATTATTTTGTAGTTTGGGGAAAGAAAAATGTTTTTTTCTTCTATGCTTTTAGATTCTCAGCTGGGTCTCTGTTACAGAAGACAGATTAACAGAAAAGCATACAAATTTATTTAAGTTTTGCATAACATGGGAGCCTTCATAAAGAAATGAAGACCTGAAAAAGTGGTTAAACCTGAGCATTGTTATGCCAGTTTTGATGAAGAGTGCAAAGTCATGGGAAAATATGATAGGACAAAAGAGATATAAGCTAAAAGGAGTAAATTGGGGGAAACTCAGCGAGGCCTGCTTGTTTAAATTCTTCTCAATATCTCTCCATCTTTAGAGATAAGGCTATTCCTTGCTCAGGGAGGGCTCCAATTCCTTCAGTTTAAAATATTCATTATGCCAAAGTGTCATATTTTAGAGAAACATGTCCTGAATCTTGTTTTAGGAAACATTTGCGAAGTTGCAAGGGACAACTCACTTTGCTGAGTATTTGCTTACCTACTAACTTTCTTCTGGAGTGTATTTTTTTTTTTTTTTAATTGAGACGGTTTCTAAAGTTTCTGAAGTTGACATCTCTCACTGTGGAGTTTCCTGGAATGTGTAATTTAGTTTTCCTTGCCCTAACTGCTTCTTTCCATCAGGCCCCTCAGATTTTATTATTTTTCCCTCCTCAATACCACCCCCCTTTGCTAATATATACAAATACCTTCTTTGTAACTCTGGATAATTTTTCTTCTATTATTACATAAAGAGGATCACAGAAGACCCTAAGACGCAACCCAATATTAGAAACTCATTAATTCTCAACTGTTCATTTTTTTCATTTGGGATGTAGTTGTAGTCTATTACTAGCTCTCTGATATTGGATTCATGCCATAACATACCTTCTCACTCTCCCATTCCTACATAAAGAAGAAAAGCAGGGAGCCTGAGTAAGTAAAATATCATAGAAACATAGAATGTGGGGCAGAAGCAGAAATAAAGTATTTGGTGCTGAAAGGTTTTATTTTAGGGGAAGCATCTTTGGGATGAAGTCATATTTATAAGCTCAGTATACTCTTGAAGTGAGTCATCATTCTAAAAGGCCACATAGAGGAGAAGGAAACCAGGAATCATAGCCTAAAATGAAGAATTAAAAGGAAGAGTGAAATGTAGATTCTGGAGTAAGTTTTTGGACCCATGGCTTTTATTGTTCTTAGTAAAAATAGATGTTTTTGTATACCAGAATACTTTCTGGGTTGGTTAATTGGTTGGTTGTTTTTCAGGCCACCTACTTTTCAACATTTGTATCTGTTCTTGTGGTTTCTTCTGCATGGATTTACCTTTCTCTCTGTTCAGATGGATAGCTTTTTTTTATAACCCTTACTAGTCTAACACAAATACTACTTTATGGTTTGCCAAAGATAGGCATTGCAAACACTGTGGTAATAAATATGAGCATGCTAGTGCCTTCTCCTTAAGAAACTCACAAAATACTTAATACGTAGGTTTGTAGAAATGATACATGTAGCTCCTATTTTTTCTTTTGTTTATTATATGAGCCTTTTTTCAGAAATTTCTTGAAAATTTACTTTTCCTTCATTTCCAATTTATTTCTTTATGCAAAGCAATATAGTAGTTACAGAATTTCTAATCGAAAAAGATTAAAACTTTATTTTCTGAGACAAAACTTTTTTTTTTTTTAGGCAAGACAACCCTTGGTTGACCTCACAGATTGCAAGGACCTTGTCATCTTACAATCCCTTATTTTTAAAAATCTTTTATGCCTACAGCACCTGCTCTTCTTAGGTGGTCTCCCATCCAAGTCCTAACCAGGCCTAACTCTGCTTAGCTTCTGAGATCAGATGGGATCAAGCTTATTCAGGGTGGCATGGCCGGGACAAAACAAAACTCCTAATTTACTAAGTTATATTTTAAATATAAAAGCATATTTGAAGTATGAAATTATTTGCCATGGTATGTGATGCCATTATAAGGACATAACTATTTTTAACTTTTTTTTTAAGGATCCAGTAAATTCAGTTTAAAGTTCCTACGAGATGGAATATTTATATCTTAATGGAGCTAGCCATTTCTTTTCTGAAGAGAGTTTGTTTAGAGACTTTCTAGTGAACTGTTTCACTGATATGCAGCTGGTTTTTACTTCACAGCATTTCACTTGGTAATAACCAGTCTTTGTTCTGAATGATGGTTCTTATGTCTTTGGTAGGGGCCTGGCAGTTAAATATTGTTAATGCTTATTACCCATCTAACATAGTATAAGAATGTGGCTTTTCGAGCCAGACTACTAGGTTCAAATCCTAGCATTAGTACTTACTAGCTCTGTAACTTAGAAAAATTACTTTACCTCTCTGTGCCTCAGTTCTTGTAGCTATAAAACAGGAATAGTGATAATATAGGCCTCAATGGAATCTCATATAAAGATTAAGTGAGTTAGTATATGTAAGGCTTTTATAATCATGGCTGGCATATGTGAACATTCTCTGTTAATTGTTCATTTTACTTTTATTGAAGATAGAAAGATTTACAATATGTGACCCTACATCATTTGCCCCTTTTCTAAGCAAATTATTTTTATTATTTACATAATTATATATTATTAAAAATATTTTAATTGAGCACTTTGTTTCGGTGGCTTTATGCTTGGGACTGTGTTGTGAGCAAAAGAGTCATGGTACCTATTCCATGGAGTTTGTAAGAAAGACATTTTAAAAATTAAATACGGAAATAAATGCATCATAAGTTATTTCAAATGCTGTAGAAGGAAAGGACAGGTGCTGTTATAAAAAAATAGAGATCTATTTTGGACTAGATAGTAAAGGAATAGCTTGCTTGAGAAGAGAAATTGAATCTGAGAAGTGAGCAATGAGAAAACACTAGTCAGAGTTGGAGGGGAATGACTGCCATTCCAAGCAGAGAGGTGGTCATGCACAAATTCCCTGAGAAGAGAAAAAGCTTGGCACATTTAATAAACCTGAAAGAAAATCAATTTGATTGGAGTATAGAGACAAAACATAGTGGGGAATAAGATAAGGGGGATGATTAAGATAGAGTAAGGAGTTTGCATTTTATTTCAAATACTGTGGAAAACCATGAAAGAGCTTTAAGTGCTAGGGTAGCCACAATCTGCTTTACATTTTCAAGACTATCTGGCTATTATGTAGAAAACAATTTGGAGTAAGATCAAAAAGAAGCTAAGGACAACAATCAGGAGGCTCTTGTGGCAGTGCAGGTAAGAGTTCTTATGGCTCAGAATATCTGGTAAAGCAGGAGAGAAGTGGATGCATTCAAGTTAGATATTGGAAGTATTACTGAAAGCTTTTAAACATAAATTTGGATGTGGGGGTAAAAAAATGACGTATTCATTTCTGTATTTAATGTCTGAGTGGAGGTGGCACCATTTACAAAAGAGGGAAAACTGAGTACAAATTCTGCAAGGATCGGGGTGGAGTAGGCAGAGATGATCAAGAGTTTATTTTGGACATCTGATAGACAGTTGGATATACAACTGTGGAGCTCAGAAAAGTTATTTGGACTTATGGTATAATTTTGGAACTTATTAGCATCTAGGCAACATTTAAGTAATTAGAAAGCATATCACCTAAAGAGAAGATAGTGAAACAAAAAGTGAGAAGAAAAAAAGACTTACTACTGAGCCCTGAGGAATCTAACATATAGAATTATTGTCAGGAAAGGGATGACAAGTATTAGTAAGAGGAAACAAAAACAAAAAGCCAAACAAAGCAATAACACAAAAGGCTGTGGTATCAGAAACCTTGAAGAGAAAAGAGAGTCTTTCATTAGAAATGGAATTGTTAACTATACCACTTGCTTCTGAGAGGATAAGCAAAATGAAGACAGAATTGGTTAATGGATTTGAGAATAAAAGTCACTAGTGATCTTGACCTTGACAAGACAAGTTTAGGTGGAATAAGGAGACTGGAAATTAGGTTTGAAAGACAAACTAGAAACTATGAGACAAGGAAATAGTATGTACAGACAGTTCTTTCTATAAGGACTACAAAGGAGAGTAGAGAAATAAGGTGATCAAGATATGGGGCCCAGTATGTTTTTTCTTAAAGATGGGAGCTAGAATCTTTAAAGGCTCATAAGAATGATCTAGTAGAGAAAGGAATTGAAATGCTTAAGAATTAAGCCAAGTTTTGTTTTCATGAAGCCAAAGACATAAAAACTCCTGAGAAATAACAGTATGACTTCTCAAATTAACAGGAGTTTTATTTTCATTTGAGGACCTTAAAACTCTTTAAGGCAAGCAAGAAAATATCATTAAGTAGAAAAATGCAAATGCCTGGACATTCTAGGTAATTTGACAGAGGATGAAGGAAAGGAAGTGGCTAAAGAAAATTAAATATATAGTTACATTTTACTTAAATATTAAACTTTGGTAATGTTAATGCTTATTAACAAGATCTCTAAAGAATCTAACTCAATATATATACTTGACTTTTAAAAGGTCAGAATTTTAACAACTTGAGTAGATTCTAAGAATTTAAGAATTTAAGTTATAAGAAAAAGGACTAAATAAAACAGAAGGAATCCACTGACAAAATAAAGGATATCAGAAGCATAGTGGGAAAACAGTTTCATTTTTATGATTTTCTTATGCCCAAGGTAACTATTTAATTCATGACTTTTGTTCTAACACTTTCATAATTGCTCAATGGAACATTTTAATGGGAAACATACAAGTCAAAGTATTGCTCAGAGTCTCCACTGGGGATCCTTCCTACTACTTAGGACAGGGATGATTCATAACTTTTAACAAAATAATTATTGATGTGTCTCTTTCCTTCTCCTCCCTACTCTTTCTGCCCTCTTCCCTCCTCCCCTCTCCCTTTCTTTTAGATTGGTAAGCTAAAAGTATCTATGGAATTTTTGCAGTTTAGTTAAATTAATAGGAGGTTACTGGAGAGTCTAAAAAACATATTATGTAAAACCCCCACATTTTAACTCTTTATTCATATTAGGCTGAATAAGTTAGGAACCCATAAGAATACAGTAAGTACTATATTCAGATAAGGGCCAAAAATACATTTGTTGACCAAATTCAAATTAGAAAAGGTGTCAGTGAGTGTAACTTATTGCTCAGATCTGAGCTATTTTGTTTTCCAACCCTCAACCTTGTTTGTAAATCCAAAGGAGAGGAACTGAGGTAGCAAGCTAAATAGATTTAGGGCCACATCCTTTATTGTATGGGGAGATTTTAATGTCTTTCTCCAGAAGGTTTGATCTTGCAAAGAATTTATATGCTATATCTTTAAAAACTGTGTTATATTTGGATTTATGTATTTCAGCTATTCACATTGGTCAAAACTAAGAAAGAAGGAAATAGAATCATGCATTTGGGATTAATATGCGCCTTTTATGAATCATAAACTAGATTTGTAATAATCTAATAGAAACAGATAAGAAAAAACACTACTTCAATTTTTGTGAAGTTGTCCTGATTGCAGGACAATAGAACTGGGAATAGTATAGTAGAACTCACATCTAAAAAAGAGAGATAGTATTTATAATTTGCAGGCATTAAGCATGTTAAAATTTCCTTTTTTGGTAAGCTGTACTTGTGGAATTAGAAACAACTGGTCAATCAGTGTCTTCTCAGGTGGTACCACAAAATAGATGGATTTGGAGGAAATAATGCAAATGAAATTATGCAAATGAACTATCCCTTAATATCTGTTGTATTAAACATAACTATCACCTTCCATTACTAACACAGGATCAGTGTGCTGTCCTAGGCATTTAGAATGTAAAATGCCAGTTCTTAGGTGTGTGCTTGTGTTTTTGTGGGCATGTGTGTACATGTGTTTATGAAAGAGCGCATGCTCCAAGACTAAAAACAGATGTCATAGTCTATTATATTCATACATTTTAAGTAAAACACTAGAAAATAAAGCAAGAGGTATAAGGACTCAGAAGTCCACTTCTCTAAACATTTTTTTTAATTAATTTATTTTTTTGGTGACATTGGTTAATGAAAACCAATGTTTCAGTTGTACACTTTAACAGTAAGGCATACACGCATACACACACACACACACACACACTGTGTGTTCACCTCTCATAGATTTCTTTCTGTCACCACATATTTGACTCCCTTTACCCCATCTTCCACCCCGCTCCTCTCCCACCCACTACCCTCTGGTAACCATTACTCTATAGCCCATGTCCATGACTCTCTGTTTGTCCTGCTCTTTTGTTGCTTTTCGGTTTATATCCCACATATAAGTGATATCATGTGATTTTCTACTTTTTCAGTCTGGCTTATTTCGCTTAGTATGATTATCTCAAGGTCCATCCATGTTGTTGCAAATGGCAGTATTTCACTCTCTTCTTATGGCTGAGTAATATTCCATTGTGTATATGTACCATAGCTTCTTTAGCCAGTCATCTATCGTAGGACACTTCGGTTGCTTCCATGTCCTGGCCACTGTGAATAATGCTGCTATGAACATCAGTGTGCAAATATCTTTTTGGATATCGGTTTTCAAGAAGTCTTTGTGGGTAAATACCCAGTAGAAGGATTGCTGGATCATATGGTAGATAAATTCTTAGTTTTTTGAGGAACCTCCATACTGTTTTCCATAGTGGCTATACCAATTAGCAGTCCCTTCAGCAGTGTATGAGGGTTCCTTTTTCTCCGCATCCTCTCCAGCATTTGTTATTACTTGTCCTGTTGGGTATAGCTATTCTAACAGGTGTGAGATGATATCTCATTGTGGTTTTGATTGGCAATTCCCTAATAGCTAGCGATGTTGAGCATCTTTTCAAATATTTGTTGGCCATTTGTATGTCCTCTATGGAAAAGTGTCTGTTCAGGTCCTCTGCCCATTTTTTTGATTGGATCGTTTTTTGTTGTTGTTGTTATTGAGTCATATGAGCTCTTTGTATATTTTGGATATTAGGCCCTTTGAGAGGCATTGCTTGCAAATATATTTTCCCGTTCGGATGGTTGTCCCTTTACCTTGTTGATGGTTTATTTTGCTGAGCAGAAGCTTTTTAGTTTGATGAAGTTCCATTCATTTATTTATGTTTTACTTCCCTTGCCTTTGAGATCAAATTCATAACATCCCCTTTAAGTCCAAGATCCTTGAGTTTAGTTTCTATATTTTCTTCTTTACATTTTACTGATTCTGGTTTTAGATTCAGGTCCTTAATCCATTTTGAGTTAATTTTGGTGTGTGGTGATAGACAACAGTGTAGTTTCATTCTTTTGCAGGTGGCTTTCCAGTTTTCCCAGCACCATTTATTGAAGAGGCTTTCCTTTCTCTACTGTATGTTTTTGGCTTTTTTGTCAAAAATTATTTGCCCATATAAATATGGGTTTACTTCTGGACTCTTGATTCCATTCCATTAGTCAGTGTGTCTATTTTTATGTCAATGCTATTCCATTTTGATTACTGTCATTTTGTAGTATAATTTGAAGTCGGGCAGAGTGATGCCTCCAGCCTCATTCTTTTTTCTCAGGATGGCTTTGGCAGTTTGGGGTCTTTTATGCTTCCATACAGATCTGATTTTTTTTTTTGTCTTATTTCTTTAAAAAAAATGCCTATGCCATTGGGATTGCATTGAATCTATATAATGCTTTAAGTAATACCTTTATTTTAACTATGTTGATTCTTCCAATCCAAGAAGACGAAATATCTTTCCATTTCTTTGTATTTTCTTTGATTTCTTTTAATGGTGTCTTGCAGTTTTCATTATATAGGTCCTTCACATGTTTCCTTAAATTTATTCCTAGATATTTTATTATTTTTGTTGCAATTGCAAAAGGAATTATTTTTTCCACTTCTTTCTCTGACACTTCATTATTAGAATATAGGAACACTATGGATTTTTCTACATTGATTTTGTATCCAGAATCTTTACTATATTTGCTTATTGTTTCTAAGTGTTCTTGTGGAGTATTTAGGGGTTTCTATATAGAAAATCATGTCATCTGCAAATAGTGACAGTTTGACTTTTTCATTTCTTTTTTGGGTGCCTTTTATATCTTTTTCTTGCCTGATTGCACTCACTAGGACCTCCAGTGTTGTATTGAATAACAGTGGCAGTAGTAGAAAGCTTTGTCTTTTTCCTGACCTAAGAGGGAAGGTTTTTAGTTTTTCACCATTAAGTATAATGTTGGCTGAGGGTTTGTTATATATGGCCTTTATTATGTTAAGGTGCTTTCCTTCTATACACATTTTGCGAATTGTTTTGATCATAAATGGATGCTGTATCTTGTTGAAGGCTTTTTCTGAATCTATTGATTTTATCATATGATTTTTATTTTTTAATTTGTTTATGTGGTGTATCACATTTATCGATTTTATTCATATTTTTGTTACATATTTTTATCTTCTTTTTAAAGAAGTCCCTCTAACATATCCTGTAATACTGGCTTGGTGGTGATGAAGTTCTTTAATTTTTTCTTGTCTGGGAAGTTCTTTATCTGTCTTTTGATTCTAAATAATGGTTTTATTGGTAATCTTGGTTGTAGGTTTAGGGTTTTCAGAACTTTGAATATTTTGTGCCAAGCCCTTCTGGCCTGCAAAATTTTGTTAAGTAATTGGCTGACAGTGTTATGGGGTGCCCTTGTAGTTAACTGATTACTTTTCTCTTGCTGCTTTTAAGATTCCCTCTTTGTCTTTAACCTTTGGCATTTTACTTATGATGTGTCTTGATATAGGCCTCTTTGGGTTCATCTTGTTTGAGACTCTCTGAACTTCCTAGGGTTATATGTATATTTCCATCACCAGGTAGGGAAGTTTTCCATCATTATGTCTTCAAATAGTTTTTCAATTTCTTGCTCTCTCTCTCTTCTCCTTCTGGTACCCCAGATGTGAATGTTGTTATGCTTGATCTTGTTCCAAAGCCTTCTTAAACTATCTTTATTTTTTGGATTATTTTTTCTTGTTGCTATTTTGTTTGGTTATCCTCCGCTACCTTATCCCCTACATCACTGATTCGGTCTTTCACCTCATGCACTCTGTTCATTTCCTCTAATGTACTCTTCATCTCAGATATTATATTCTTCATTTCATGCTAGTTCTCTCTTATGTTTTCCATCTCCATTTTTATGTTTTCTGTCTCTTTGTTAAACTTCTCACTGAGTTCTTTGAGTATTTATTCCCTGAGTTCATTAAGGATCTTTATAACCAGTGTTTTGAACTCTGCATCTGGTAGCTTGCTTTTCTCCATTTTGTTGAGATTTTTTTTTTATGGAGCTTTATTCTGTTTTTTTCATGTGGGATATGCTTCAAAGGCTGACTCCTCATATCTGTTTCTATGTATTAGGTAGGGCTTCCAAGTTGCCCAGTCTTAGTAGAGTCATTTTATGTGTTAGGTGTGCTGTGGTGCCCAGCGACACTGTCCTGGGAAGGTTCCAGCTGCAGGTGAAGTTAAGCTGCAGCCTGTTCACCTCTGGGCCCCCCTGGTAAGAGTCACCAAGCAACCCACAGATGGCTGCCACCCATGCTGGGCTTATAGGTGCCTTAAGAGGCCAAGCCAGAAACAGGCCAGCTCCTGCTTGTGCAGGGTTTGGGGCTGCTCAACAAGAGGTACAGGGCATGCCAAGGCCAGATGCTGCTGCTTTGGGTTTTGTGAGTCTTTGAGAGATTTTAGGAAAGCCTGCAGCAGGAGCCAAAACAGCCCATTTGTATAGAATAAGCCACTGAAAATGGCTTGGGTGGGCCCACAATTTGGGAGAGGCAGAGTCTCAGGGAATCCTCTGGGTAGAGTGACAGTGACCTGTGTTGTCCAGGTTAATGGTTACTGAGATATGGAGGCACCTGTGTCCTCATGCTGGGAGTCGTGAGGGCTCAACAAAGGAACAATCTATATTGCCAGCACTTCTGTCTGGGAGAAAGCTGCCCCTGTAGCCCTTGCTCTGAAGGTTGACAACTTGGTTCTTCCCCTTATATCTCTGGCACCTTGCGAGCAGCTGCCCCAGAGCTGGAGCTCAGAATAAGCAAGTCTGTCAGCCAGTAAGGCTGGGTGTGAGCCCTTTGAGAGGATCATCAGCAACCCCCATATTCCTTCATCACCCTCAGCTGTAGCCTCTACTAGGAAGCCAGCATGGGGTTGGGACCCCTCACACCTCAAGTGAGAGAGGGGGCTCTGCAACCAAGATAGTTCTCTTGATTCTTGATGGCTACATGCAATTGTGGGACCAGGCCATTTTGCTCTCAGTCCTTCCTACTGGTTTGAGTTGATCTGCTATTTTTGTCTCTAGTTGTAGAGCTTCTGTTTAGCCAGACCTCAGGTGACTCGTGTGCTGATTGTTCTGTAGTTTCATTATAATTTTTGTGTGGTTGCAAGAGAAGGCGTGCACAGCCTTTACTTTCTACACTATCGTGACATGTCTATCTTCCATTTTCAAAAATTATTATAGTAATTCTATCAGGTATAAACTGAAATCTCATTGTAGTTTTTATTTGCATTTCCCTAATGACTACTATGTAGAGTGTATTTTCATATGCTTGTTGGTCATTTAGATATCTTCTGCGGAGAATTGTCTATTCACATCCTTTGCCTAATTTTTAATTGAGTTGTTTGTCTTGTGTTGTTGAGATGTAAGTGTTCTTAGTATAGTCTGGGTACTAAACCTTTATCTGGTATATGTTTGTAAATAGTTCTTCCTTTTGTGTAGGTTTTACTTTTCTGATAATGCAAAAGTTTGATACACAAAAGTTTTTAATTTTTATGAAGCCTAGTTTATTTATTCTTATTTGGCTTCTATTCACTCACCCTCAACCCACTTCCCCTCTGGTAACCACTAATATAACATATATCTGTGAGTTAGTTTTGTTTTATTTTATTTGTTCCATTGTTTTACTTCTTTTATATTCTACAGATGAGTGGAATTATACAAGTTTTGTCTTTCTCCATCTGAGTTATTTCTCTTAGAATAATACCCTAAAGATCCATCCATGTTGTTGAAAATGGCAATATTTTATTCTTTTTTATGGATGAGTAGTATTCCAGTTGTTTTCATATCTTGGCTGTTGTATATAATGCTATGATGAACTCTGATGATCATAGGGGCACATATATCTTTTTGGATTATTTTCATATTCTTCAGTTAGAAGTGGAATAGCTAGGTTGTATGGAAGGTCTATTTTAATGTCTTAAAGAAATCTCCATACTGTTTTCCATAATGGCTATACCAATTTACCACCAGCAAGCAGTATATCAATGTGTACTTTTTTTTTACATCCTAACACTCGTTATTTCTTGTCTTTTTGATAATAGCTATTCTAACAGATGTGAGATGATACCTCA
The DNA here is from genome assembly GCA_004027375.1 of Macroglossus sobrinus. NCBI lineage: Eukaryota > Metazoa > Chordata > Mammalia > Chiroptera > Pteropodidae > Macroglossus > Macroglossus sobrinus. Next base: position 144,399 of record PVKZ01001551.1, on the reverse strand, counting down.
TTGTAGTTTTGATTTGCATTTCCCTAATAATTAGTGAGGTTGAAATTTCTTTCTTGTGCCTATTAGCCATTCGTATGTCTTCTTTGGAGAAATGTCTATTCAATTCAGATCCTCTGTCCATTTTCTCATCAAGTTGTTTGATTTTTTTGTTGTTGAGTTGTATGAGTGCTTTACATGGATATTAAACTCTTGTTGGATGTATCTCTTGGTTGTTTGAGTTGCAGATATCTTCTCCCTTTCAGTAGGTCACTATTCATTTTGATGATGGTTTCCTTTGCTATGCAGAAGCTTTTTATTTTGATGTAGTCCCATTTGTTTATTTTTGCTTTTGTGCCCAGAAAGACTTTTAAGATCAATGTCAAGGAGCTTACTGCCTATATTTTCTCCTAGGAATTTTGTCATTTCAAGTCTTACATTTAAGTCTTCAATCCATTTTGAGTTAATTTTCATGTATAGTATAAGACAGTGGTTGTTTCATTCTTGGGCATGTGGTTGATTAGTTTTCCAAGCACCATTTATAAAGAGTCCTTTCTCCATTTTATGTTCTTGACTCCTTTATTGTAGGTTGTCCATGTCTGTGTGGGTTTATTTCTAGACTCTCAATTTTGCTCCATTGATCTGTGTGCATGTGTGTGTCTCATACAACTTTACCAAATTCATTTATTCTAATGGTTTTTTTTTTTTGAGTCTTTAGGATTTTCTATATCTAGTTTCATGTCATCTGTGAATAGTGACAGTTTTTCTTCTTTCTTTCCAATTTGGATGCCTTTTATTTCTTTTTCATCTTAATTGCTGTGGCTAGTACTTCTAATACTATGTTGAATAGAAGTGGCACAAGCAGGCATTCTTGTTTTGTTCCTGATCTTAGAGGAAAGACTTTCAGCTTTTTACCATTGACTATGATGTTAGCTGTAGTTCACCATATATGGCCCTTATTATATTGAGATACATTCCCTTTATACCCATTTTGTTGAGAGCTTTATCACATGTGGAATTTTGTCAAATGCTTGTTTTTGCATCTGTTGAGATGATGATATGATTTTTATCCATTTAAAAAAATTTTTTGATGTGATATATCATGTTGATTGATTTGTATATGTTGACCCATCCTTTCATCTGTGGAATAAATCCCACTGCTTAATGTATATGATCTTTTAATGTATTGTTGTATTTTGTTTGCTAATATTTTGAGAATTTCAGTTTGCTAATACTTTGAGAATTTTTGCATCTATATGCATCAATAATATAGAACCTGTAAAATTCTTTTTTTGTACTGTCCTTGTCTGGTTTTGATATCAGGGTGATGCTGATTTGAAAAATGTGTTTGGAAGCTTTAGCTCCCAAATTTTTTGCAATAATTTGAGAAGGATAGGAATTAATTTTTTTTAAATATTTGGTAGAATTCAGTGGTGAAGCTATCTGACCCTGGACTTTTGTTTGTTGCAAGATTTTTGGTTACTGATTCAATTTCATTACTAGTAATTGGACTATTCAAATTTTTTATCTCTTCATAATTTACTTTTGGAAGATGGTGTATTTTTTATGTTTTTAGGAATTTATACATTTCTTCTAGGTTGTCCAATTTGTTAGCATATAATTGTATGTTGTTGGCATATAATTGTCTCTTATCCTTTGTATTTCTTTGATATCAATTGTAACTTATCCTCTTTTGTTTCTGATTTTATTTCAGCCCTCTCTCTTTTCCCCCTGGTTATTGTAGTTGAGGGTCTGTTAATTTCTTTCTCTTTTCAGAGAACCAGCTTTTAGTTTCATTGATCTTTCTATTGTCTTATTAGTTTTTGTTTTATGTATTTTTTCCCAGATCTTTACTATTTCTTTTCTTCTACTAATCTGGGGCTTATTTTTCTAGTTCCTCTAGTTATCAAGTTAGGCTTGTAATTTTCTTTCTTTCTTTTTTTTTTTAATTGATATAGGCCTATATTGCTATGAACTTTCTTCTTAGAATTGCTTTTGTTGCATCTCATAATTTTGGTATGTCATATTTCTATTTTTATTTGTCTCTAGGTATTTTTAAATTTTTTCTTTGGACTCCTTTAATGTCCCATTGATTGTTCAGTGGCATGTTGTTTTACTTGCTTTCATTTTGTGATTGATTTCAAGTTTATACCATTGTACTTGGCAAAGATGTTTTATATGATTTCAGTCTTCTTAAATTTATTGAGACTTGTTTTGTGGCCTAACACATGATCTATTGTGGCAAATGTTCCATGTGTACTTGGGAAGAATATGTGTTCTTCTGCTTTTGGGTAGAATGTTTTGATATGAATATATAAAACCCACCTGATCTAATGTGTCCTTTAAAGACTATGTTTCCTTATTGATTTCCTATCTGCATAATCTATCCATTAATATAAGTGGGGTGTTGAAGTCTCTTATTATTGCTGTATTGCTTCCAGTTTCTACCTTTAGATTCATTAATATTTACTTTATGTATTTTGGTGTTTTTATGTTGGGTGCATGTATCTTTATAATGTTATATCTTCTTGATGGATTTACCCCTTTTCATTATGCAATGGCTTTCATCGTCTTTTATTATAGTTTTTGTTTTAAAATCTATTTTGTCTAATATGAATATAGCTACTCCAATTTTTTTCATTTTTATTCACATGGAATATCTTTTTCCATCTCTTTTAGTTGGTATGTATCTTTATTTCTGGAATTGCTTGTAGATATCATCTGCATGTGGCTTCCTTTTTTTTATCCATTCAGCTACACTATGTCTTTTGATTAGAGTGTTTAAGCCATGCGCATTTTAAGTAATTTTTGATAACTAAGTATTTAATGCTATTTTGTTAACTCTTTTCTGTCTATTTTTATACTTCTTCTCTGTTCCTTTTTTCTTCTCTCCCTCCCTCCCTTTGATGACTTTCTTTAGTGGTGTATTTAGATTTCTTTCTCATTTTACTTTTTGGATCTACTATAGGTTTCTTCCTTGTGGTTATCATGAAGTTCACATATAATATACTATGTAAATAGCAGTTTGTTTTAAGTTGATAGTAACTTAAATTTGAACACATTCCAAAGCTTTTCCTTTTTACAACCTCTTCCCCATGACATATTTTTGATAGCACATTTTACATCTTTATTTTGTGTATCTTTTAACTAATTATTGTAAGTTTTGTTAATTTTACTACTTTTGTGTTTAACCTTCCTCGTTGCTTTATAATTGATCGATGCACTACCTCTCATATATTTACATTTTCCGGTGAGATTTCTACTTTTATATGTTTTTTAAAAAAAATTTTTATTTAGTGTCATTTCTTTTTGGCTTGAAGTCCTCTTACCTTTTTTTTAAGAGCTGGTTTGGTGGTAATGAATTCTTTTAGCTTTTGCTCATTTGCTTAATCGCTCCTTCAATTCTGAATGATAACTTTGCTAGGTATAAAAATTTTGGTTGGAAGTTTCTTTTTGTTTGTTTCAGCACTTTGAATATATCATGTCATCTTCTTTTGGCCTGTTAAGTTTCTGCTGAAAATCTGCCGATGGCCTTAGAGATTTCCCTTGTATGTAATTCCTTTTTTTTCCCTTGATGCTTTTATGATTCTTTATTCTTAATTTTAACATTTTTATTATAATGTGTCTTGGTGTAGGTTTTTTTTAGTTCATCTTATTTGGATCCTGCACCTGTATCTGTTCCTCAGATTAGAGAGGTTATCAACTATTAGTTCTTCAAATAAATTTCCTGGTCTTTTCTTTCTCTTTTCTCCTTTGGGACCCCAATAATGCACATGTTATTATGCTTGATGTTGTCTCAATTGTCTTTTAAGGTGTCTCCACTTTAAAAAAAAATTTTTTTAATTTTATTTTGCTGTTCTGACTGTATACATTTCATTGCTTTGTCTTCCAGCTCATGATTAATTTATTTATACACTCTGTGTTTGTTTCTATGTACTGGGTAAGTCAGCTACCTTTTCCAGGCTTGAAGAAGTGACCTTATGTAGGAGATATCCTTTGGAACCTAGAAGCACAGTCTCCCCTGGCCACCAGAGCCCCATACTCAAAGCCTATTCCCTGTGTGAGCTGCATGCACCTTTATCATTGTGCCATGACTATGGCATGAGGATGGGCCAGGCTTACACCTAGCTGGGTATGACATTCAGCAATGATTACTGATGTATTGTTGAACAGGGCTGGCACCAGGCAGGTTGCAAATTGCATCCTATGTGGAGGGTCTGTTGGGGCTCTTAGCAGGGCACACCCACTGGCTTTAGTGGGCTGAGGGAAAATTTCATAAAGGTGCCAGTACTATCAAGATAAAATGAGAGAGCGGAAAATGGCTTTCACCAGTTCTCACTCTCCATGTAGAGACCCTACTGGGTCCTGCCTTCCTGGTAGATACTCCATGAGTAGTAAATAGGTCTCCTTCATCTATCGTCTGTATGCTTTTCACACTGGTGTTTTATGATGGTTTCCATGTTGAGTGGGTCTGTGCACAGATTTAGGAATTAATGTTTCATTTTCTTAAGTTCTATGATTTTCCCAGATGTAATTTTGGTTGGTCTACAAAACATAGTGGTTTTGGGGCTCATCTCTCCTAAGGGTATGGGTGCTTGAATCCTTTGTGCCTCAGGAACAAGTTTTTTTACCTTTGAGTTCCTTCCTGGTTCAGCTAAATCTAATCTAGTATTAAAGTTTTACATTTTAATTTTATTTTTAAAAGTTCTTAAATATGAATGAACAGGATGATGCTTTTATATTTTATTCAACATATTTATTTGTTTTCAACAATATATACTTCTGCTAAAACAGAAGCTGAAATTCTCTATTTTCTATTTTGATCAATTATAAAATAAGTCATATGTGTCTCAAATGGTTATGATTTGTTTACTGACTTTTTTTGTTAAGTAATGGTATTATGCAGTTTGGGACTTTTTAAACAAAATTTCTCACTGAATCTGCACCGACTATTGAAATTCTGTTTCTTTCAGTTTTAACATTATGAACCAGTTCAATATTAGAACAATTGTGCTCTACTCAGATTTTAAAATAACACACACAAACACACACACATACACATGTTTTATGCTACCTTATTATTTTTTTTTAAGAGTCAGTCACACACATAAGCATACCAGAAAGCATAGCATGGTCATGAAAAAATATTCATCATTTGTTAGAAGGGCATGGAAAAAAGATAAACTATTCATTGCAGGTCCATTTTGAACAAAATGTTCTGTTGTTTGCTCTAAACAGATACAAATTAAGAAATTCTGTGACATTCTTTACAATTCTTTATAATCTACTCTTCTCTCTCTTTTTTTATATTGCTAAAATTGTTAAAAGGTAACAAAATAACTGTATATGGAAATTTATGATGTTCCTGGGATATTGTCAGCACTTTAGAATACTAAATTACCTCTTTTGTTGATAGTTTCACAGGACACAGAATGATTCTGGCCAAGTTATGGAGCAGATAGTCTATTAAACATACTTTCTAAGAATAAATGGTCTTATTAATATGCCATTTTTATATTGCCTAGTTTTCAAAAGACTTTTACCATTTTGTTTTCACACCCAAGTTATATATGAATAATGGCATTCTATCACAGAACCATGGGTTATAGACAGAGCTAAAGGTCATCTTGTCAGTGATGTCTGCAAATCATGTACTTCTTGCCCTAGAATAACTACTGGGCTTAATGTTAATTAATATCATAGTATTATAAATAAAAGCTATGAAATTATTAAACATTTAAAATTAGTAAATAATTTTATGTTTAAAACAAAAGCTTCTTTCTCTTAGCACTTGCTAGCTTCCCCTTGATTTTTCTTTTAGAAAAATGTAATAGCTTACACTATCAGCTTCAGTGCATAAACTCAAAATACTTCTATCTTTCACAGCCTTGGCTTTGCTTGCTTTACTAGTCGCCAGCAATTTTGCCTTCTATTTCAGTTTTTCAGCACTTCTGATTTAAAGAGTCTATTGAGTAATTAGTATACTTGTCCTGGTTGAGTTCAGCTTTAAGATACCTTTAATTGGAACTAAACTAAGTTAAATGAGCTTTAAAACATGGCTGCTTTAGTTTCCTTTGACTCATCCAATAATTTGGTATGAAAAGGATTAGTTATTACCAGATTTAGAAATCTAAACTCTGTTCTCTAAGAACTGGCTTCGGATAAGATAAAACAACAATAAAGCAGCCAGCTATTCTTGGAAATGGGCTACCAGAAATACTATATAGGTCTTTCAACATTTTGAACTCCCCAAACTCCTTTTTAATTCCCTTTCCTGCCCTCCTCACAGTCTTGTCAAAGATCTACTTCTGGATAGATATAATTTAATGCAGATATGTCAACCTTTTGACTTTTCTGGTTATGAATACTTGAGACAGCAGTCTGTTGAACTTTCATGAATCAGTTAGGACTCCTTGGATTCTCAGGTGATGAAACATCCAGTTCAGATCAGCTTAAGCCAAAAAGGGGAAATTATGGCTCACATAACTAAAAGATTGCTAAATTGGTTTCTGTCACAGCTTGTTACAAGGAACTTAAAAGGATGTAATCAAGACCCAGTAATAATATGTATGTGATATATACAATTATGTGTGTGTATGTGTGTGTGTGTGTGTGTGTATTCTGAAAGATGGCTCACTGAAATTGATATATATGTATGTATGTATATATGTATATACATATATACATACATACATATATATCAATTTCAGTGATGTATATATATATACATCAATTTCAGTGATGTATATATATATATATATATTCAGTATATATATATATATACATATATACATACATACATATATATCAATTTATATTATATTGAGAGGCTCTGCTTTCCTCTGTGTTAGCACTCTGTTTTTATACAACCTCTCTCTTTGTTGTCACAAAATGATTGCAAAATTCTATTGCATTTCCGTATTTCTTTTCGGTCACATGCCCTTCCGTGAGCCAATCACTGTGGTCAGGAGAATGGAACATTCTAACTAGTTAAGCTCTAAGTTACATACTAATTTCTGGAATCAAGTTGAGTCAACTCCCCCAGAATCACATAGACTAAGAATTGAGAAGGCTGTTTCTGCTCCAGAAAGATAATAGGAAATTTGAACTACAGCAGCACTATTGAGTAGTTATGACATATTTACTATTTGCACCTTTACAGAAAACGTCCTAATCTTTGATCTAGTCATTACTTGAATTTCCTTTGGTGACAAAAATTCTTGCTGAGAGATAACCATTTTCTTAAAGCTCTAATTATTTTAAAAAAGAAAACGATTAATACTTCTATGTGTCATCTGTTTTACTTAAGTCTAAAGTAGTATCCTACTTGGAAAATTATTTTAATTAAAACGCAAAAATCCTGGGTCCACACCTAAATTGCACCAAATTAGATGAGTTTTTATTGCCCAAAAGATATTTCATGTGTAATAGTTAAAAATTTTTAAATATACATAACTTTTATCATAGCAGCTCCATAATCAGATAAGATTTTTTTCTGAATAACTTAGCTTTTTAATAAGATGAACTCTAAAATAGCAAAGCCATCCCTCAGAAGTACATGATTCAGTCAGTTGTATTTACTCATTAAAAAAGCATTTCTTGTAATAATCAATTGACTAAAAATGATTGTCATTCCTTGATAGTTTCACCAAAAAACATAGAGTATAGATGTTGTAATTTTCTCATAGTGATTTTAGCTATATTTAAATAATAAATAATATTGTGTTTGATATTTTTTGTCTTAAGATTATGTAATACTCTGATGATACTATTGATATAAATTTTCTGTATGCTTCATCCTTTTAGAATGTATAAGAAATCTACACTTATATTTAGAGTTGTTTATTTTACATTGTTTTTTATGAAAATTTTGTGGAAGTCAAAGGAAATGGATTATGTTATAAAAATATTATAAAATACTTTGCTATTTTCTGCTGATATATTTTTCCCACTTGTTAATTTATTATAGGTTATATAGTGCAGTTTGCCTCACTAATTTTCATTTTTTTCACAATGTTTTTATCTTCTTTTAGTCAACCACTTTTTGAAACCCAACTGTATGCTATTATTTACTATGTTCTTCTGTTCTTATTGCTTTTTACTTGATAGTCTCTAGACCAGCACTGTGCAATAAAATATAATGTAAAATATAAAATGGGATGTTATATGTAATTTTAAATGTTCTAGTAGCCACACTTAAATAAATACAAAGGAATAGGTGAAATTGATTTTAATAGTATGTTTTTTTATTTAACCTGATATATCCAAAATATTAGCATTTTAATATGTAATTGATATAAAATTGTTAATGTGATATTTTACATCCTTTTTTTTTTTTTGATATTAAGTCTTTGAAATCCAACCTGTATTTTATACTTACTACACATCCTTAGACCACAGTGCTTACGTGGACTTTATTTGAATTTTAAGTATTCTTGATCATTGCTTTCCTAAATAAAACTTTAAAAGTTTAGTACTTTTCTTGGATTGTAGATAAATGGAATCTTGCTTGAATAATCTAAGTTTGGATGTTCTTGTTCTATAAAATAACAGTGCTGTTAGTCACATCAACTTAATAGAATGGATAAACATCCACAGAATCTACTTTAAACCAAATTATTTGCTAATCTTGCTTTAGTATAAGATTAATAATTATTTAAATGCACGTATTATTTACTTCCAGGGATACTGTTTTAATATAAGGAATTATGGAAAGTCTATAACTCAGATTTTATGTTGGTTTTATTACTTAGTTGATTTAGGTTGGAGATATGTTAAGTATTATTTATTGCATGCTCTGACTCGAATAGTTAATTCAGTTTCAATCTGAGGGGTAATCTAATTAATAATAATATACCTTTATTCTCTTCTAGATTCAGTTTTACTTTTACCACCAATTACTTATTTTATTATGTACATTTATGTATAATTATGTGTATGTTTCAAAGTGATTTCAGCAGCATTAATATTTTTAATATACTAGTAACAAATAAAAATGCCTAATTTCAGCTATAGCCTAAAAAATCTGTCTTCATAAATGATCTTATGCCAATACAGTTCACTTAATGCAGATTTATCTAATGGCAATAACCATATTAGATCTATCATATTATTACATTATCATGCTAAATAGATGAAAAAGGAACAGTGCTCTTATAGAACATATGAATGTGATAACTATTAGAATAAAGAGAAGGGATTCTTGATTGGACTGTAAACAGAGTATGTAGAGAAAATTGAGATAATGGATAGTAGGTAAAAGAAACAGACTTTACAATTTTATCCCTTGACAATTCTTTGACACTTTTAGAACACTATAAAAGGTAATTTCTTAACCACATATGCTATTAAGAAACAGCTGTTTCTATATGTATATATGTATTTATATGTATATATAATTTGAGAGGCCCTAGAAATTTCATATATTAGAGCCTCTGTTAGTATATAGATATAGAAATAAATACTAATATTTACTGGTCTTAAATATAAGATCTTTAGTATGGTTTTCTAATATATCTACAGATAATTTTCAAGTTAAATGTTTATTTACATTTTATTTCAAAGCCATTTGTTCTGCTCTGTTTATAGTGGTAGAGAGATAGTGTAGCTATTATTTCTTTGCTTTGGTTTACAGGATGCCATTCTTTTAATTTTTCTTACTCTATTGACCACTGTGTCTCAGTATGATTCCCATATTCTCAGTTCCCACCCCTTTACCACTTAAATAGTGATGAACTCCAGAATTCCCTTTGCGTTTTTACAGATTTCATAAATTTGGTTATTCATAAACTATTTCAAAATAGGTTACAACAACAAAAGATTTTTAATAGCTTTTGAAGTGTTTTAATAGATTAGTGATTTATGTTACTTTTCATAAATATGACATGAAATATTAATTCTTTTAGAATTCAAACCTGATTCATCAGAAAGTGTCACCTCCTAATGATAGACAAGGATCTCCAATATTATCATTCATCGTTCTTGAACAATTTAATGCCATTCGCTTGGTACAAAGTGTTCATCAGTCTCTTGCTGCTCTCAGCAAAGTCATCAGAGGAACTACCTTACTGAGTTCAGAAGTACAAAAATTGGCAAGTGCTTTATTAAACCAAAAGGTAAGCCGATACTAAATATATGTTTTTATTACATTATTATAAGTGAGTTTTATCATGTATACATTTGTCAGAAGTCTTATAGTTAATAATAATAGAAAACCCAAGTTAAACTTGCTTAAGCCATATAGGAATTAATTGACTGATGTAACTGAAGGATCCAAGGGTAGCTAGCCCTAGCATTGTCAGCTTAATGCAGGAGCTTAAAATAGTCATTAGGATCTCACCTTGTATTACATATGTACCTATCTAATTATATTATGTGTGTGTGCATGTGTCTGTATCCTCTATGTTGATATCACTTTAGGATAAGTCCTCTATACATGGTGGTATTTTAGCAGCCTGAGTTTTATATACTCTGAGCTCCAAGTTCAACAGAAAGAACACGTGTTTTCTGGTAACTCAAGCACGTATCTTGAGATTAGTTTTGATCCAAACTGCTTGGCTTGTGTTTTATGCCTAGTCCCATACTAATTCTGTGGGCAGCATTTGCAAACCTCTCATTGCTAGGGCTTCAGCCAAATGTCTCTCCTAGGAACTGGGGATGGATTCAGCTCCATCTGTAACACATAAATTGCAAGTAAGGGAAAAATGGTTACCCAGTAGAAAAACAGGGTACTTTAGGCAGATAAAAGGAAAATCAGCACATCACTTGCTGAATAATTTGACCATTTTAAATGATAGTAAAATCCATTTTCTTCAGATCTATTGGATAGAAACAAAAAATATGGAGTATCTTACATAGATTTACTTCAGTAATTTGGAGACTATAAACCTTAAATTGAATGTGATATCAAACTAGAAAAGATTTCGCTAGGGCTCCATAGGAATTTAGAAAGAAAACATTTTTATTTTTTGCTGTTTACCCTAAATATGGAGAAACCTCTGAGAGTCAACCTAAAAGCCTCCTCTGTCTAAATATAAAAATAGCAGTCTTAGAACTTTCTATATCTTACTATCTAACAAAAAAGATTTCTATCTTAATCAGTCAAGCTGCTATAACAAATTACCATAGACTGGGTGGCTTAAATAGCAAACATTTGTTTCTTGGAAGTCTAATAGATACCAGTAGAACTGGTAACTGGTGAGGTCTGCTTCCTGGTTTGCTGGTGACCTTCTTGCTGTGTCTTCATAGAGCAGAGAGGAAAGAGAGAAGCAGCAGCTTTCTCCTGTCTCTTCTTATGAAGACACTAATCCTATTATGAGGGCTCCACCCTTAAAACCTAATTACTTGCAGCAAGCCTCATTTCCAAATACCTTTATATTATGGATTAGGCCTGATTCAATATGTGACTTTTTGGTTACACAAACTTTCAGTTCATCATAAAATATCTAATTCTTTCCTACATGCACATAAAGATCTGCTCTAGCAACCTTATGTTCTTTTTTTCTTTACCTTGAAAAAAATCTCAGCTTCGCATTGTTTACTGAATTTAAATAGTTTTTCCTTTGTATATAGATTACTATTGCTATTAATCAACTGTGATTATTGGAATACGATAATACTGTATTGTACTACACTTTGTAACTAACTTGTTTTTAATCATGAGCTTTCAGTCATGAAAGCTCTTGACACAGTGAAGAAACCAGTGGGAAAGCATTCTGAAAACTTTAAAGGATTTTACATTAACTCATTTAATCAGCACATTAACATTATTAGATGGTATGATTAGTATCCCCATTTCATCCTGAGAAACCTGAGACAGAGAGGTATTAAATAACTAACCAGAGTCACAGAGAGAATGATTACAGAGTCAGGATTTGAACCTAGGCAAGTCTAGTTACCATAATAGATGTAAATTATTTAAATTTATTTATCAAGGTAAATATTCATGAAAATGTCTTTAAATGACCTATATGCTTTATAAGGGTAAAATGTGTGATATAGACTAATTTAGGAGAATAACAATAATATAAGAACATGGCTTGTATAGAAGATAACAGTAAATCCATTGGGATTGGTATACAATGAATTGTAGTAAAATTAAAGTTAGATCAGATTTTGAGGTCCTTAAAGCCAAAGAAAAGAATTTGGCTTAAATGCTATAGGCAATAAGAACGTTTTTATATAGAAATAATGTAGCAGTGAATGTGGCCTCTGGAGTAGGTCCGCCTAGTTTGACTTTTATTCTACCACTTAATAGCTGTGTGGCCTTGGGCAGGTCACTTAAACTTCTCTAAACTTTACTATTCTCATTTGTCTGATATCATTGTGCAAAATGAGTTTGCAGAGATAGCGATACCGTGTAGGTTACTTTTCATTCATCTCAGGAGGTGGTTAGGGCATGGAATAGGGTAGTTCAAGAGGGTTCTAATATTAATGATAAATATGAAAGGTAATTGGAAAATCTGGTTTGTTTTGTTTTGTTTTGCTTCTGTTAACCATCTAGGTGACCTTTGGTATAAACATTTCTATGATTATAGTATAGTGTGGCTTACATTAGATCATACTGAAAGATAAAGAACTAAATGAGCTTATTATAGGAAAAACTTTTCTTGATTAACACCAAAAGATGATATTTTAGAAAGGGAGCATATATTTTTAATTCTTTATAACATTTCTTCCTCTTACCTTGACCCATCAAGATCCTGCTAATTATTTTTATATTTGGCATAGCAACAGGATCTGATAACTTATTTCTTAGTTAAAATGTGTTTATATAGGATGTAGATAGACTATCTCATTTTAATTTATAAAATTAAGTATTATATATTACAGTTTGAATTAAGAAATACAAACTTTGAAATATCACTTTTTCAAACATTTTTATAATTTACATGAAAATGAATTTGTTAAAATTCTTTCAAAGGATGAAAAATATGTTTTACGAAGTATGTTATAATAATATCACAGATAGTGTTAGAAATATTTCAAGGTATTTGGTGAAACTCAAATGAGATTAAACTAACTTTCACTAAGACAAGATCAGTAAAATAGTTTCAGACATTTACCTTCTAATGAATTTTACTAAAAATTGTGAATCCAGTACTATCCCATTTATTTCAGGATAAAAATTTATGTTTTATTGCATTTGAATGTGACAAGTTATGTATTATGTGATATATTTAATGTAATTTAGGAAATACTTTAGTACCTGACATTTTTTTTGACCGTGTGTCTGACATGATTGGAGTAGGAGTTTTGCTTGAGAGAATTATGACTCTTATTTCACTGACAGTTTCTTGTGATCTTTTCACATTTTTTTTTGTAAAAAAATCACAATACTTAAAAGTTGTTTGTTAGAGACAGTGATATAAATATTGTTATTCTTTTACATAAATTTGAAATCATAATTTAAAAGATACAACAAAAATTGAGAAGATATGCCAAATTACTTTATCTTTCTTGCTGAATAATCACTATAGGTGATATTATAGAAATTAAGAGATTATGTTGTTTTTTAAAAAGATTGTTTTAATCATACCCCTGGTAAAGCAAATGTATATATTAGCTGTACATTTCAATTTATCCTAACGTTCTGAGTATTAACACTAAGTGGCTGTTTAAATTTTTAAATCAGGGAGTTCCTCAATAATATAGTGAAAATGCTAATGGATTCTAACTCCTTTTAAGATATGTTTGCAAATAATTGTTTTTTAATCTTTTTTGGTATTTTGTGTATTTCAGATAGACACCCAGAAGAGGGATGGCTGGTAGCTCTATTATTAATTTTCTGAGGAACCTCCATACTGTTTTTCATAGTGGCTGTACCAGTTTACATCCCTACCAGCAGTATATGAGGGTTTCTTTTTCTCCACATCTTCTCTAACATTTGCTATTTTAATCCTTTAAAAAGGCCCCCTTTTTAAAAAATTATCTTTATGCAAATAAGTGCTTTAAAAAGTCATACCTAAACTATTTTTACCAAATGATAATTATTACTTTTGAATAATTTGCATTTTTCCATTAGAATAACAATACCAAGACTCATTAAAGAAATAGATCATCTATAGCCTATATATATTAAAGAATTTGATATTAAAAAGTTTCCCACAAAGAGAGCACCTAGAATTCACTGGTGAAATCTAAAAGATATTTAAGGAGAAAATAATACCAATTCTATGTAAACTCTTCCAGCAATTAGAAGAGTCAGAATACTTCTCTCCTTTTTCTATGAGATCTGCATTGTCTGATATCAAAACCTAACAAAGACATCATAATAAAGGAACTCTATGGACCAATTTCTTTCATGAACATAGACACTAAATTTCTTAACAACATATTAGCAAATTTAATCCAACAAAATATAAAAATGGGTATGGCATAATGAGCAAGTAGGGTTTATCCTAAGAATATAAATCTGGGTTAATAAAAATAACGAATATTATTTACCATTTTAATCAACTAATAAAGAAAAATCATATGATCATCTCAATAGATACACAAAAAAGCATTAGATAAAATTCAACATCCAATCATGATAAAAATTCTCATCAAATCAGTATTAGAAGTAAACCCTCTCAACCAGGTACAGGGCATTCATAAAAAATCTACAGCTAATAAAATAGTAGAACACTGAATGCTTTTCCCCTGAGATCAGGAATAAGGCATTGAGGTCCACTCTCACCACTTTCATTCAGCATTGTACTGAAGGTCATAGCTAATGGAACAAAAGAAAAAGAAACAAACACATGATTGGAAAGGAAGAAGGAAACCAATCTTTATTTACTGAGGATATGATTATCTATTTACAAAATCTTAAGGATTCTACACAAAAGCTCTAGAGCAGTAAGAATTTACTTTTAGTAAGATTGTGAGATACGAGATAAATACATAACAAATTATGTATGTTCTGGAACAAACTATTGAAAATTGACATTAAAAATACCACTTGCCGTAATGTTAGAAAGATGACGTATCTTGGGATAAAATTTTAAAAAGTTGTGTAAAACTTTTTTATACACTGAAAACTAAAAAGTGTTGATTGACAAGTGAAGTTAAAGAAGACCTAAGTAAATGGAAAGATGCATTGAAAGATGTATTCATGGATCCGGAGACCCAAAGTTCTTAAGATGTCATTTCTTTCCAAATTGATCCAGATATTCAACACAATTTCAGTCAATACCTCTGCAGGATTTTTTATAGGCATTAACAATTTGATTCTAATTTTTGTTTTTGTTTTGTTTTGTTTTGTTTTTGCAAAATTGCAAAGGACCTAGTGTTGTCTAAAAGTTTTGGAAAAAGAATAAAGTGGAACGTCTTGCTTTTTATCACTTCAAGATTTATTATGAAGATATTATAAGCAGTGTGATATTAGCAAAAAGAAATAGAATACAATAAAGAAACTAGAAATAGACCTACAGATATATGATTAATTAATTGTCACCAAATATATTAAGGCAATTACATGAAGAAAGGAAAATCTCTTTAGTAAATGGTACTGGAACAATTGAATAGCCCAAAGTCCTCTCAGCATCCCCTCCTTCCTAAAATAGCCTATATCTCCAAACATATATTTAAAAATCTTTAAATTGATCACACAGTTATAAAAATGAAAAATAACCTACGGACTTAGGAGAAAACATTTGCAAGACATGCATCTAACAAAGGAACATGTACCAAAGTATTTTTTAAATCACAACTCAATAATAAGACAAACATCCCAATTTTAAACATGAGAAAAAGAATTGAATAGACACTTGGTCAAGATGATATACAATGGCAAAGAAGCCCGTGAAAAAACACTTGATATAGTCATTAGGGAAATGAAATCACAATGAGAATATCAATATATTGAAATCAATTGTATTTCTATACAAATAGCAATGAATGCAAGGTTATAGCATTTATAGTACCCAAAATGAAATTAAGAAAGCAATTTCATTTATAATAGCATTGAAAAGAATGAATACATGGGAATAAATTTAACAACAAAAAGGAAGAGTAAGACTTGTACATTGAAAACTGCAAAACAGCTTCAAAAGAAATTAGAGACTAGAATAAATGAAAGCCATCTTTGTTTCTGAGGAAATGGAAAATTGACTACATGGAGACAGAGCATTTTTAGGGGTTGATGAAAATGTTCTCAAATTATTGGTTATGGTTACACAACCTTGTGAAATGACTAAAACTTAGTAAATTGTATACTTTAAAATAGTGAATTTTTTGGCACGTGAATTATATCTCAATAAAATAAATTTTTAACACTGCACTCGCACTAGAATGACTTAAATTAAAATGACAGATTATATCAAGTGTTGACATGGATGAGGAACAACAAGAACCTCTCATAAACTACTGATAGTTTGGCTTTTTCTTAAGATGTTAAACATAAACTTAGTATATGAGCCCACTATAGCATCATGAATGTTTCCCCAAGAGAAGTGAAAGAATATGTCCATATAAATATTTATGAATGTTCATAGCAGCTTTTTTTTAATAATCAAAGACTGGAAACAACCCAAATTTCAACAGATGAATAGTAAACAAATTATGATGTTTCCATAAAATTGAAAATTAATCCGCAATTTAAAAAAATTAATATTAATTTATAAAACAACATGGATGAATCCAGTGTGGTGCTGGCAAGTGTTTAACTGGCTCTCCAAAACAAAGAAGCCCTGATCTGTAGCAAGTGCTGATTTCCATGGTGGATTTCAAATTACCAATGCAAGATTACTAAATGCAGTTGGGAATAGATGCCATTAGCACACTACTAAGTATTCTCACCATACAGATACAATAGACATAAGTAATCTCAAATATGCAGATAATAAAAGTCATAAAATAGTTAGGAAGTGATGCGTTTGGGGTACTTCTTAACTTTGTTTTAATTAAAATTTAGTTGTAAATTTCTATGGTTTTAAATAATGACTAACAGCTGGCTTGCATGATTCATAAAATTTTAAGAATCAGCTGTCATGAGACTTTACAAGCTGGTTCTATTACATCATGGATAAATCTCAAAATCATTATACACAGAAAAAAGAAGGAAGGTTTTAAAATGTAGTTTTTAAATTTATTTGGTATATAATTCTAGAAAATTCAAAATAATATTTTTCCCAGCTTCACTGAAATATAATTGACAAATACAAACTGATATATGTTAATAGAAGATCAGTAGTTGCCTGGAAATTAAGCTTTTGGGGTAGGTCTAATTGATTATAAAGGGAAATACGGAAACTTTTGAGGGTGAAAATATTGTCAGTAATTTTTGTTTATATTTTGAGTTCACCCTAAATAAGTTTTAGTACTATTTAGAGCTGGAAATAAATGTATTGTTTTTAATTTAGGAATTATTTACTAAAATTTAATGTAGTTTGAAAGAGCATGTACATATTTTTAAACACACATGCAGATAAACACAGTCTTTTTGGTAAACTAATAGTTATCTAGTTTGTGTTTCAATTAATAGCTTGTTAATTTGATGTGCAAGGTATAACATGGGCTGAACCCAACTTCTTTTGTTTCACTTGAAGCAATTAATAGATTGGTTGCATTAATGCCCATAATTACTGTTGAGACTGGCCTAGTAATTGTTTTATGCTATTCTAATTTATATTAATTAACCATTTAGTCTATGATGATGTAAACAATTATTGTTGAAACATTCCATTTTTCATTAGTCGTCATGTCTAGTTTAAATTTTAAAATCTAAATAAAAATTTATAAATTTGTTCATTTTTATTGTTATGGCTCATTTAATATTAGCATGACAAATAAGGAAATCAATTCAGTATAATTAGTTTTATAATGTTTATAGATTAATATTAATGCAAACCCTTAGAGCCCATTTAACTCTGCTCTTAATGTGAGTTCAATTAAAATCTCTGATAAAATAATGATACAAATCATTTTAATCTCAACATGCTTACATACATATTTATATAAGCACATACATTTAAATTTGTCAACATGATATTGGCCTGAACAAATGTATCGCAAAACACAATGCAGAAATAATTCGTAAGTTCTTAAAATCTCAAGGAATGTAAAAGCATAAAGATTTGTTATTGAAAATTATCTTGACATAAACTTCACAGAAGTACATGTACATGCAATGTATTTTTATATTAACCATCTATCATGAACAGTCTATGCTACACCAGGCCCTAGAGATATAAAAAATGAATAGTACATGGTCCCTATATACCATGAGATGAATATGGATAAAAAAAAAAAATCTATCTCACAGTGCTCTTTTAGCAGAAACTCAAAGAAGGAAACTGTTTTCTTCTTTTTTCTTTCTCACCTTTTCCAATGAAGTGATTTTTGTTTAATTGCAGCAAAATCCACATAACAAAAATTACCGTTACCCATTTTTAAGTGTACTGTTCAGTAGTGTAAAGCACATTCACACTGTCATACAGCCAATCTCCAGAACTTTTTTCACATTGCAAAACTAAAACTCTAACTCATTAAACAACAGCTCTTTATTCCTTCCACCATCCAGTCCCCAGAAACTACCATTCTTTTTCTGTCTCTCAGAATTTGGCTTGACTGACTACTCTGGGTACCTTATACAGATGGAATTATAACAGTATTTATATTTTCATAACAGGCTTGTATCACTGCGTATAATGTCCTCAGAATTTATCTATGTATAGTATGTATCAGTATCTCTTTCCTTTTTCATGATGAATAATATTTCACTTATGTATATACCATGTTTTGTTTATCTAGTCATCTGTTGATGGATATTTGGGTTGCTTCCATTTTCCCCTCTTTTTATAACTTAGTGTAACCTCTTAATAAGTATTTTATAACTTTTTAACTGAAAACAAAAGTTACATGTTCTGAGAAAGCAAATAATATTAGTTTCTTTGAGAAGGGAAAACAAAATAAATAAAAATTTTTATAGTGAGTTAAGAGAATAAATAATTCAGTTAAATAGATTTCTTGGATCTGAAAGTTCTTCATTCACACTGTCATACAGCCAATCTCCAGAACTTTTTTATAAATTGTTTCTCTGTACTCATAAGAAAATTGAAACTTGGAGCTAAGCAAAGGTTTTAGTAAGATTAAATTGGAATCTGTTCTAATTTTTATCACAAAATATTGATCATCTGAGTTGTACTTCCTCTTATATATAAATGGTAAGGGCTTTGTTATTGTTAAATTGTTTTATTCTGCAGCTATCTTTATCCTTCTGAAATATAATTCTCTAATTATGTTTGTGTTTATGAAATATATTTGGTTGATTTAATTCATTGTATTAAGTTATAAATTATGGCTAGTTTCTAAATGTTTGTAATAGTGATCATAATTGTATTTACCTCAGAGAGTTGTTATAAAGTATACATGCACCGTCATAAGTAGATGCTTAGAACACTGCCTACATTGCAAATGCTGCAAAAATGTTTGCTATTGTTATTCTTTGTAGTTACATTCTCATGTAGGTCCTCATTGATTCACGTCTATATTCAGTAGTTTCCTGACCCCCCCTGACTACAGTGTTATTTCCCTAATGCCTGTTCTCCCTATTTCTACTAGAGTTGTCTTTTTAAAATCTAAATCTTATCATTTTGCTGAGTAAAGTTTAATTTAGTGTTATTTTTTTCCAGATTAGACTCCTTAATATAAACATCCAAACACTTCCTGGTCTGGTCCTTAATTCATCAGCCCAATTCTTTACTGATGCTGCTTTTTTCCCCTGCTGTCTTGCTTTATTTGACTATAAAAGCTGTTAATCTTTGGAGACTCACCTCAAGCATTTTCTCCACCAGGAATCCTTTCCTGTCTCTTGCCCTTATACTGAGTTTGGATTTGGTGAACCCCATTTTTGTGTATTATGAGCACAGTGCTTGTCATGATCAGGAACTCACTGTATTGTTCATAGCTATTTCTCTTATTTTCTATGTCCCCCTCTAGCACATGCTTTTATGGACAGGAATTGTGTTATAACTTTGTATCCACAGAACCTAACATGATTTCTAAATAGCAGCTATTTAACATAGGCCTGCTGCGTAATCAATTAATTGATACTTGAAAGAGTAAATGAAGAAATGAACAACCTGCTTATATAGTTCTACTTTCATGGAAAGCATGGGATAGCAAAAATATGATAACATTTAAGATTAGACCTGGGTTCAAATTCTCTATTATTCAGTTTTAAAAAAATTTAGTTAAATAAACCTACTCTAACTGTTATTTCTTCGTCATTGTAATTTTAATTCTCAATACATAATCATCTAAGTTGAATCTCAAATGATCCAGTAGATACAGAAATGTAAAATATGCTGAAAGGAGTATTGATACTGACAAATGTACTCTAGAGCCAGGTTGCCAGTGTTGACAACATGGACTTGCCATTTACCAACTCTGTGTTGTTGGGCAAGCTGTTCTCTTTGTGTCTCCATTTTCTTCTCTCAGTACAGTGACTAATACATAGTAAGCAACCAATAAATATTAGCTTAAACAGTTTCTTCCAGTTATGTCTACCTTTGCCAAAATGCACTACTGCTTTCAAAACTTAACAGCTACCTCCTTTATTAAGACTTCTTTGTTTAACTCATTTTCTTCTCTAAACTTCAGACATGATTTATAACCCATTATTAAAGCACCACAAGGGATTTTAGCTGTATATCTCCTTTATTGGTTCTTTCTACCTTTCTTTTATTGCTCTGTAGGATAAAGGCTATATTTTGTTTATCTTTTATTCCCCAAAGTCTTCTGTCATATCACTAACATCATATCACATTTATCATATCACATATATTTAATTATCTACATAGAATTTAACACTATGTAATCCTTTTATAATGAATAATAATAAATTTTTTTGCCTTTATCCCCCAGCAAAATATAATCTCTATGGTATCAAGGACTTTATAATGTTCACACATTGTAGACACTCAATAAGTAATTGCTGAATGGATGAACAATAAGGACTTAACCATTTATGGAATGAATGTATTATACTTGATACTAATATCAGTAGCTCTTAGTTATCTATTGCTACATAATAAATTGCCCTAAAACTCAGTGGCACAAAACAAGAATAATGTATTAAGACACAGCTTCTGTGGGTTAAGAATCTGGGAGTAATTTAGCTAGGTGTTCTTTCTCGGGGTCTCCCACAAGTCTGCAATCAGAGGTCATTGAGGGCTACAATTATCACAGCTTCTAAGAGCACCTATGGGCTGGCTGTTGGCAGGTCCTCACTAACTATTGACTGAACACATCAGTCTTGCTACACAGCCATCTTCATAAGGCAACTCACAATATGGTAACTTTTTCACTTAGAGTGAGCAAGGGAGAGAATGAGAGAGAGTGAGCCAGATAGGTGTACAACATAGTGATTCAACATTTATTTACTTTACAATGTGATCACCACTGTATGTCTGGTAACCATCTGTCATCATACAGAGTTATTACATTATTAACTCTATTCCATGTCCTATGCATTACATCCCTGTGATTTATTTTATAACTGGAAGTTTGTACGTCTTATTTCTCTACATCTTTTTCATACATCCCCCTACCTTCTTCCCCTCTGGCAGTCATAAGTTTGTTCTCTGTATCTATGAGTCTGCTTCCATTTTCTTTTTGTTTGTTTGTATTTTTAGATTCCACATATAAGTGAATACTACATATATGATATTTGTCATTCTATTTCTGACTTTTTTCACTTAGCATAATACCCTCTAGAACTATCCATGTTGTTGCAAATGACAAGATTTCATTCTTTTTATGGCTGAGTAATATTCTGTTATAAATAGATATAATTTCACAACTTTTTATCCATTCATCTCTTAATCATTACCAAGTTTGCTTTCATATCTTGGCTATTGTAAATTTGTAATATTGTATATGTAAACTTAATTTGATCCTTTTAAATTGCAGTGTCCTCTCACATGGCAGAGCAAGTGGGAAGGCCCAGAAGATCCTTTACAATACCTTAGAGGTCTTGTAGCTCGTGCCCTTGCAATACAGGTAAGACTAAATTATTTAGTAATTGCTTTATGTGACTGTATGATAATTGTATAACAGACATGTCTACTGAGATAATCTTTTCTTGGCAAGTAGTAAGAAGATGATTTTGTACATGAAGCACCATATATTTATTTCTTATTTTGTCTTCTGTGCTTTATACAACGTTCTTTTAAATTATACATGTTCTTTCTGGTTAGTGTGATTTTTGAAAATTTAGAGAAAAATCTACAATATAATATAGATGGATTATATTGAGGGTAACTGAAACTGATTTATAACTATGCCAAATTTTCTTTAGGGTATGGAGCCCCCATAGCGAGCTGCTTTTTTAAACTTATTTATTTTTCAAATTGATCAAGGTTTTTTCAGAGTGATCCATCAGGTAACTGCAGAGGAATGATACAGAGGAAAATAAGACGGGGTTATTATTTTTTTAATAAATAGTAGATGGTATAGATTATTTGGTGCAATGTACCCTTTTTCTATGGTTTTGCACTGTTGTCTTAACTACTTTCTCCTCTGCTGTTGCACCTGCTTCACAAACAGCCTTCTTTACTATATCAGCATGTGAGTAATTTGATCAGAATCCTTCTAGATGCAGTAGTCTTCATCCATGCTTTTTTTTAAGTAGTGCACATACCTATCAACATCTTTAACCTTGTCATCACTCATTACTGCCCTACTTTTGAATCCCTAAAATGTACATATCACTCTTTGACCACAGTCACATTTCATTCTTAGTTTCTTGCTTTCTAGACTGTTCCTGCTTAGTGTTCTCCCAGTCTGTCACTTTCTTGCCTGGTTGCCTGGTTCTTCCCAATTTAGCATGGAATTCATAGCACATTACTTTAACCATTTTCTTTCCAGCAATTTCATTATCTTAACTGATTTTTCATCATGCTTCATCCTTCCTAAAAACCATTGAACTGAGATCAGTTTCTGTCCATATACAAGCTGCTGAGCGACACTTCAGATATAACTGTCCAATATTGATTGAATACTGCTCCTTTATTCCACAATGATTGTTTCAAACCTTCACTACATTTCTGAAGACTCTATCCTGTCACTGCCTCCCCTTTTTCATAGTAAAACACCTTACTTTTTACTTTACAAAGAAAATGCCAGCTATGAACTTTGACTACTTGAAAATTCCTACCTTACTCTCCCACCTACCAATTTGTCTGAACTTACTCTTGACATTTTTGTTTTAATACCAAAGAAAAAAATTTGGCCTTCTGCTGTTGATGGCTCATCCTTAGAGCTATATACTTGCTTCCATCTGCTCTCATCTCTTTAGACACTTCCTCCAGGAGGTCTTTTCGTTGTTGTTCTGTCTTTACATTTTTTTTCCTCTCTTCATCTTATATCCTGACAACCTACAAGTCAGACTCCTTTGAAAGGATCAGGACTCATCTGAATGCTTGGCTTCTAGTATAACCAATCCCCGGGTTGTTAGATTATTGCAGGGAAAATTACTGGATCTGAAAATGAAGTGAAAATTAGCAGGTAGAGAAGAACCAGGCAAGGACTCTGCTTTATTCATCTTTCTGTCAATAAATGCCAAAAGAATAGAGGGAAAGAAAGACTAAAGGGAAGGAGAATGGAGAAGGCAAAGAGGAAGGACAAATAGTCTATCAGTGTTTTTCGGATAATATAGAAATGCTCTGAAGGTCTTGGTATGATAAAATTTCATGGCTCGGATAATTTGTCACTTCTTAAAAGCTTTATAGGCATTTGGCCTTAATTATAATGATAAAATACCCTCCTAACCTTCAAATAACTTTCAGACTTGACTATAGTTCATCTTTTATCCTTCCAGCTGGGAAACATGCAATATTTGTTATTTCTTTCACCATTTAGGGATATGTTTTTATATTGTTTTGTTTTCCTGCCGTATTTTGTTTCTGTTATAAATGTACAAAGATATCCAACTCCCTAAGGTAGGTAACCTTTAATTTGGGATTCAGTTTCCATCTAGTCAAGGGCCTGCGAGGTCCCTTCTTTTCCTATGTGCATTCTCTGTTTCATAGATACATATCCAGAGCAGTTTGTGTAGGTTAGAAGGAAAAATGTGGCTGCCAGGTGGGGAAAAAAAGGAGCATGGTTGGCAGGAAGAATTAGAAGTCTTGTTCGTAAAGACCTATAAAAATGGCAGCTTTTGGTTTCTTATGAAGGCATGATGATCAGACTGGATCAAAACATGCACAGCAGCTTGAGCTCAGTTCCAGCTATTATTTAAAATGTCTTTTACTTTAGGACATAACACATAGGGAAACATTATTTGTACAAAACCCCTGTTCCTTACAGGGGTTTTGTCATTATTTGTACAAAACCCCTGTTCCTTACAGGGGTTTTGTACAAATAAAGTGAGATTGACTGGAGTCAGGGGTGGCATTTATTTATTTATTCATTCATTCGTTCATTCATTTATTTGGTCAAAAATATTTTAAGCAGCTACTTTATGCTAGGCTCTGAGTGAAGTAGTGCAGATACGATGGTTAGTAAATTGATACATGTCCTGCCTCACAAAATTTACATTTTTTACATTCATTCACTTTAGCAATTAAAAACTCTTGGTTCCAAACATTATACTGAGGTTATTGAATGTAGAATGATAAACAAAATAGACATACATCATATCCCAAGGACTTTTCAGTCTATCAGAAAATATAGACAACTGAATAAATAGCAACAACAGTAAGAATGAAAAGGAAGTACAAAACTATGGGAGCAAATAGCAGGAGTACCTGCAGGGGAACAGAGAAGTGATACTTAGCTGAGAACTTGAAAAGAATAGACCAAACAAAAAGGAGAGTGAAGAATGTGCTGGATAAGAGGAAGAACCAAAGTCAAGAGAAAGCCTTGTGCTTTTGAGTAACTAAAAGCAAAGCATAGCATGCAAGAAGGGATGTTAAAAATTAGGCTGCAGGGGCGGGAGGGCCAAGTCACAATACTATATTAAGGAATTATATTTGATCCTAAGGGTAGAAGGAATCATTGCAGCATATTAAGAAGAGAAATCAGAGGGTTACCTTTGCAATGTAGAGAGAGTCTCAGTATACTACTTGGCATCAGGTTTAAGACTCCTCTGAATGTTGGTAATTTTGAGAAAACCAAAGAATCCTTAGGTACCGAAGAAATTCAACCAGAGTATATTTCAGGCAGCCTGGCATTATTCATTCTCTGGTCTCCACTCTATAAGATCTTTTAGAGCAAGGACTCTTTTCTTTAACTTCCACTGTAGTTCCAATACCTAGAATACTGTGTGCCAAATAAATAAATGACTAGTAAATAGACTAGAAAGGTTATATTCTATTGGGACCTTAGAATTATGTTTCTAGCTTCAAATTTTTCTAACTTTTCTTTAGAAATAACATCTTCTGAGAGTTTCTTTGGTTCCTGATTTCTACTTGTCACTTTGCCGTTTGCCTGCACAATAGCCCCTGTAGCATGTCTCCCCAGTATATTTTGTGTTGATCATTTTAAATTCTAGTATATTCTCTACCCAGTTCATAAATCCTCATGGTGTCAGTATCTGCCTTTGTTCTTGTGTCTTTATAAGCTCAACCTCTCTTTGTTGGATCCCTTGACTCTATACCTGCAATTTGTGTTCCAACCTAGCTCATGAATTGATTTCATCTAAGCTCGGATATATAGTCCTTCATCTCTAGTACCCAGTTAGGTTTAGGTATGCTAAACAGACCTAGGATTCTAGACAATTTTAATGGACTCCTGAATGTGTCCCCTTTGTATTTCTACTGCTAACCAGAGTTGGAATGCCAAGTGTCAGTGGCAAGCTTTCATGCTTATTATTTAAGACTGAGCTTCTGCTTATGTTCTGTATCTTTCATGTTAAAATTTACAGTGATTTGAACTGTACTCAGTTTTGTTGGCCTAACTCAAGCCAGGGCATACTACATACTACCAAATCCTACCACCCTTCCCTCTTATGAAGGAATCTTGTTTGTATAAACTATTAGGGACCTTGAAGTCTGGGGACATCTAAAAAATAAATAGAATTAGTTATTGTTGTTGTTATTGTTAATAAATTCCATTCAGCATAACATATGAACTATCCTTAGAGTTTATCAGGAAAGGAAGACAACTAAATAAACAACAACAACCAAAATGATAAAGAGAGTAGAGCACTATGGGAGTAAATAGCAGAAGTACCGAACCTAGAATCTCTCAGTGCTATCTCCTATCTGCACTGTCCCCAGATTGGTCCTCTACAGTGGCCTGAATTAAGTCTAAATTAGCCCTAACTTAGGCACTGCCCATTAGATGGGCACTATGTATTAGCATCTACCAGCAGATGCTAATATTATGTTGCTTCTTTCCAACCCCTAGTACTTTGCCATGCTGGGAAGCAGATTTTTCTCTAGTATCAGCCCTTAGACCTCCTTTGTGCTTATGTTTCCCTGAGATTCCTTTTAGGTTCTGCTTCCTGTCTTTCATTCAAATTAATATTCAGTTTCTAGAATGTCTACTAAGATGCTTATTGTTACCTTAGCCACAGAGATGGCTTTAAAAAATTTTTTTTACATTGCATTTTATTTGTTGCCCACTTCAGAAAGGCGGATTTACTGAAAAAAAAAAAAATCTGTGAGACTCTAGCTCTTACTTCTTCCCCTTTAACCCTATCTTATCTCTAAGGAGTCATATCTGACATTTCTACATAAGAAATGTGTCTTTTGGATCTCTCTAAATAGCTCTTCTCACTTTTCTATCAGCAAAATGTACTAGTTACCTAAATTTGAGTTTCAGATCACTTATTTTTCTTTCAGTGCACTACTTCAAACATATATTCAAACTTTTTAAATGATCCAGTAAAGATTAGAAAGAAAAAATGAATATTAACAAGACCTGACCACATATTGGATATCAGGCATGTATTTACTTTACATGGAATCTAGTAATATGACATATGTGGTAGATATTATTTCTGTTTTTAAAGATGAGAAAAATAAAACCTCAAATTCAAGAATAGTTAAATGGTTTACGAGAATTATTTGAAAATGAGAGAACTCACACTGAAGCACCCTTTCATAATAACATGCTAGAGTTTTTGATCATACCATAATAACCCATCAGCAACATTTAAAAAAGAAAGTCACTCTCTCTGCCTTGAAACCTTTTTAAAAATCAGCCTCTAGGTCACCGTACACTTCCATTTTCTTCTTACCTGTCTACTTCACTGACTTTTTTGCTCCCTCATCTCTAATGTTGGATTCTCTAGATCATAGTCCTCTGACCTTTTCTATCTGTACTCTGCGTGTAGAGTACATGACTTTAAATCTCACTTAAACTTTGATTATTCTCAGATTTATAGTTCCAACCCAACCTCTCTCCTAACTCTGGTGCTTACTCAGTATTTTCATTTAGATGTTTGATAAACATCTCAAACTTAATATATTAAACACTGAACTCCTGTCCTTTCTGAAAAAACTTGTGTTACTCGCAGTTACTCCCATAAAAGTACATGGCAACTCCATCTTTTTTGTGGCACAGGCCCAAAGTCTTGGAACCATTGTTAGCTCCTCCCCTGTCATACTCTGTATCCATTCTACCAGAAAAATTATGTTGCCTCCATGTTCAAAATATATTCAGAGACTCCTCTCACCACTTTCACAGCTACTACCTCAGCTGAAGTCATTGTTAATGCAGCGGCTACCTAACTCGTCCTGCTTCCATCTTTGTCACTTTCTGGTTGGTTCTCAACCCAGCAGCCTGAATGTTCTGGTTAAAGTGTGAGTCAGATTGTGTCACTCCTCTTTTGGAAAATTTCCTGATGATTTCTCTTCTCATCCAGAGTAACAGAATTTTTACAACAACCTGCAAATCAAGATCAGGCCTATTCATTACCCCTCTCATTTCCTCTCCAATTTTTTGCTCCCTCATTTATTCTGTTCCAGTCCTGCTGGTCTCCTTGCTATTCAGTGAACAGCCTGGTACACTCCCTCAGAGGAACTTTATTTTTAGTGTTTCCTCTACCTGGAGTATGCTTCCACAGAATCTGCAAGGAAGTTTCTTTATCTCTTTCAGGTCTTTGTGCAAACATCACCTCTCAGTGGGAACTTCCCTGACTGACCTATTTCAAATTACAACTCTGCCCCTTCCTTGATACTTTTTATCCTCTTTTTCTTCTTTATTTTTTTTCCAAAGCCTATATCTCCATGTAATATAAAATACACTTTACTTATTTACTTATTTTATTTTTTCTGTATTCCTCCACTAAAATGTAAGCTTCATAATGGTAGAGATTTTTGTCTGTTTGCTGCTCTATAAAAACATGTAGAACAGTGGCTTGTATAAGTAGGGTTTTCAATAAATTTCTATTGATTCAGTTAATCTTAACAAACTGACATAAATCTCTTTCATATTTCCCAATCATGATTTATCCTCCCAAGATGTATTGTATAGTATCCATGATATGAGATTTCTGCTTCTATCTAAATCGCCCCAATAAACATTATAGTTTATACTGTACTCCACAATCTAATTTGAAAACTTGTTTTATTTTGTCTTAATATCCCAAACTTTAAAAAGTAATCCTATTAAAATTACAGTTTATTGTTTATTCATTTTCTGGTTTGTTGTATTCTATTTTTGAAAGTTCTGTCGTACTTTGCATTCCTGAAAAAGAAAACTCTTAATTTCTCTAACTCATTTTAATTCTCACATTCTTTAGTACAGTATTTTTTACACATAGTGGGTACTCAATGAAATTATTTATAGGAAGACTTACATAACCAAAATTGGAAAAGTTGTATGTAGTCTAAAACCTCCAGCATTCCTATTTTGATACACCAAGCTAGAAGAGCTACCTTTTTTGGATGTATTTTATTCATGTATATTTATTAACATTCATTCAGTGGTTATTTATTGAGCTTTTATTATGTGCCATCCACCTCTCTAAGAGCTGGAAATACACAGCAAAAAAGAAAACATGAAATAGGAATCTCTACAGTTAGTAAAAAAGATAATGTAAACAAATAAATCATTAATATTAGAATTGCATAGAAAAAATACATCTTAGTCAAAATCCTGATGTTTTAGATTAAAATACAGCCAAACTTTAAACTGGATTATCACCATCATAGAATGAATTTAAGGTTTATATATCTGAAATTTTATCCAGTAAAATATAGGTATTACTATAACAGTAGCATTGCAAAATTTTAGGAGTCAGATTTTGTATAGGGACAGTAATTTCTCAACACTGTCAGTTGATAAATTCTCCCCGTGGCCAACTATCTTGCACATTTGGAATACTAAACAGTAGTCCATAGTCTGTGATGGTCTGCAATGTTAAAGAAGCAATCCTATAAACTGTGCTGTTTGTACTGCTTGCAGAAGATAAATCTTGGTTCTAGAAATGTGACAGTACAGCAACATAATTGGCTTTTAAGATAACAAAACCTTCCATGAATTTTTATCTGCATCTCAGCTTTCATCACATGCATACCAATTTCATCATCTTTCTGGAGTAGCATAATAAGAGGATCTTTACAGCAGAAAACATGCAAAGAATATTTAAACTCTTATGACAAGCTTGATTTCTTATGAATCAGCAGGTTCTAGCAAACAAATTACTTGCCCTGAAAGTGAACAGTGATTCTTTTAGTAATATCTGCTACGTTGTTGCCCTTATTTTCAAAATAGTGCTTCAGAGCTCTCCTTGGTTCATGCAGCCATTTTTACCAGTTAAAGGCTTCTGTTGCATCTTGTTTTAACATAGTTTATTAGTATATAACAAGACAATTACAAAATGTATTTTATGCCATTTAGTTTTGTCTTTGGCTAAAGAAGAATAATAGTAGTGGTTGACAGTTTTTCTGTCATAATCGATAAGTCTGTCCTATCAAATACTGTTATTATTTCTGAAAACATAATAGGTCATGAACAAAACATTGTTTACTTTTAATTTCCAAATCAATCATATCCTTCACCATATTTGTTCTATTGTCAATGATAGGTACATACTGATGGAAAATTCTATAATGTATCTTCTATCAGATCACTTGGTTGGCAGCTATTTGCAACCAGAAAACTCTTCATAAGCAGGGAAAACAGTGATTGGTTTCATTGTTAACTTATATGTTGTCACATGTGTAAATCAGATTATATAGGTCTACTAGGTCCTTGCTTTCATATGTGCATTTGGGGTTGTATATGCTTATCTAATTGTTTATTGCACATAATTTGAAATAGACTATTTAATGATACTATCAATAATATTAATTTGTTTTTAGCTTGTTTTATGAAATAGTTGCCTGATAAATATTCAGATAATAAACCTTAGTCTTTTAAGATATCAGAGGCAGAGTTATAAAGAATGCCTAACAAATAATAGATTACTTATAGAGTTTGAAGATCCTTCAGAAATTTTCTTTCCACACCCCGTGGAGTGAGATTCTGTACTCACTGTATCAAGGACTTAAACAGGAAGAAACTATTAATATTGTGTTGAAAAATTGGAATATTAAGTTTAAAGAAATAGTAAGGATCATATAATCAAAATGATTAGCTCCCCAGAAAACTATTCTGACTCATTCTTATTCTCTCGAACTCTAGGCAGATCTTATCTGCTTACTTGTAGATGACTTGAGATTGGGATTCAAAAGACTAAACTTGGATGAGATAATTTATTTTTTTCTTCCATGTTCATATAACTGGTAAATCTAATGAAAAAATGATGATAGAAACCCAGGTTTGAGCTTAGAAAAAATTTAAACTCAAAGACTGACAAATCTTTATTAGTACACCCACTATTTCTTGAAGTTGGTTCAGCAAACTCTGGGAAGAAATATTTTATTTGTCTTTAATGATACTGAGGTTTTCTTCTCTCCTACCCTCTCTCCAATAATTCTGAGGTTTTAATTCCAATATAACTCTTAGTAGTAATGTACCCTGCTGATGAGCTGTAGTTTATTACCATCTGTTTATCCAATAAATTGAGAAACTTGTTATACCCAGGGTTACTAATATGCTATTAAGTGTCAATGTTTTACTTATTTTGTTCAAAACAATAACTAGAGGCACTTTTTTGCAGGGGGGCGTAAATCTGATTTTAATTCTGGATGAATTTTTATCTCAGATTCTTAAGCCTCTAAATTTATACTAAATAATTTTGAAGAAAAGATGAAGAAATCTAAAAGATACATTGAAAAGAACAATTGCCTGAATTGTTATTTGCCTCACTCTTTTCCAAGAAACACAGTGCCTTAAAATGAAACAAAATGGCATCAGTTTATTAATGCATTTTATTTTCACTAAATAATTGCTATGACATGTGAATGAAGACAGTTATCAATAGGCTATAGGGCAGACCTAGCCAAAATGATGTATTTTAATGTTTTTATGTAATTAGGTTTATATTATGTGTGTATTTTTATATTCTAATAAATACATTAGGTTGTGAATATCTTCTAGTGTCATTAAATATTCATTTCTATTATTAGCTAATTTTTGCTTCCTCTAGTATTCTATAATTTCTATTATTAGTATGTTTCTAATTAATATTGTTAATAGCTTTAAATGAAAAAGCCATGTATAATAGTCTCTTGATTATTACCTTCATTTACATTTCAAGAAAAGGAATTACTGAGTAAAATGGCCTGACTATTTTTAAAGCTTTGGCACATTTCATCAAAATGTTTTATGGAAAAATTATACCAGTATACTCCTACTAAAATTTTATCCATGTTGCACACTTACCAGTATTTGAGCATTATTATTCCTCATTCTGCTATTCTGATGGGCTAAAAACATATCTTAGTTTTTAAATTTACATAACTATTAAAGATGCTCTTATCTTACATGTCTCAGTAAGCATATAAACAATCTACCATTGTGTTAACATTATTAATTCATTTTCCTATTTGTGGAGAATAATTATATTAATTCAAACTTTAATAAAATAAAATCTTGATTATCGTCCACACTTTAATTTTTAGTTAATTTGGACATATACATACCCATTCCTGGGAACAACTCTTGGAGTTTTTTAATTCAAAATAAACTTTAAGGGCTTTAATGAAAGAATAGTATAATTTGAAATATTTATAAAGTAAATATTTTTTAATATTTTGCATACAATAAAAAGGGTCATG
Source organism: Macroglossus sobrinus (assembly GCA_004027375.1). Taxonomy (NCBI): domain Eukaryota; kingdom Metazoa; phylum Chordata; class Mammalia; order Chiroptera; family Pteropodidae; genus Macroglossus; species Macroglossus sobrinus. Next base: position 112,321 of record PVKZ01001551.1, on the reverse strand, counting down.
CAAACATTTGTTGACTATGTTTAGCTAATGAATAGAAGTCAGATAATATAATGAAAATATTTGATAGAAAGTAAACAATATCTGCTAAACATAATTTTGAGTTATTTAATTGAAAATAGATACCTTATGAAGTATCATTATTATGAAGGATAATATCCAAGAAGAAACCATTATACTGTATTAAAGAGATCACCTTTTCTATCTTTGAAATTATATTATGAATTGGTAAGAAAGACATAGAAACATTTTTGTTCCTATAAAGAAATAAAAAATTTTTTCTTCCTGAACATTACCTTCCGCTGTGATACTTGATTCAGCAAAGTGGCAAACTCACCGTCAAACTGTTAAATCTGGATCTGGAATGCTAGTTCATTTGCATTTTACTCTATTCTTACCCTACTCTACTCTGCTCTACTAGTCAAATGCAATAAGATAAAATATAAACATATTAGCTTTAGCAACTTTAATTTCTCCTATTCTAGACTTGGCTGACAGATGTAAATGCTTGGTAGATAACAGGGTGTAGTAGTACATGAAACACAGCCTTTCTACACAATAATAAATTAACACAACTTTTTCCTATTTATAAAGCATGCAAAATAAATCACTTTAGTAAATGAGATTCTGCAAGTTTTTTATAGCAAACATTACTGTGATATTATCCCTGCACACCAACTGAAATAAAAACTGATTCAGAAATCATCAGTAAGCTGTCCATCTCTTAAGCTACAATAGCACCTGCAGAAAATTCTACGGAGAAACAAATCACTTAAGGCTGCCTGAGTTTATTACCTGGCTCCAATATTTATTAACTATCGGACCTTGGGCAGGACCTTAAGCTCACCTTGCCTCTATTTCCTCATCGTGAAATGAGGATATTAATACTAACTTTCAGGGCTGTAGTAAGCATAAATTGGTTAATATATGGAGAACATACAGTAAATGTTGCACAAAACTTTATATTGTTTTTGTTCCAAGTGGCAATTTTTACTGTACTTTATGATGATGTATATTTCTCCAAATGGAGTACAAATTGATTTACAAAATGGCAGATAAGTACAAAAGACTATTTAAAAATATATTTTAACAAGAAATTATTTCTTCTTGACATTACCCTCCACTATAATACTTGATTCAGTAAAGTGGCAAACTCACTGTCAAATCTCGATCTAGAACGAATGCTAGTTCAGTTTGCATTGCTAAGTCTTGGGGACCCTGGGGACTCTGGAATTAGAATCAGGTGCTTAATATCTACTAGGCACACTGCAAGAGATGAGTTATCACTAGAAGTGCCAACCCAAACTGAAACGCTGTATATTAGATTGTTTCATATTTAGATTTTTCATTGAGATTTTTACTAACAAAAAGTTGTATGATGAATCTTTTTTGTGTTGGATGAATATTATATCAAAGACTGTAATAGATCTCACAATGTACAATGGAAATCTTCTTTCTTCAGACATCATTTCAAAGCATTTCTCATTAAAAATGACTTCTGCATAATAATTTTTAATAGATTTCTTTATCTTCCATGTTGACAAAGTTTTAAAATCTGTGTATATTTTTTTTCTTCTTTAGAGCTGGGTAGAGAGAGCTGAAAAGCAGGCTCTTCTCTCCGATACACTTGACCTATCAGAACTCTTCCACCCAGACACATTTCTCAATGCTCTTCGCCAGGAAACTGCAAGGTAATTGAAAGGAAATACTTATTTGTCTGTGAGAGTAATTATACTTCACTTTATTTAATTCTGATCACATTCCCTTGATTGTCAAGAATAAATTTATTGTTGAATCCAGATATTTATGTTATTTACTAATACTTAACTTTTAATAACACAGTTTACTTTTAGTTGAAAAGACATTGCTTTTAATTATAGTGGTTTTTTAAATTAAAATTTAAATAATTTTTGTCATTTATTTATTGAGACATTTTCTGTCTAATGTGATAGACAGAAAGCAAATGAAGTTAATTAAATCTAAATTAATTAAAATTAAATAAATGTAATTTCTCAGTCACACTAGCCACATTTGAAGTCCTCAATTAGCCACATGTGGCTAGTGGCTACCATTGCAGAAAATTCTGTTGGACCAGTACAAACTAGGCTTCTTGCTAGGGAAAAGTATTTGATGGTTAAGATCAAGTTCCTTTTAATAACAAATTTGGATTATCATATAATATATAGTCTACAATTTTTAACAAGATAGAATGGGAAAAAAGAGACACTTTCAAAAATATACTAGACAAAATTTAGTTGTTTAGTGTTTCAGGGGGATTTTAATCTGCAGTGCCTCAAGATTATGAATATTAATATTTCAGTTAAGCTAATAAACATTTATTGAAAACCCATAATATGTGTGAATTTGAGGATGATGGTCAAATGGAAGATGTAAAAAGAAAAAAGAAAGGCCCTGTTTTCAAGAAACTTACACAACCTGGAAGAGGAGACTGACATAACCAATTAACTTTAAAAACTTAGTGTGAAGTCTAAAGTATTTTACATAGTTTAAGAGATCTTATTACTTGCACATTGTAAATATTTTAATTTTAAATAAATAGAAATACATCCATCTTCTCTTACTCTTCATATTTTACTTCCTGAGAATTATTTCTTTCTGACATTTGATGCTTTACTTTTACAGGGCCATGTGCTGTTCTGTGGATAGTCTTAAATTTGTAGCCTCATGGAAAGGTCGACTGCAAGATGCAAAGCTGCAAATTAAGGTATTACACTAATTTTAAATGTTAGTACCTGAGTCTAAACATTATGTTATTACCAACTGTGATGAAAAGACTCTTTAACTCCAGTCTCAATAGTGTAATCTTTATAGTATAATATCTTCAGAGAGAGATTGTATTACCTATGTAAAAGTCAGTGTGAGTTAAAATAGAACAAGAAATAACTTGTACAAAATACAACCTTTTGTAATGCAAAAATAAGAATCTAAGGGATACAACGTATTTTAAAATATAACTTTTAGTAAAAAAAAAAAAATGGTACCAATCCTGACGTTATGTTAGATTAGCTTTTTTAAAATTCAATTCAGTAACTATTCACTATACAATAAAGTAAGTATAAAATATAAACAAACCTTGTCCTCAGGGAGTTTTCCACTTTGTGAGTACATTGAGTAACTATTAAAATCAAGCCATCTATGTTTAAAAAAAACAAGCCATATTTTGCAGTATTAAGTATTCCTAACTATATTTCTTGTTAAAAATCCATTTCTTTTATAATAGCAGATAATAATAGATAATCATTCAAATGTTAATAACCAAACTAATTAAAAAGCTGTAGTGGCAATCCTTCCAGCAACAACTCCAACCTTCTTCTACATAAGTAGCATTCTCTACCATTCTTCTCTTCCATTCCCACACATGGAATTGTCTTAACATTTTTCCGCTGCTAATATGACACATTGTATTTTGTAGTGTGATTATCTCTATATGTTCATATTAGTCTTTCTTATGAGATTATAATGGAATTGAAGATAAAAGCTGTTTTATCTATCTTCATATTCCTAATATCTAGTTCTGTGTCACCTATAATTCAGTTTTTAAAATAAATTAAATGTAAGATTATAATTCTTTAACTTAATTAACCTTAGGCAACTAGCTTTTCAGAAACTTTTATATAGTTCTAGTTCCTAGTATAATAATTTCTTTTTAACTCACTACTGCCATCTAACATACCATGTAATTTATTTATTGTTTGTTATTTGTTGTCTGTCTTAATCCACTGTAATATAAGTCCTATGAGAGTGGTCTTTTTTTTTTTTCAGTTTCATTTTATGTCAGATATCTCAAACAATGGCACATAATAAGCACTCAAACTCTTGTTAAATTGTTGACATGATGGCATATAGTCAGAGAGGCACTATTGTAGGTGTTATTAGCATCAGCTATAATGATATAGTGTGCCAGAAATTTGATCATTAACAATAAGCTAGATCTTTCTCTTTTGTAGATTGCTACAAAATTCTCCCTTGAAGCTGAAGGAATTAAAAAGGTTCTCTTTCATCTCCTTGCATTTTAACCTTAGCTTCTAATCCATGAGAACTACCTTAGCTATTACTGGCGGTCATACATAGTTTCCAAATTGTTAAGGACGGGGAGGACACAAATGATGCATAATTCAGGAACCATGTACTTTACCTGGTTTTGTGGTCTCTGGCAGCTGTGAACCATAGACATAGTATGTAGTATCATTAGTCAGATATAGTGGTATAAAAAGCAAGGGAAATGAGTACTTGGTACCAGAAAATGTATAAATCAAGCTCCTGTTCAGCTTGCATGTTAGATCATGCCTAAGGCTGTAAAAGAACAGCCCTGGCAAATTTGGGGCAAAACCCTGTTCCCTCCATTACTACTGATGCCATCATACAGAAAAAGTGAAACAACTCTTCTGCCTAAGAGTTGAATAAGATCTTAAGATCTAATACTTATGAATAGCTCTTTCAAGCTGATTAAATAAATGCATTTGAGGCTTGTTAATGATGCACAATTCTTGAAGATGCCTGGAAGCTGCTGCTCCTTGGGACCCGGTATAGCCACTTATGTCAGTTGGCCTCAGCTGCTGCACACTAGCCTAGACTCTGCCTATGTACCAGGTGGTTATTATACTGTTCATACTTCAGTTCCCTTCCTCATAGAACTTACCAGGAAATAGAAGGTAAAAGGGTGAAGAAATTAGATACTTAAGACATTTGAGTTTTCATAAAGAGAAATGTGCTTGTCTGAATTGGGAATTTTGAGCTTTAGCTAATCCCCCCAAATGAGTGTGAGCTGCTTGTTATAGCTTATCCGCTAAGCAGTAGAAAATCTATCAGATAATAAATAAAACCCCAAAACCAAACCAAAACAAAACTTTTAAACATTTGAGCTTAAGACATGAAATGAAAACATAAGAATCTCAACAGACCAAAGTATTGGCAAGGTTGTGGCTTAATGTAAATTATTATATGTGACAAGTGGGCACATAGATTGATAGAATCACTTTGGGGAATTATTTGCCAATGTTATGGTGAATGAGGATATTTAGCAATTTCATTTCTGTATCTAGAGAATGCAAAGGTGTATAAGGAGACACTCGACATAATGTTTATTATAATTATGACTTAAATGTTCATTAGCAGAAGAATGGATAAATAATTTGTTATATGTTAATAAAACAAAATATTATGCAACTGTTAAATATGAAAGAATAAAATGGATGCCCCTAAACCAATGATGAAGGAAAAAAATAGGCTGCAAAATGATATAATAAAGTATGTTACCCTTTACTGCAGTTTGGAAACATGAAGAACAAACTGTTTATTATTTATGGATACATATGTATTTAACAATCATGTAATAATAAATTTAGTATAATGACTAGGTCAGGTGAGAGCAGAAGAGGAACACGAAAGGCAAGGTGTATACAGAGGGCTTCAGCTATATCTGTTATGGTTTATTTGCTTAGAAATATGGAACAAACATGGTTGTATGTTAAAGTCTAGTAAAAATAAGTAGTAGGAATGTATAGATTTAAAAATATTTTTATGATTTTCTATGTGTTTGAAATATTTTTTAAACTTTTAAAAGGAGACTTCTGGCAAATAAAGCCATATAATAACATCAAAATAAAACTCAGAGTTTAACATGAAATCCACTGTTAAATTCAAGTTAAAGTCAGAAGTATACAAGAAATTCATCATATATAAAATAAATTAATGGCTTTAATTATGTTTTTAGGGAACAAAATCACTGATGTTTCTTTTGCTAACCCCTTTTGGGTTGAGAAGCTAAGAGGTGAATAAGATACTTATGAATAAGTATCCTTTCAAGGAGACGGGGGTCACGGTAGTCAGTTATTTGGAACGTGCTTATGCAATTGTGGTTGGCCTGATCAACACTATCCCTTTAAAATGTGGTTTGAAGCTGTAAATAAAACCAAAAATATATATATTTTTAATTTTAAGATGTTTTAGTCAGAGGTTCAAGTGTGACTAACATTATTTGAGATTTTTTTCTTTTTGGTTTAATAATTTTATTCTGTCTGTTCTGTTAAATTGAAAACTATGTATTTTATAAGCAAAACAAAAATAGAGGAAATTATATTATGACAGCAAATACACATTTAGATGCCTTTCACTTAATTATTTGCATTCAACTCAAATAGTACATTTGTTCAAATGTTAACAGACAGCCTGAGCAATGTGGTTCTTTTAATATATTGTAAACAAATGAACTCTGGTTTTAATAATTATTTCTTTGCATCCGAGGGATATGTGTCACTCAAAAGCACGCTCTTGACACATCACCTAGCTCTTTGATATGTAAATGAAGTGATAGAATAAACTCTATTATCTAGAACAAATTTGGAAAATATTTTGCAAATTAAATAATATAGGCAAAAGTTCTTTTGACTGGTATTATTCAAATAATTTTCACTCAAACCTTTTTTTTGCCTCACTTAAATGGATACACTATATAAAATAATTCTCAGTTGGAATAAAGATACTATTTGTTGATACCACTCCAATTCCTCATATATTACCATTTTAGTATGTAAACAATAGTATATTGCTTTTTGTCATTCTCATGGTTTCATTTCATTTTCAATAACAAGAATGTCTTTACTTCAAATTCTGCAAATTCTTTTAAGTTCCAAAATAAGGTAGTGATAGAGGATATAAAAAGAATAGGACAGATTTAAAAGATGTTTATTAGAAGCTGCAGGACTTGGTAGTTGGTATGTGGGAAGTTTCGGAGAAGGAGCCAAGAATGCTTCCCAGGTGTCTGATCATGGTCAGTTGTGCCAGTTACTGAAATAAAGCTCCAGAGGACAGTACTCCTAACCTTCCCACTCCCTGGTTATAAGAGTAAAATGATGAATTTATATCTCAGCATATGCATGTTATATAGTAAAGTTATGACATTGTCCATAGGGACTACTTTTTAAAATTTCTGTACAGACTAATTGAGCTTAAAACTAAATAAAATTCCTAAAAGAGGCTTTAGAAGAATTATCTTACCTAGAGAGTTTCTAGCACTGAAATTAGCAGGTACTCTCTAAGTTTTAATTTACATTATTTCAAAGCCAAAATACTTCAATCATTCTTGAAGCAGCCTGTATATTATCACATCAGTGCTATAGTAGAAAGAATATTGAACTTAGGGGTTAAGTAATTCTATTTTTATCCCAGCTCTTTCACTAACGAACAATTGTTTATCTTTTTCATGCTACAGCAACCTTACTGTAAAATTTACTATTCAAAACTATTTGTCAAAGCATATTTCCCTAGTACCTCCTTGTACCTGAGCCACTCCATTCTCAAATTATAATGTAGCTGAAAATTATTTTAACTCTTTTAACTTCAAGTGTTACCTTGACTCTCAATTCTGTAGTGCTTTCATTTAGTATGTTAAACTTTGGTATTTTATGTAATATTTATAAGATTGTTTATATTTTCTATCAAGTTAAATTATGAGAATATAGATATGACTCTGAATACAAAATACTGACTCTACATTTGTTGCCTTTAGATAACCTTGGGGTAGATTAACACTAAAAGAATGAATACTTTTAAAGAAGAAATATGAAACTAAGTTACCAAAATAATTATATTTTTAATTTCATAACTTCTTAAATTTTTAATAAGGTTAATTTAGAGAAAGATTAACTATTTCTCCCTTTTTATTCTTCTTTCAGTTCTGCTTGGCATGTCAAAATTTTTTTTGCATTAAATTCTCTGAACTTCTTTCTTTAAAAAAAAATGTCAAGGAACACATGTTTTCATTCTCTAATTATGCTTTTTTCCCCTCTCCTGGAGAAAGAATAATGTTTTGGCTTTTGCCATTATATTTCTGTTAATCTAATGCCAAGGCACCTGCAATTATATAACTGATGACATTTGTAAGTATTTTTTTCCTAAAATTTTTGTTAAAATTTTCTAAAAATTATTTAGAATTCAGTCTAAAGGAAATTCACAGTTAACACTCATTCAGGTCTCCACCTTTTTTATTCTGAGATAAAATACTATAATCTTTGTTTTTATATTTGGAATATATTGTCATAATGGAAAGTTGTGCCTTTGTTCTTAAGATTAACACTAACGCCTGACACTTCAGACTTTAATACAGATTTTAATGGTTTATGTGTTTCCATGGTAGATCAGTGGCTTATTACTGGAGGGATGCAGTTTTGATGGAAATCGACTTTCTGAAAATCAGCATGATTCTCCTAGTGTATCATCAGTTCTCCCTTGTTTTATGGGCTGGATTCCACAGGTAATATATTTTTTAAACAGTACATGTTTTAATTAAAACAATTCATTCTTAGATTTTATATTTTCAATAAGATTCTTGCCTTATGCATTTTTGTTTACTTTCTAATATCACCTGCATTTGAAGTTTACTGTCAAAATATTATTTCCTTTTTAGTTTTTAAGATATATGGGACATTTTTAAAGCTTGAATTTATTATTGGAAGAATAAAATTATAGTTTTACATTTCTAATTAATTTATAGCCTAATATAAAACAAGTCTTTAATGAGAATATGAACCATTGTGATTATGTTTCTGTTATTTTCAGCAATTTGCTAAATGCTTTATATACTTTACTTCATATACTCTTCAGAGTATAATAATATCCAGCTCTGCGAGTTGGTATTATTACTCCTATTTTCAAATGAGGAAATGTGTGCCTTGTATACGTTAGATTACTTCCTTATAGTTAGACATACAGAAATTAACATTATCAAGATGTTAATACACATTTGGCTGTATATCATACCTGTCACTAGACTGCTGATAGGCAAATGAAGAAAACAATCTTGATGAAAATTTATTTGGTTAACTTTTTTCCTTTAAAATATTCAGTTATTTGAAAGAATTTTCAACAATGGAACTTGGGAGATATCATAATTGTAAATGAAGTACATAACTTTTACTTGATATAATTTTAAAATGTAGGTATGAATATGTGAGTAGACTTTAACATTTTTATTCTATAGCTAATGACTAACAAAACTATTTAGTATTCTGCTTTTATTATAAGAAAATGAGTTTTCTCATTGAGGCATAGTACCTTGAATTTTCCAATTATTATAATTCTCTTTATAAAAAAAATTTAAATCATCAAAATATTTTTTAAAACACAACTATTAAAACTAGTACTAATTAGCAGTCATTACTCAGAGAGCTAAAAGAGCATCCTTAGACCTAAAAGAGCATATATTTCCAGGAAGTCTCCCATATCAGCTTCATTTTCTCTAGTATTAGTGTGATATATCAGATAAAATAAAGGTTATTTCAACGTCTCCTTTATTTCCGTCTGGCTGTTAATTCTTTTAAGAAATTTCTATGAAAAACTTGGTAAATTAAAGATTATAAACATTAGGTATGTGAACCAAATTGAAAGTTATATACAAAAGTTAAAGTTGGAATTTACTAAGCATTGTAAACATAACATATGAAGGTGTATATGATGACAGAGGTGAATTTAAGTTAATCTAGATTATGTGAAGTGCTAATTCTCTGGCAAACAAAATTAACAGCCATATAATGATCTTGATAAGAGAAAAAAGTAGGACATATATAAACTGGTTCACTTAAGGAGAAATCCCAGTGATAAAAATAGAGTTCGCAGAATAACTGAGAAGGCATAAATCCACAGGAAATAACCTAGAGCAATACCCACACAACTGGCCACAAACTAGAATGCAAATCAAGGTTGTAATGTTATGGACAAAGCCAGTCTGTTAGTGGGTTATATGAAAAGCAACATGACATTACAGGACTCAGAATTTTTTTCATCACAATATTTTACTTTGTATAATCATTCCTATCCAATTTTATTACCATATTTTAAATCAAGATTGGAATAGAAAGCTGAAAATAATTTAATTTCAAATGTAGATCATGGAGGTAAAATGAATTGGAATGTTTAGCCAATAAAAGAGATGGCTAAAAGATAATATGATTTTTTTATCATTTTTGTACTTTTGTACTTTTTCACAACATGTAATAGAAGGATTTATAGTGCTTCCCTACTTTTCTTTTTCCCTCATTTACACTGAGTCTCTTCTTTCCATATTATCTTACTCCTTTCAGACTGCTTCTCTTATATTAGCTAAAGAGAGAGTATGAGGTATAGAGTTTCAGAACTCAAATTTTGGAGTCCAGCAGACTAAATTCTGTTCCTCCCTCCCAAACTTAATGAGCTGGGGCAAGTAACCTAACCTCACTGAGACAGTTTCCTCATTTGAAAGTAGAGATAATGTTGTTTCTGTATCATGTTGAGGATCATGTTGAGGTTCCTGTGTGTGTAAAATACCCAGCACAGAGCCTCACATGTGTTGTCTAATTTATCCTGATGCCAATATGTTTAACTGTTTTTACAATTGTATGATACTAATTATTTTATATAATACTTTAGAGTTTACTAAGTGCTTCCGATCATCATTAAATACTTGTTAAACAGTTTCTATATTACCATATATTCTGCTGAATGCTGGGGTTACAAAGATAAACAAATTTATTTCATCTGTTAACCTAAAAGTAGAAAGGTTTTTCAAAGTGAGAGGCAACGAGTATTTATTTGATATCAGTAAGAATAGCTATTCAGGACATACTGATTCAGGTAGAAGCCCAAATAGTTCTAATTAGGAGACAAAGGCAAAATAGGGCAAACTAACTTTTGTTATTTATAAGGGGAAGGGTAACAATTACGTCAGTAGAAGAAAGAATTTCTGTTGGTGCCAATAATATAAACATTAATTGTAAACAATGTTTTTTTTTTTAATTTTCAGTCTAGTAGTCATCAGTTCAGTAATAACTGCTTTCTTGTTATCTTTGCCCTGTGATCAGTCCAAAGGTTATTTACCCTATTTTAACATCCTAAAGATTTGAGGCAAAAGATGTGTAAGGCAGTTCCTCTGGCATGGCAGCTCCAGCTCCATTTTAAAGTCTATTTTTTAAAATTGATTAATTAACAAATTTATTCATTCATTCATTCATTCATTTATTTTTGACACATCAAATAATCTTCCGTTGAGTGGGGGAGCAAACAGATAAAGAAGCTATTATAGTTCCAAGTTATATGTTTTAGCAGATGAGGGAGGCCTCAACTCTATTATGTGTGAGCAGATGAGGAAAAGTCAGATGACCTGATGGAAGGAGGAGGTCGCTTCTCTTGGAACTGTAGGCGCAGTTTAAGTAGAAAGAGTTTCAGGACAAATCGGAAGAAGGTAGAGGCAAGTCATTCCAAATAGAAGCGGTAAAATATGTAATGCATGGCAATATGAAAAACAAAACAAACCAAAACAAAACAGATTATTCTGAGAACTGTAAGTATAGTGCATCTGGAAATGTATGGTTCATGTGGAAGAATGACAGGGGATGTGATTAGAAAGGAAGGCCCAGACCCGGTATGACAGACACATAGCCATGCCAGGGAAGTTAGATCATCTTGTGGCCAATAGGAAACTGTGAAGAATTTAGAACAGGAGTGTGGTAAGATCAGATTGTAGTTTGAGAAAATCAATCTAGCAGTGAGAGGGTGCTTGATTGGCACAGGGCAAAATACATTTACACTCGCCTTTCATTGTGACCCTATGAGTTTGGTAGAGCAGGTTTACTCTCTGTTTTGCTGATGAAGAAACTGAGAATCAGGTAAGTTAAGTGATTTGTTACAGATCTCACAATGATAACACTAGCTAAAGGATGCTATTTAGGGTTTATTATTATTATTTGAGCAATAATTATTAGCATTTATTTGTACTGATTATGTGCCAAGCAGTGTGCAAAATATTTAAAATACAAGATACTTAGGCCTTCCAGAAACTTTTGAAATAGGAATTGCAATCTCCATTTTTAACTAAGAAAACTAAAGCTTAAAGGCTATGTAACTTGACATCAAGATAACGTATTAATAGGTAGGCAACTAAGATTCAAATCCAGGTAATGGCACTTAATTCTTAGACCAAAAACTGAGCCAACCTAACAATATAAACCAGAGCTTGGAAAATTACAGCCCATAGGCCTAATCCAGTGTGCTGTTTTTGTGCCACCCATAGCCATGTGAGCTGTGAATCGTTTTTATATTTTTAAATAGTTGAAAAGCTGAGAATAGTATTTCATGACCTGAAAATTATATGAAATTCAAATTTCAGTGTCCATAAATAAAGTTTTTGTTTAGAAAACAGTCCTGCTTATTTGAATAGATATTGTCTATGACTGCTTTCAGACTAACAGCAGAGCTAAGTAGTTGTGTCAGAGACCATATGGCCCACAAATCCTAAAATATTTACTATCTGGCCCCTTACAAAAAAAGTTTGCTGACTTTGTATCAACTATTAAACACTCCAACTTCTGCTTAAGGGTTTTTGTTGTTTTGGTTTTGAGAGCAGTTGTAACTGTTTTTAGTCAGAAAAGTGTGTAGGGGGGAGGGGTGACATCAACATTTTAATGCATTTTTACTAGGAGGCAAGGAACTGGCATAAAATAGAAGGAAGCATCAATATCAATTTATGTAAACCAGTAAAAAGAATTACTTTTCCATTTACTATTATGGCTTCTTTATTGCAGAAAGTACAGAATCCCTTGATAAGCCTGGATGAAATAATGTAGTTCAGAATTTTGGTGGTAATCCCTTTTAAACCAAAAGACAATTTTTCACAAATTATTTTCACAACATTATCTGACAGCTAATGGTCTTGAATAGCTTCATTTCAGCCAAAACATACCCAACAACAAATCATTGGTACAATATTCATGTGAAGTAGATTGCACCTCCATTTTTTAAAGAACATTTTAGATTGCAGAAAATTGAACTTCTTTGACATTGTTTTAATAGGTTACAAAAGTTAACCAAAAATGTAAATAACAAATTATGAGTTTCACAGGATGGGAGAGGAGGGAGCTCTACTATTGTTTTATGAAAAATGCAGTGTACTTTGCCACTTAACAAAATTAGAATTAGAAATTGTCAAGGAAAATTAAAAGTAAAATGCTGATAAAAATATTTTCCTAGTGTTTCTGTTTACCTTTACCATTATGTATGTGCACTAAGATAATATAACTTATACTCATACTATTAATTTATACATTTATTCATGATACAGATTCTTAAAAGTTCAAGTTCAAGCTCAGTGCTGATGGTTAAATCAACATAAATCCAAATTAAGATTTCTCTTGGGGATTTTACTCCCCAAATCGTATTTGCTTTCTCCAAAGCATTTCCCAAAAAGTGCTCTATACAACATTATTTCATAATGGTTCTCTGTGAAAAATTGTCGAATGAAAAAATACTGTTTTAATAAAAACAGTATTTCCTGCCCTTGGAAATTCATTGCATGTTTTATAATATAAACTCTGAGAAATCCCAAAAATTACCCATACCTAACACACAACTTTTTCACTCACCGCTTCCCCTTCATCTATATCATCTACATGATATGTTTGGGAAATACTGCTTTTTGTGATAGGACAGTCTAAGATTATACCCAGTTCTGACATTCCAAAGGACATAAGTTTGCCTTTGTTCTACCTTTTCAGTAAAGGATGCTTTTGGGGGTTTATCAGCCCTACAGTAACATTGGATCCCTGAGCCAGCCCCATAGGCTTAGACCTCCCAACAGGAACAACAATTGATAACTGAACTTCAGAAACAACTGCATGTCCATAGAAAAATATGACTATAAACGTCTAGTTGCACAAGTTATTGTGCTAACTGTGACAATGCCAAAGTACCTAGCTCTGCTGCTTTGATCCTTTATTTATGTAGACTTAAGAGCAAGTTCATCCAATTTTTTTTTTTACAGAAGCTTATAACATTTACTATTTAAGAGATATTTAGAAGTGAAAATCAAAATGATGTTAGCTTTGTTGTATTGAAAAAATGTGAGGGAAGTATTTCTGTACCAGATACATTTTAAAGAGTAATTAGACATCTTGGAAGAGCAAATTCTCAAAATATTCATTGTTAGCAAGTTGTTTTGTTTCCTGTTTTGAGATATTTATTTTTTCAATAGTTGCATTAATAAATTATGCCACTTTATTATGTAGATTAAAGCTTTGATTTTCTAACATCTGATTTTCTACAAAATAGCTATTCATTGACTTGATTCATAAACATTCAAAAAACATGTTAGAATAAGTTAGTTGAACTTTATAAATAAAATTATGAGAAATATGTTTTGATTTGCCTTCATGTATGTTTTATAATAATGAAATTGAGTTGAAATTAGGTCAAATAGTTAACATAATTGACCTAGGTAATTTTGTTTTTTTTTGTTGGAGGGTTTTGGTTTTTGTTTGGTTTTTATGTTTTATTTTGTTATATTCTTTGATTTGTTGGCTAAATGATACCTAATATCACCATTCACCTTTGTAAAATGCATTATCTTCTTTCAAATATTAGCCTGTTGCCTTCTGCCTGCTATTTTATAGTACGTGTGTAGTTTTACATTACTTTCCCATGGGCATGGGCTTGAGTATGAAATTTCAAATTTAGTCTCATTTTTGACAGTTAATTGGACCACTTTCTAGTTTAACTAAATAGGCCATGTGAAATCACTAACCACTTTAGAGTAATCATATTATATAGATTTTTATTAAATTCTATTTATATCTAACTTGTTTACATTTTATATAGTATGAATTATTTAAAGTCTTCCTTGTATAGCTCCTATTTTGCTTAATTGAGCACTTAATTTATATGTTAATAGTTCTTAATAAAATTTTAATTTCATCCAAATATTTCAGCCCAGCAGGGCCTTATGCTTTGTTAAAAGAAACATATTAAAGAAGAAATTGTGTCATCAGAGCTTAAACAACATTCATGGAACGTCTAGTTGCACAAGTTATTGTGCTAACGGTGACGATGCCAAAGTACCTAGCTCTGCTACTTTGATCCTTTATTTATTGTAGATTTAAGAGCAAGTTCATCCAATTCTTTTTTACAGAAGCTTATAACATTTACTATTTAAGTGATTTTTAGAAGTGAAAAGCAAAAGTTTAAGAAGCAAATGTGGTGTTTTGCTTTTAAAACACTGTAGGTTTTGATAGAAACATCGTACCCTCTCCTTAAACAAACAAAAAACCTATAACTGAAAGCAGATTTGGAAGGATTTGAAAATATATACAGAACTAGTAAACTGAGAGTGAATATGTGAGAAATCAACTTTGCATAACTATTAAATTCCTAATTTAAAGGGAAAATTGCTTAGCATTAAAATGAAGAAATATAGAGAAAATATTCTAAATAGAAATGAATAGCGTTTTAAAACATTAATCTGAAGTTTCTGTTTTCACTTTTGGCCATAGAAGTTATAGGAAGCAAAGCTAATATTAGGTGGTAGAGAAAGATAATTTAAAACCTTTCCTGGGATTATAAGTATATATTCATAGATTCTGATCATTTCTGTTCAACAAATATGTAATGTTGTCTGCTGTTTGCTAAAGAATTTAAAGACAATACCAAAGACAATAGGAATGGCTAAGGAATTATAACAATTACAAGAATTTCTGACTCTTAAAGCTTTGCCATTTAAGCAGAATTGGAGAAGAGGGAAAAGATTAGACAGCGACTAATGGTTGAAAATTCTCTTATCTTCCTATCCTGCATTTTTTCTGAGGCCCAACCTTTAATCTTTATTAGGTTATATACTCCAGGGTTGTAGTTTGTTTTCTAAAGTAATCATTTTTCTAAAAATTATATACTGTATGTTTGATGTGTATATTGTGTATTAAACTAAGTTTTAAGCTTCAAAGATTATTTTCTCTATTTGAATATACACTGAAATGCTTAGCTGTTATAATTCTAGACACAACATTACTACATAAAATACTGTTGGATGAATAACTCATCAATACAAACAGGAAATTAGAAAGATTCAGGGCAGATGGTGTTTTCATCTATTTGGGCAATGATTCTCCATAAAGAATGAATTTTGTATGTAAATCAGGATAAGGTTTACGAATGTTAGGAATGAATGAGTTTTCAAAAAGACTTAACTGATGTATATCACTGACTAGAAGAGTTAGTGTATGTGTGCATTTGAGAGAGAGAGAGAGAGGAGGGAGGGGGGAGGGAGGGGGGAGGGAGGAAACACAAGTGCTAGCGATTAGAAAATAGGAATTTCATGTAACGCCCATTTATATTTAAATATTTTTCCTTCATGGAAAAATTTAAAACATTCTATTTTCATTTCTTTCTGCCTTAGCATCATCTGTGACATGTAGCGGATGCTAAAAAGCTGGGATTTTTTTTTCTAGTTGATTTGAGAATTAGTAGGAATTAAAGAAAAGGCAGGTATATGCAGTCCAAAGAATTAGAGATATGTAGATAAGTAATACTTTATATTTGATCTCTTTAATACATCATTGATTCTTCATCCTGTTAGGTGGATAAATGTTTATCTCCCTTCTGTAACAGGGAAATTAATGCTCAGAGCGTATCCTACTTAGGGTCAGGAACTCCTACACAGGTATTCCAGAACCTGAAAATGATTTATTTCTATAAATGCTATTATCTTCTATTTTGAAAAGGAACAGAATAAGAGATTATTTAAGTGCTGATATTCATATGCCCAAAACTTTTCAACTGTACTATCTATGGTAACTTGGCCACTTTATAACTAGGTTACCATGGCAAACTATATCTTTCTAATTCGTCACTTGTAAAATTTTAGAATGAATCTTACTTTTAAGCTTTATTCTTACTCTAAAAAATAAGTAATAATCCATTAGTTGGATGAAATTATGTAAGTTCAGTAAAAACATTGATTTTTGAACTGGAAATACTATAGTGAATTCATGATTTTTTAAATACATATTTCTAAGCTCCAGTCACCAAAAAAAATTGTCAGAGAATGATAGATCATTTCTAGCACCCAGATTATGATCTCTAATACCATTTCTCATTAAAGGCACCAGGGATCTTCAAATTAGTGACTAATAGATTTCTGGGACAGAAAATATACAAGACGAGGATGTAACATTCACATACTAGAAAGCAAAGAAGCTAATGAAAATGACAAATCAAAAACAAAACAAAAAACTCAGGAGCCAATTTAAGAATTCCCACTGTACAAAGATTGACAATTTGAACATCAATAAGATAATAACTATGTTGGATTGAAGTTTATCAGATATGTTTGAATCCACCGGTCATAATGATACTTTAAAAAAGAAGGTGTGGTAATTATTGATCACCTTTACAGTATACTAGGAAACAAATTATTTTGAAAACACAAAGAGAAATTCGATAGCATTTATCTAGAATTTCCTATATGAACTGCCCCTTATGGTAATCAAAAAAATGATAAGTACAAGTGTCTCTTTATAGATATACTCCCCTTGGAAATAAGAAAGAATGATAGAGTTAATTTTATACTCTTGAATAATGATGATCACCAGTGGCTCCTAATACCTAAAAATAGAGACAACCAACCATATGTGCCTCTTGATGGAAAGATACACTACCACCTATGTAGTGTTCTGCCAAAAATTGAATTTGAATCTGAGCTTATCTCCATATTCAGTTTACAAAAATGATACCATGGGAATGGAGGCAACAAAAGTCAGAATGTGGGAAAGTCTTTGGTATAGTTTCTTCAGCAAATTTTAAGGGAAAAAAGAGGAAAAACCTATAAATTTAGAAGACATATAGCAACAAAATGCTCATATGGACTTTATTTGAATTATGGTTTTAATAAAATTATTTTGGAAATTATGGGATAATGAGATAATAGATATATGATATTGTTAATATTTTCAAATATAATAGCATTACGAGTATATTTTTATACTTTATTTTTAGACATATATTTATAGATAAAATTTTCTAATGTGTAGGATTTGGTTCAAAATACCACAGTATTTGGGGCTAGAGGAAAGTTATAAATGAAACAATTGGCCATGAGTTAATTATTGCAGTTGGATGATGGGGGTTTATTATGGTAGTCTTTATTTTAAAACATTTCATGGTAAAATGTTAAGTAAAACTTTATGGGAGGGTTTTGTATGTCTCTTTGGTTATCTACTGATCAGCTTCAAAACAGTATATTGCTGTATTTTAAAATGAAATTAATTTTACACAGGATGTATACGGTCCATATTCCCCAGAGGAGAGCATATCTTTGCCTGTGTACACGAGTGCTGAAAGGGATCGTGTGGTAACCAATATCGATGTTCCATGTGGAGGCAATCAAGACCAGTGGATCCAGTGTGGAGCAGCTCTCTTTCTAAAAAATCAGTAGAATCTAATGGCAATAAAAACTGTCTTTGCAAAAAGAAACGTTTATTGTCTAAACTTTAAGTAAAATATTGGTAAGTCTGCATTTGAAATGTTGGTTCAGAATATAAGCATATAGTTATTCTATGTTGTTACTCTCATTGAGTTTGTGTTTTAATGGATAGTGTCAGCACAGTATACTTTTAAAGTTGTAACTTAATGGAGTCAGTGTTAAAAATGGTGTATTCCCTTTATAACATTAAATATTTCTGTGGGGCAGTTTACTCTTCCATTGGCTCAAAATTTTAATGTTTTAGGTAAGATGTTTAAAATAGTGTATTTAAGGAATCAATAATAAATGTTTTGTCTATTTTGCATTATAATTATTTAATAAATATATTTTTTCAATATTCTATTTTTAAAGTGTTAAAGGTCCATTTTGTCCTCAAAACACAAACCACAGTTTAATAAAATAGCTGGCATTTACAGAATTATGTTCAAAACCAATAGATTGTATATGACCAATACATAATAACTAAGGCTTAGATAGCACTAACTACATAATGGTAGGCACTGCTCCAAGTGATTAATTGATAGGTAGGTAGGTGGGTGGGTGGGTAGATGGATGGATAGATTTTATATTCATTATAGCGTTCATTTTACTAATGGGAAAAATGAGATACTGGTTAAATGACTTGCTCAACTAATAAATTGGTAAAGTGGCAAGGGGGAAAACTCACTTTTTCAGCTCTCCCTCTCCTCAAGGGAGAAGCAGAGTCAGCAAAGCTGAATTCTCTAGCACATACCATCTTGGAACTAAGTATGATGAAAGGAACAAACAGAGATGTTTCAGCACTGCATGTTGGTCAATTCATCTTGATAAATATTTACCACAGCTGAGTTTCTGGCAAGAAGATAAAATGAATTGACGGTGCTAGTCAAAATACTTGTTACAGGACATAATTTCAATGAAAAGTCACCTCTGTAAAACTTAAGAGAATATAGGGGGAAAATACTTTGAATTGTGAACTTAGCTCTCAGATCAGCCTAAGCCTCCTTTACTTCAAACACTGAGTGCCCTCTGAATGCATGTTCTAGGGTCCTTGAGGGTTTTCTGACAATGTCTCCTTCCTTGCTTTATTAAGGGAATCAAGACCACTTTTTTTTTTTTTACTTATAAAGAACACTGTGAATTATTTAAAACACAGATATATGTACACTATAAAGTATAGAATGAATATTTGTACTTCAAACATAGCTTAAGAACATTACTAATACAACATAAGCTCCTTGATATATTTTCAGCATCTCATTTCCCACCCTGTGCCATGATAGTGATTACCTTAATTTTTGCTCTTGTAATTCCTTTGGGTTTCTTCATAGTCTTTCTAAATATGAATTCCTAAATCATATTTTTTATTTGTTTAATTTGACAAATATTTGTTTCTAATTTTGGACTAGTCCCATCACTTTTATACAGTTTTTATTTTTATATAAATGGTATGAATATATGAGTTGACCAAAGTTTACTGATTGTTTCCTCTTGAACATTTGAATTGTTCTGGTTTTTTACTACTACAGACTATGTTTATGTAAACATTATGAGTTAAGTTTCCTGACATGCATTTATAATACTTCCTCTAGGGAAGTAGGGGAATTGCTGAGTCTCCGGTAGGAAAATCATCAATTTAATAAGAGAATGCCAGATGATTTTCCAAGTGATTAAATGACTTAAAGCAGTTGAAAGACTGCCTAGCACTAGTTTTGTAATTAGGATTATAAATTGGTTGAACCAATTTACAGTCCCACCTGCAGTGTATAAGTTCCTGTCATTCTGCTTCCTTATCAATACTTAGCATTTCTGCAAATCTGGTAGTTATAACATGACATTATGTGGTAGTTTTAATTTGCATTTTCCTGTTTACAAATAAAGCTAAACAATTTATGTTTATTGTCCATTTGTAACTTTTTTCCTCTGAAATGCTGTTTGTTAGTTTTTCTGCCCAATATTTCTTATTGAGTTGTCTTATGTTTTATTTTGATGAATAAAAGATTTTTACTTGAGTGAAGTAGAATTTTTAAGCCTTTCCTATGGTTTGTTTTCCCAGAACAGAGTCATTAAAATGCCAAAATTTTTTCCTTACAGTTTTTTTGTTGTTGTTGTTAGAATGACCCCAAAGTGTAACCTTAAACAGATAAAGCTATATGCAAATCCAAAATTCACTTGCATGTCATTTTTTATATCTGTAACATTTATATGATACTAAGAAAATGAAAGAATGTAAGAGTCCATTCATTTTTTAAAAAAGAGAAAATAAAACTGAACTCTAAGCAGAATTTTTAACTCCTGGGCTCGAGTGTAACGCAAACACGCTGGGGACATCTCTGTGTAGATAGGGGAAGAACCACAAATTGCTTCAGGCTCAAATTAGGCTTAGAAAAAAGGGTTATGTCTAGGAGGTACAGTGAGGTAATACGCTTTGCATAATCATAAATCTATTAACAGTCTGTTTTGTTACAAATTCTGATCACTATTCTGAGAAACAATTGCTTGATTTCCTAACGACTAGCTGTCTTACCAAGTCTCATACAGAGGTGTCTGTAGATGCTTTTTCTTTTTGTTAAGTACAAGATTTGTCTATTTGAAGGTCTTTTTGTTGTTATCAATAGAACACACATTTGCATATTTTGAGTCCACCAATTTTAATTGGTTATCATTAGGAAATTTATGTGTCTTAAGATATCAAGTTCAAATGTCTTTGGAGTTATACTGCAAATATACATGTAACTATTTAAGAGCCAAAGAAATGAAAAATCCAATTAAGTCCAAGAGTTGAATTGCAGATTTTTGTGAGTAGATAGTAAGGCAGCAATGTGTATAACTTACATTCATGAACAAGAACTTCCTGTGTAAAATTTAAATTTCAAAGCTTATGATACAGTGACAATAAAAAGGGGGCTTAATATGACAACCAGGATGAGAGGAGCTTTCTGGAATGCCTATAGTTTAGGCTTTCACCGAAAGTAAATCTTGTGGAAAGATGCTGCCAATAGGGTGCTTTCCTAGGAAGCTGTAGGAGAAAGAAGGTATAAGGTACAGCCAGGAGCAAGAGGAGGACAGGAGGGCCTGGCAGGCTTGGTGATGGTCACATGCCCCATATCCACTGTCTTCCTGTTACCCCTTTTATCCTTCACACCAATGCTTTCTTTCACATCTTCTTCCCTGTAGGTTTCTTTCCATATGAACCAAAGCTGTACTTGGAGCCCTGGAATTCCATGGCCCAACCAAAAACTAGGGATCAGGAAAGAAGGGGGAAGAGCAAGCAGGTTCTGTGTCAGCTCACTTCTTTGGGGCAATGTCTCCAAGCAGAGAAAATAGGATGCTTAGTTAAAGGCAACAGAAACAAATGGGACTAATATATAGGAGGCTCTTTTAAAAAAAAAATTTGTATAAGATTAGACTCTGAGAGCCTTAAGAATTCATTTTCAAGGTCAAATTGTCCATGATAACAATAGTAAGGGTCACAGATGTATAATGCATTATCATTTGCAAAATGATTCTGCATGCATTATCACAGTAACTCTGGGAAGACTGAAGGCCAAGTTGTTGATTGGAGGAATAATCTGAGATTTAGGGAGGTTAAACAGTTTATTCAAACTTGAGCCAAAAGTTTCACCTCTCTTAATCAACTGAAAATACATATATCTCACACTGCTGCCTGGCAGGAAAGAACCATTGCCTGGGTCCATCATCCTTTCATTCCTATGGTAGGGCAGAACAGAATCTGATTCCCTTGCTAGGAACCTCTCTTCTGAGAGCTCTGTTTTCTGATTGCTTTGGCGACAGATATTTTCCTGAGACTGGACTTGGGACATCATGGAAAAACAGAGATTAAAGTCAACCCCTGAAGAACTCAGAATAGGCAGAAACTCACCATTTAATATGCTACTTTTAAGCCCTGTCTCATAGCTGAGTGTGTGTGTATGTATATGTTACTCTTCAATTTTTCATACACACATATGTACCTTTTCACTCTTGGCTCTCAAGTTTTGAAGTTTCTCTACATTTTAGCATCTCTCTAGCATTGACATATGTGGCTTGATTCTGGCACTGACTGGCCAGATCTAAAAACACTATCACAGTTTGAGCAAAGATTAGCTCTGAAAAGAAAATTTTCACATGAAAAGGGGGCTATAAAAATGGCCCATTGGTTGTATTCTTCAAAAATATGTTATATAAGACAAAGTGATCTCAATAACTGTTTCAGATAAAAGGAGACAAAAGAAACATAAGTAAATACAGAGTTCTAGGCTGCATCCTGTACTGGAGAGAAAACAGTACTGGAAAGGGTATTCCTGGGAAGGTAAATTGACAATATTGAAATACAGACAATAAATTAAAGTTCTATTTTAAAGTGTGTACTCTGCCAAATGCTCGTGATTCTTCCAGTTTTCTAGTTTTGCTTCTGGGATGAAGCACTGTTCCGGGCATTGCACTTTTAAGCTTTTTAAGTGTTTTCTTCCCATGGCTTCAAGTAGTTTCCTTACACATTTGAGCTGATCAGTCTCAGCTGAATACTCAGCTCTCTGCAGGTGTCTGGAGTTGTCTCTCTCTGCAACACTCCTCTCTAGTACTTTTTCCTGAGAATGCTAGCTGTCCTGGACTCAGCAACGTTTCTGCAATTATGGAGTTAGCCAAGTTCTTCCTATGTTTTCTTTCCCTAAACTACAGCCTAGAAATTCTCTCAAGGTAGTAAGATGGGGCAATCATAGAGTTCTTGAAGGACTCATCTAACTATTCCTGACACCAACATTTGTGCTCTTGGACTCCACAGGGGTCCCTCCTTGAAGACAAGACCTACTAGCTCTTTCTTAGCTTTTTAGATTTTCCCTCCTGTGGGTGGAGAGGGAGGTTGAGGAATGAGTTCCGCAGAGCTAGAGGGGACTACCTCCTGGTTCTGTGTGACCAGAGTGTGTGGAATCCTCCCTCCATGCCAACTTTTCTCTGTTCCCACTAGCCTCCGCCATTGACCCTCCTCTCTTCAACTTACACAACCTCTTCCCTCCCATCTACCAAACATCCTTGTTTACTCAAATCCACTCTTCCTGTTCAAAGGCTATGGAAGAGAGACCCATATTACCTTTTTATTGGGCCCATTGTATTAGTTTTTCTACTCAAAGCAGTTATATCTTATTGTTAATTTCTAATCCCAAGTGACTTGAGGCACCATGCATTCTATGACCATTGATACAGCTGAGAAACACCAAGACCTAGGAACAGAAATTTTATATAAATCCAGAAATCAAGAAGGAGCATTACAATGGCTCTAAACTTTGGTTGCACATTAAAGTCACTTGCAGAGCTTTTAAAAAAGCTCTATGTATGTGCCCTGTTTCCATCTTGGATCAGTAAAGATGGTTTCCATTGTTGTTGTTGTTGTTTTTTTTTTAAGTAAACTTGGTGAGTCCTGTGCACCCAGGGTTGAGAATCACTAGAGTAATGGATAGGTAAGGATCATAGTTAAATGTGTAATGGGTGATAAAAATTAATTGGTTTAAAAGTGAGTGGTAAAAAAATTTATCTTTACATCATACTCAGAAGACTAGAAAATGGGGCAGGCCCATACCTCTGAAGTGAAAAGACAGAGGAAGTTTTACGAAGGGGGATATATAAGATTCATTTCTCTCTCTCTTTTTTTCCCCCAGAGTTGTTTTAGTATGAAATTTCCATTCATTGACTCCAAACTTCAGCAAAGTTTGCTATGCATTTTTGAGTGGGTATACTTTTAAGAGAGAGAAGATCAAAGGCTTGTTCAGTAGGGTGACAAGGCATAGGTAACTGACACTGAGAGTAGGAGCATAGTCAAAGAAACAAGAACTCAAAACAGAGGAAAGCTGGGAATCTCAATGCCCTCCACATCACCTTCCTTCAAGAATACCTAGAAATGCTGATTAGAAAGCATATCTTATTCAAATATCAATGAACAGTCAAACTCAAAAAGACTTTTCAGTTATAAATTGAGTTTGGAAATATTGCACAATTGAAATAACAACAAAAATAAAAACAAGAGTTTCAACTTTTTCTCTCAGAAGAAAGCCAGAAAAACAGTAAGAAATTTATCTGAGCATTAGCTTAAATAGAATGTTCAGACAAGGTCAAATTAAAATCAATGTTATCTCAATACAGTTTTCCCAACTGAAACCTCAACTTTCCTAGGTTCAACTCCAGTAACAAGCTCTGGTGAGCTCTAAAACAAAATAATGATTAAATCTTTTAGTACTCATTAATGTGGGTTAGATTGGTCCTGCTTTGATCACCAAATGACATTCAAATTAGCTCTTTGGTCCATATTTTACCAATTTCTTTCTCTAAATGTAAAAATAATTTATTTTGTTTAATATTTAACCATTTTTGTGTCATAACAGCAAAGTTGAAATCTTTCAAATGGAAAGCAATGAGCAATTAGTTACTGGATTTTGTGATTGTTGAGTATTGAAGTCCTTGGTGAGAATACATTTTGTTAAACAGTAAAGGCAAATGCTAGATGGCTTTCTAGATTGTAACCCTCTTTTCTTCTGAAAAAAAAAGTAAAATTTTTTGAGACTAGATCTTTCTGCTATATTTTAGGAATTTTATGATTTTTATTCCATACTACTGTTGTGTCACACTCTCCTCTAAGAAATGTCAGACCTATTTCTTGTAGTTATGTAGACATGTTAAGGTAACTTATTTTTAAATCACTTTTCAATTTTTTTTCTACCTTTTAGTTTAAAGATAAGAGGAATATCTTTTTCTTAAAGATATAGAATGCCACTGAAATGTGTTTTGATGCTAGAGTCTGCTTATTATTTTTCTTCTGGAACCTAGAAATCAATTTTAAGTTTTAAAGTTTTCAGAGTATATTTAAGTTCTGGAAAGTTTTCCTCAATTACACTCTTGATAAATTTCTCCTATTTGTTTTGTATTCTCCTTTAGGAAATTCAATTAATTTTGGCTTGCTTCTTCGTGTACTGTCTTCTATATCTTTGTCATCCTCTCTTGAATTGTCATTTTTGTTATTTTTTTTTTGTGGTTTCTCTGTGTTTATAGAGTGTTTTCTGTTCCATTAATTTGCTTTTGAAACATTAATTCTACTACTCGTGACTCCAGTGAGTATTTGTTTTATCATGAAATTTATCCTGATTCCTTTGTGTTTCATAGCATTGCCGCTTTGTTCTACCACCCCGAAAATAGGTTATAGATATTCTCTTTGACTAGATGCTTCCTTTTTCTGTTTCATGAAGAAGGCCTACGTGATGGATTAGAACTGGTTGAAACACAGTTTTGTTTCTGCTGTCTTCTGTTTCTTTCGCATTGCCACTTTCTCATAAGAGTCACTTTGCTTCTCCTTCCTTGCTCATACTTCCCTTATTTTATTTTGACATCCTTGGCAACTTGGCCAGGGCCATTGCCTCTTATCGGACAGGCCAAGGGGGCTTGGAATCCAGCTTGCACTCAATTTGCTTATCTTGAGCACTTTGGGCTGGAGCTGCAGCCCCTGGAGAAAAAGGCACTTCTTTCTCATTGTCACAAATATTCTAATTTGCACAGTGCTTGCAGTGGCTCTTGTTGGCTACATGGAAAACAGCTTTGAAATTTCATTCCAGTAATCTGCTTTAAGTGGAAGACTACACATTTGAACTAGGCTTTGCTGCAAGCTGTGTAGCAGGTCAATGACCAGGAATAATGGCAGAGAGCCACTGACTTCCAACTACTTCACCTACACAAACAACTGTCAATCAACTGCTTCTTGGCAGATTTTAAATTAGGAACTACTTTGAGGCACACAGTTTCACTGTTTTAAGAAATTTGAAGACGGTCTACGGCCATGCTACCCTGAACATACCCGATCCCGTCTGATCTTGGCAGCTAAGCAGGGTCAGGCTTGGTTAATACTTGGATGGGAGACCACCTAGGAAGACCAGGTGCTGTAGGTGTAAACAAAAACAAAATGGGAAAAAAAAAACAAAAAAAGAAATTTGAGGAGATTTTAAAAATAGCAACAGCTGTTTTTTTATAAGGACACAAATTTCATTCACGAGGACTCTACTGTCACAACCTAAGCATCTCCCAAGGCCTCACCTCTTAATATCATCACATTTGGGCATTAAGGTGTCAACACATGCAGTTTGAGAGAACACAAACATTCAGATCATAGCCCCATAAGAGACAGAAAGTACATGAATAGTTGCCTGAGGTTTGGCGGTAGTGGGAGAGAAGGAAAATGGAAAGTTACTGCTAATGGGTACAGGGCTTCTTTTTTAGGGTGATGGAAATGTTCTGGAATTAGAGGAGATGGTTGCATGAGTCTGTGAATATACTAAACGCACTAAACTGTATACTTTAAAGGGGTGAATTTTGTGGTTTGCAAATTATGTATTAATAAAGCTGTTAAAAATGTATCGTGGACATTTCACAGGTCATTACATGTAAAGCTCGTGCATTGTAGTTGCAAAATAACATTCCATAGTCCACATCTAGTGTATTTATTTATTTTATCATTCTTTGTTAATAGAATTCATACTTTTCTAGTTTTTTTTTCTGTTAACTGCTTTAATTAATATTACTGTAGGTATATGTTTTTACTACTTTAACTAAACTAGATAACTACAACTAAGATTGTTGGACCAAATTACACATACCTATTTAATTTTAATAGATGCTGCCAGATTAATTTACAAAAGGAAGATAGCAATTCACCCTTATACCAATAGTAAATGAGACAGTTCATTTTCTCATACCTTCACCAGCACTGATCAAAAGCAATCCTTTTAATTGTTGTAAATATGATGATAACAGTGAACCATTATTGTTTTAATATCCATTAAAAGAATGTTAGTGTGATTAAGTGCATTTTCATATATTTACCAGGTATTTGCATTTTCTCTTTTGTACATTTTCTTTTCTAATACTTTGCCAAATTTTTTACTAAATTCTTTTTTACCTTCTTTACTAACATGAAGGGCTTCCTGATATAGTTGTGTTTAACCCTATGCTTGTCATATGTTTTCTAACTATTGTTTCCCATTGTCTCTTGTTTTTGGCTTTGCTCAATGGACTATTGCTCTATGAAAAATTTCAATCTGTCAACATTGTCTTTTACAGCTTTTGGGCTTTCTGTCTCACTTTAGAACTATCCTCTCTCTTCACATCAACCCTGAAGGTTATACTGATAGAAAAATTATACTATATTTTGGTTTCATTTTTCATAATTAGATATTTAATTCCAATTTTTGCATATGGTGTGGAGTACATGTCTAATTTTTAATTTATCCAGAGGGTGCATTCCTTTACCCAGCAAGCAATAAATTCAGCTTTGTCTTATCAACAGGTTGTGCTGGTGATATGTGAAGAAAACGTATTCAACATTGCTAAATTCAGACATCTAGCCCATCTCGATCTTGTTTAGCCTTTTGGCTGCATTTAACACATCGATTATTACTTTTCTCTTTTATTCATTTGGCCTTAGCTATACCAGAGGTTCCTGGCTTTTGTCTCACCTCACCAGCCCCTCTTTTCTAGTCTCTCTTGATAAATAACACTCCTCTCAATCTCTAAGTGTAGGAGTGCCAGGCTTAGTCCTCTGTCTTCCTCTTGAGCTAAGGACTCCTAAATTTGTCCCTTTCTTCTGCATTCCAGATTCAAATTTAATGTTTCCTCAACATCTGTCTTGAATGTTAGAAAGGCATCTAATATTTAAATTACGACCTTGAGTCTGACTGAACTCACTAACTCCTCCCCACCAATTTAAAACAAACAAAAAACGCTGTTCCATCTCTGTGTTCTCCATCTTAGAAAGATGTACCATCATTCACCCCATGTACTCAGCCCAGCATCTTTGGAATCAATCCCAACGTCACTTTCTCTCAAATCCCACACCCGATCTATAAACAAGTCCAGTTTGCTCTGCCTTCCAAATAATACATTGAGTCAAACAACTTTTCACCATCTCTAACTGTCCAAACCACAATCATCTCTTTTCCTCCTGGAATGCTGCAGTGATTCCTAACTGAGCTACTCATTTCCCTTCTAGACTTTCTATCATCAACTTGCCCTAAAATTGTCATACATTTTTTTACAAAATAAGTCAAATCTCTTTTATTCATCACAGAACAGCATGACTTTTCTGACTCTGGGTAACATTTCCAATCTCTTCTATGGTTCTTGCCAATTCTTGTTTCTGTTCTTAAAGCATGACAGGATTCACCCACCTTTGGGTTATGAAACTTTCTTCTATTTCAAAAATACCTTTTGCTCAAATATTTGCAAGAATTAACTTTTTCCCTTTGCTCAGATCTCTTCTTATATATCATATCCTCAAAGAGAGTGTTCTGACTCCTCTGTTACTCTTCATTATCTTAACACGCTCTATTTTTCTTCATAGCACTACCTGGTAATATTTTGTATCTATTTGTATGTTTGCTTACTGTCTTTCTCACCTACTAGAATGAACATTTCCTGCAGTCTGACTTATCTTGCTTTTTATTGTATCCCAGTATCTAACACTTAGTAGATATTCACCAAATATTCATTGAATTGATTTATTAAGTAAAAAATTGACTTGAATAAATTAATTAACTAACATGTCTTTTTTTCATCCATTAAGTTACTTAAATCTCTTTCTGGACATTCTGACTTGTCTCACTGATTCATTTCTATCTATTCCTGAGTAATACTCTTTTAATCACTAGAAATTATTAATAACTTTTAATATTTGGCAAGTCTCCTTTGACTGTTTTTCAAAATTTTCTTGTCAGTTCTTTCATATTGATTATCAAATATAATCTTTAGTATCATTTTGCTCAGCCACATAAAATATACTTTTTGAATTAAGTTAAATTCATATATTAATTGGAAAAGATTTAATAATTTTTTAATATTAAATCTTACTTTTTAGGATTATGCCATCATACTTTAACTACTCAGGTCTTACTAGTTTTGTGGATTTCATAATTTTTCCTAGATATTTTAGTAGTTGTCACTATTGTATGTATATTTTATTATTAATATAACTCTTGATTTTTAAATGCTAATTCTTATATCTCCATAGCTTAATAGTTTTTTATTAGTTTTAATAGGTTTTCTAAAAATAAATTATTTTAGAATAATTTTAGATTATAGAAAATACACATAACCCATACCCGGTTTCTCCTACTTTGAATACCTTGTTATCATGGTACTTTGTCACAACAAAGAAACTAACATTGGTACATTATTAATAACTAAAATACAGACTTTATTTGGCTATCATTATTATCCAATAATGTCCTTTTCTATTCCAAGAACTAATCCAAGATATAATGAATTATATTTAGTTACAATATTTTAGTTTCTTCTGGTCTGTGACTCTCATTCTTTCCTTGTTTTGAGGAGTATTGGTTAGGTATTTTCTAGAATGTTCATCAATTTATATTTGTCTAATTTTTTTTTTGTCATGGTTAGGTTGGGGTTAGGGCCCTCTAATTATATCCTCTCTGTAGGTACAAATTATCAATATTATGTAGTAATGCTGACCTTGATCATCAGGCCAACGTAGTGTTTTCCAGGTTTCTCTGCTGTAAAGTTACTCCCTGCCCCCACCTCTGTACTCTACTTTTTAGGAGGAGGTCACTATGTCCAGCCCCGACTCTAGAGGGAAGGAGAAATTAAGGTGCACCTTCTTGAAGAGAAAGTATCTACAATTCTTATTTGGAATTGTCCTGTAAGAGGGAGTGTTTTCGTCTCTGTATTTGTTTATGTATTTGTTTATTCAATTAATCATTTACTTATATAAACATGTACTCATAGATATTTTAGAGTTTGGGTTATAATACAATGCTACACTATTACATTGTTCTATTTTAGCTATTGAGAGCTCTTGTCTCCCTTTGATAAGCTGTTGGGATTTCATTACATATACAATCACATAAACTTCAAAGAAGTAAACTTTGTGTCTTCTATTCCTGATTTTAATGTTTATCTCTGTCTTTACCTGCCAAAAGTCTATAAAGTTCCAATGCATCCTAGTCTTCCTGTTTAGTAGATGAGAAATTTGATGCTATTCTAATTCTCTTACCTTTATAAGTAAACAGTTTTCACTGATAGGAAAATCATAAACATTTTCCTTTGTCTTTGGAGTTTGAGAATTTCACTAGGATTTCTAGGTATGTGTCTTCTTTTACTAATTTTGCCTATGATTTGATGTATCTGAAATCTCAACTTTTTTTCGGCTCCAGAAACTTTTCTTCTAGTTATTGAGTATAAGGTATACACAGTGTATATACATTTTGCACCACCAAGCCTCTCACTTCGCACATTGGATTTTCTGAATCTATCCTTTATTGCTTTTATCTTTTCCCTCATGCTTTCTGTGACTTCTTATTTATACTCTCTATTGTGGAACGTTTCCTCTGTCTGATCTTCCAGAATAATACAACAGTTTTCGGTAGTAACCGTTCCTTTTCTAATGTCTCTTTGGATTTCTTAAAATTTAAAAATATTTTTAAACTTTCCAGAAACTCTTTTATGTTCTCTGTTTGTATCACCTTAAGGAGTATTTTTATATTTTTAGTTTAGTTATCTTCTCTAACTCTAATTAAGTTTAGTCTGTTCTCATTATTTGGCTTCGTGTTCTTTCAGCTTCCTTCCACGGAGACTTGATTACTAAGCTGTCATCTCTGGGCTTCAAGCCCACCCTTCTATCCTTTCTTAGTAAGTTGGGCTTGGGCTTCCTTAAGCCACTGTTTTTCCTTTGCCAGGTGGTTCTCTCTTCAGTTTGCCAACAGGACATGAAAGAGAGACTGGATGACTGGAGTAGGAGAAGGGATACACTTATTCCTGTGTGCTTCCCATTCTTGTCTGTGCCCTCCCCAGCAATGTGGGATTTTCCTGACAGGGGCACTTGGTTTTGATAACTGTTGGTTTCAGATCTTAGTTTTATTCACACTCTCAGAATCTGTCCCATGGACCTCTCGAAGAATCTAATACTAGACAGATATTGCTTTTCTCCAGCATTTTGAGTCTCATTTCCATAAGGCTCCTCTATCAGCTTTTACTATGTTGAATCATATGAAATTGCTGGGTTATGAACATTTTAATTTAAAATGTTTTGTACAACTCAAACCAGGACCAGATCCATTACTTGTGGAGCCCAGTGCAAAATGAAGATGAGGAATCCCTTTGTTAAATTAAAAAAAAAAAAGTATTAGAAATTATCAAGACGATAACAGTAGAGCATTAAACCAAGCATGGGACCCTTCTGAATAGGGACTACTGTGTGACTACCTATAAGTCACACATCCAAGAAGCCCTGATTAAAACTAATAGGTTCTCATTAGCCCAGCCTCTTCCCTTAATTCTTCTGGCACTGCGGGGTGGTGGCTGCCTTTGGTAGTTACTGTTTCTAGGTTATCTCTGTCTTGCTTCTTATATCTGTTTTAAAAACTTTTTTATTAAATTATGTTTATTACAATAATGGATGTAGTTTATTTTTTTCCTGAATGGACCCTGAATAATCCCTCTTAAATTTTTTATATTTATTTGACCTCTCATACCTGCAGTTGTGTGAACAGAGTCCCCTGTGTTAAGTTTAGGAAGGTGTGGGCTTTTAAGGAGAAATTAGGAAAGTCTGGTGGTTTTCAGTAGGAGGAAGTCAAAACATCAAAGTCAGAAACTTACATATTGAGACATGTTCAGATAGATTTTTAAAAATAGGATGTAAATACTTCTTTGTTCTCCTTTAATTCAGATTTTGGTGTTCTGTGAGCATATATTTTCTATAGAAATTATTCTTCCTAGACATAGATTTTATGTTTGGTTAAGTGGTATTGACATTAAGTTCTAGTGTATGAATAAGACTAGCAACACCACAAACTTTTTAAAGACCTTGGTAAAATCCACAGACCATCTCCCCAAATCTTCTAGAAACAGCACAGTTATTCTAGAGGGGAAAAAGTAGTACCTACGGACTGCTAGATGCCTGTATTCTGAGGGCCAGAAAGCAATATTTGATTTTACTCTTAAGGAGAATGTTAACTTCCAGAGCTTTAGATGGGGTCTATGTTTGTTGCTAAACAATTAGACACATGTTGGTTTGCATCCTCATGCAAACCTCACATTAATCACAGCCTGTTGTAATCTAACTACTGATTGTTTTGAAGGATGGGAAGAATGCATCTGTGTTCCAATGAATACTATGCATTCAAATTGCCCTTAAAACAGCAGAAGTTAAGTCAAGGCGGCTAAAATGAGGCAGCTCCATACCTGGCAACACTGGTATGCACTAGCATAATCCCCATATAGACCTGCTTGGTGGAGATATGTTTTTATCTTGTTAGGAAGCACACATTAATGCAAATTTGAGAATGAGAAGCTGTCATCATTAAAGGCAATTCTGTTTCTGAGCTACTTGCAGAGATAGACAATATCACATAGCCTTCATAAAACTGTAAATTACATCTGATTTGAACTTCATTTGAAACTCCGGAGTGTGAGAGAACACTTAGTTTCCCGTTAAATACAAAAGCCTAAATGAGAATTCAGCACCCCGGAGACAGCTAACTGACAATACACAATCTCAGTGAAGCTTGAGTGGGCACACACCAGCACAGTTAATCAAAACTCCACTCAGCTGCCAGCTCTTCATGCATTCGTCAGAACCCAGCGGAGAGCTTTCGGGACAGAAGACTCATACGTCAAGTCTTCAGCTCTGCTTTCCTTGGCATGCCAAGAAGATTAGTGCATGACAAGTTCCTGCAGCCCAGTCACTGGACCAGCATAAATAGACGCTAGAGATGACAAGCAAATCTGTGACATCAAGTGTCATGGCCTCTTGTTCCATCAGAACTGGCAAGGCTGCCACTGAGTTTATTGGAGTCATGTGGATTGGGAAGAAATGTTTTGTTCCAAACGTGTCAGGAGAATGCATCTACTTCTCACTGATGCTTATAGCAGAGTATCTATCAAGATTTCACCACGCAACAACACCCAGAACACCCTGACACATATTCACAGTGTGTTTGTGTGTGTGTTTGTTTTGGGAAAATAATAAACATATTTTTTTGTTCCTGGCCTTTTTAAATCTGAAGTCTACCAACAAAAACAACTATACTCAGATATTCCTAATATTATCCAATGCCTGCAAATGTATCACTTTCAGAAAGTAAATGCATATTACCTTATAACCATATATATGAAAGTTGTACATCCTTGCAATAATTTTTCACTTTTTTATACATAATTTCACCAAATTTTAGCTTTAATTGAATGTAAGAGTTCAAATAAAGCATCCTGAATTCAACTGTACAGTTGGTTTAGCGGATTCAACTGTACAGTTAGTTTTGCCCAGAATGTTTGCTTGCTTTGTAAGTCACTTATATTACAAGTCCTGTGTGTCTTGGCTGACAATAAACTCACCAAGACTTTATTTGTTTATGCGTCCTGTTAATGCATTATTGAGCTGTAAAGAAGTGCCTTCTTCTCAGCCTCACTTTAAATTGATTTTTGAGTACTGATTGTGCCCAAGGAACTTGCAAACTACTGCAGAACACATAAATGGAAGTGCTCATTCTCTTCCTACTCGGATAATGGGTATTAAATCACCATTTTAAAACACTGTTTCCATGGTAGGAAAGCTTTTGAGAAAAGAGCCAATGTAGCAAATATTAAGGTACCTGAGATTTTGTTGCCAAGGACAGCTGGTACAAAGGCAAGTGCTCTCAAATGTCAGCACTTCTTTTATCTAATAGGAAATGCCACAAGCTGGCACCACTTCTGAAAATGTTTGCAGTATCCTTTCAGGATGTGAGCACTCCACCGTATGTCCCAATTTGTGCTAGCTGGTTCACATTCTGTCCTTTAATGTTCATCCTCTCTCTGTGTCCCAGTTTGTAGAAACAATAATGCCTCATTTGAATAACGTTTTACAGTTTTCAGTGGTTGGATCCACTTTAAGACTGTCTGGATTTATATCTCAACTCTGCCCCTTTTCAGTTGTGTCACTTTGTACAAGATACTTATTCTCCTTGTACCTTAATTTCTTTACTTATAGAATGGGAATAATGTCAGTATATATGTAATAGGGTTATTTATGAATCAAATGACATATAAAAAGCACTTAGTGCCTGGCACAGAGTAAGTTTTACATACATGTTAGCTCTTAGTATTATTTGATCCTTGTAATAAATCTATTAGGTAAATTTGAATAATTACACTTTTCAAGTGAGGAGACTGAGGTTCAGAGATGTTGAATAAATGGTTCCAAGCTTATTTTTAGAAAGTGTCAGTATCAGTACCAGAATCTGGGTCTTCGACTTATGGCCAAGTACTCTTTCCACCGCTCTACTAGAATATGGCAATTATAAACTTCTAGAGCAGTGGTCCCCAACCTTTTTGAGACCAGGGACCAGTGATCCTATTAGAATCTAATACTTGCTAATATGAGGTGGAGCTGAGGAGGTGATGCTAACACTGGGGAGTTGCTGCAAAAACAGATGAAGCTTTGCTTGCTGGCCTGCTGCTCAACTCTTGCTGTGTGGCTCAGTTCCTAACAGGCCACGGACCAGTATCGGTCCCATGTATCATGGTGCAGTATCATGGCCTGCAGGCTGGGGACCCTGTTCTAGAGGATAGGACCTGTGTACTCCTTTGTCTTCTGTGTTGCCTCAGTGAATGGGGTTTGCCTCAAAACATGAAGGTGGCACAGTCACTGGGGAAAGGAAGCAAGTCATTAGAAGCCAGAAGGAGACAGGAGAGAGAGTGTGGGGACTATTCGCCATGTTTTCCATACATCATTCTACATTCTCACCTCTCCTTTGCTGTCTGTAACCCTTTGGTCAAATATAACCTCGTACAAAGGGCTGAGGTCTTTTTTATAGAAGCATAACTGTGTTGCACTGAACATCTTGGCTCTCTTGAACTAAAAAGGCACAAACCCAAGATTTTAGAAGTTTAGATA
Source organism: Macroglossus sobrinus (assembly GCA_004027375.1). NCBI lineage: Eukaryota > Metazoa > Chordata > Mammalia > Chiroptera > Pteropodidae > Macroglossus > Macroglossus sobrinus. Next base: position 77,129 of record PVKZ01001551.1, on the reverse strand, counting down.
TTAAATCTATGGGTTTAAGTTCCACATGCTCATAATCCCAAGATCACTCAGAGTCACCAAAGACTAAACAAGAAATTTTCTTGTCCCTGGGCTCAGGAACCCTCTGGCCTCCTTGCTCTGTGCCTATCCTACATTTCTTCAGACTTGGCACTGTCTTATCATGCCTGGAACTGTCTTGAAGCACAGTTTTTATCTTTCCAGAGAGTGCCACTATAAGTTTGTGTGAACACATGGACATTCACGCTGGCCTTCGGCCACCTTCCTTACTCCTTCACTTGCTTAGAGCTAAGCCCACCTCCATTCATCCCTTTAGAAAAAGCACATACTGTTTTCATTGAGGTGCCCTGGGAAGAATAATCGACTCTCAGCTATTCTGCCTTCTCCGGGCCCTTCAGTTCTACTGAGTAATACATTCTTAATTTTATTACTTCAAATCACGCTGAGCCTCACATCCTTCTTTCTACTTAAAGATGCTTAGTGTCAGAACAATAGACTCTACATTAACCATTGAAAGAAAAAAAATTGGGTGATTTTAGGATTTTAAATGTTTTATTTTTATGTTTTATTTTATCTTATTTAGCTATTAAGATCCTATACTAAAGCAATTATAAACATATGCTCTGCCCTGTTACACTGTGCTTGGAGAGGTGGCAGGAGGTGGTGATGTCATAAACAACAGTAAGACTAAAAGGTACCCCATCCTGTGGGATAAAGTTCATAAAAATCATTGGAGCCATTAATTATTTATCATTAAGCATTATCTTTTATAGAGTGTGAAAATAATAGCACTGACTGAGAACATGAGTTAGGAGATGGAGAACACTCAGAACTGGACTTGGAGTTCAGAAGTCTTGGTCATTGTCACTTGTTTCGCTTACATCGTTGTCCTGCTCTGTTTCCACAGCAACTCTGAAAGACAGACAATGTGATCTCCATTTCATAGAGGGGAGAAATGAGTGATTTATTCATGCTCGCAAAATTATAAACATCAGTGTTGGAGCTCCAAGTCTTTCTAACATAAAAACGTGGGGTCTTACCACTAGATGATGCTGCATTCTGAGTCCTGGCTGGTAAGAAACTAGAGGGAAATACTACTTCCTCTTTTATCTCTGTAGGTTTGGTCTTGGTGGAATTAGGATAGAGTGTAAAACTGGTGGATACTGCATTTCCATTAAGATTATTAAAATTTAGGGGAGGGAATGATCTGTGGCACAGATAAAATCTTTGAAAAATGCAGTAGAGGTTAATGTGTGGTATATAGGGATGGTTTTTGAATGACCATTTGCAAGACTCTTCATTCTCTGGCTAGTATAAATCATAATCTGCATTCACACACAAATGTGTGTGCGCGCGCGCACACACACACACACACACACACACACACACACACACACGTATATATAAATAAATGTATATTTCAACCCTGACTGATGCAGGAAATGCTATGGTTCACCATACATTTTACTACTTCTAGATTTTCATTTTTTGTTCTTTTTTCTTCTTCCCCTCTTCTTCTCTTTATTTAACAAACACTTGTTAAATACTTAATATTTGCCAGCCATCAGATGAACTAGAAGGCTCTTTGCTCTCAAGAGGCCCTGATTCCATTCTCTCCTCTCCCAGAGCTTTATCTTCTCTATTACCACGTTTCTCATTCTGGTTTGGGCCTCTCTTCCACCTCATCAGATTCCCATAATAACCCCCTAAATGGTCACTTGCCTCAACTTCCTAAGCGTGGATGTTACTGTGTCCTTTTCCCACTTAGAAATCCTTGGTGGCTTCCAGCTGCCTAATGAATTGAGTATAGAACTTTTTTATTTGTGACATTCGAAGCTCTCCTCAGTCTGGTTTTTGACTTCTCAGCCTATATAATTGCCTTCTCTTTTACTCCCTTTGCTGGATTCCAAAAGAAACACCATCCCACCAAGTTTATTTCTTACTTATCCTCTACTTGACCTGTAAAAATCGTGTGGTTGCAGTTTAGATGTCACTTTTGATCTTGGTCACATATCCTCAACCAACCCTCTAGCCCTTATTACCATCTGCTGTAAAGGTAATAATTAATGGCAGTACTATATGCTCATTTTATCTATATTATCTCATTTAATTCTTACTACAAAACCATGAGGTAGGTGATTTATTATTTGTATATTACAAATGAGGAAAGTGAGGCTTGAAGACATATTGGCAATATAGGATGATATAGAGATATATCTCAAACCATTCTCCTCTCAGACTGGAATCTCACCTTGGCTTTGGGACCAGTAACTTGTCCAAGGTCACACAGCTAATCAGTAATGGAGCAAAAATTTGAAGCCAGACTGCCTGATTTCAAAGCCTGAATTGTTTGATCACAGTCTGACACTTTAACTAGGTTGTGAATGGCTGAGTTAAGATGTTGACTTGCTTATTTCTAAATTCCTAGTACATATCAAAGCAAATTGAATGAATGAATGAATGAGTAAAATGGAGTCAAGGAAAGTTTGAGTGAATTCAGAATTCTAGAAAACTTTAGGAGATGTGAGAGAAGGGGTTAGGGTATATATAGCTCATTCTTGACCTTGGCAATGTCTGAGAGGGATGGATGTCATTTTGGCATGTGAGTGAGAATACCGGGCTAAAATTTCTGAGGACTTAACTTCCTCCAGTATTGAATGTTCAAAAGGTCAAGGCTGGAATCTTTTGGAGAAAGATAATTTTTTATGCATCCTTGTGCTGACCTGTATTGTCACAACACACCCCATAAGCCTTCTTTTCTGGCCTTGCTTGCAGCAAGCCCAGAGAACTCTAAGGGTACTAAGTATACTTGTGGACCTGCTGAACCTTTCATCCTAAGAGAGAATTAAAGATGAACTGCTGGGGGACCCTCCCATCTTTCCCCAATCTGTCATAAGGCCTGAAAACTGACAAAGTAACCTCGAGAAAGCTGAGGGAGACATTGAGAAAAAGAGAAGACAATTATTTTTCTTTGTAGAATAGCTAAAACCGAAATTGCCTTAATAGTAACAATACACAAACCTTTATTAAGAATGGATGGGTTGTTTTGTTTCATTGCAAATATTCAAGACAAGTATCTCTAATATAAAGTGAACAAAAATTTAAAGGTTCCAAATGTGGAAACATGCATTTGAGCCATGCCTTTGAAATGTGTCTACAAACCATTATTGGTTTAGACCCTGGGGAACCCAGAGAGAAGAAAAAAATTATACCACAGGAAAGAATAGAATGTGATTTTTTTCCATGAAACAACATCAAGAGCATTAAATACATTTTTCAAACTGAGCCCTATTTTACTATAGAGGATGCTGAGTAATTAATCTAAGTTATGGGGGTATTGTTAGAAATTTATCACACAAAATGCACTATAGATCTTCTTTTAACCTTTTCATGTTTAAAGAATGAAGATATTCCATTCTAGTCCCTTAAAGAAGGTCCTATAAGGTGTCATACATTAGAAATTCTATTTGAAAAGAATTATTTTGAAAGAAAGAGTAATTATATGAAGAACCACAGAGTTTTAATATAAATGACTGCAATGTGGTATGTGATGGAGGGAGTGGAGCAGAGGAAGGTATGAGTACTGACGTGGTTCTGAAGTGAGAGAATGGAAAAGCCAATAAAATAATTTTTACTCACATTCAATCTATTTTAAAGTTAATTCTTAATTGAAACTATTAAACAAACCCTATCAGTATGCTCTTAGGTTGAGCATCACACTTTCTGATTGGGAAACAGAATAGCATAGTGATTAAGAAAGCAGTTTTGGAATCAGACTAGACTTACCAAATCATTATTTAGTTAAATGTTCCTTAAAATAAATACCCTGTCTTCAAGATTTCTTTCTTTTCATTGCAAGATGGCCTCTGGTTGTTTGACAGGTGGTGCAGGTGGTGGCGTGACTGTGTGCTTATAATGCACTCTGCATGCATTCTCTTACTTAATTTATGACCCTATGGGGCATGGGCTTTTATGATCCTCATTTAAGTGTAGGTATCAAAATATGTGCAAGACAATGTCATGAGTATTACAAAATATTCTTGAGAGAAGCTGAAGAGGACCCAAATAAATGGAGCAATTACTATATTATAGATTGGAAGACTTTATATTATATTAAGATGCCAATTCTCTCTAATATGATCTATAGATACAATTAAGTCCTAATTAAATATCAACAGCATTTTTTGGTAGAAATTTAAAAAACTTATCCTAAAACTTGTGTAAAAAAAAATAAAGGGGCTTAAAACAGTCTCATCAAATTAAAAAAAAAAACACCAATGGAACTCTTATATTACTTGATTTTAAGAGTTATTTCAAAGCTATAATAATTAAAATAATATTGTAATATCAAAGTAGATATGTAGATCATTGGAACAGACTATAGATCCAAAAATAAACACATAATTACATAGTCCATAGATTTTTGAAAAAGTCATTAAGGCAATTCAATGAGGAAAGAAAAATTTTTCAATGAAAGATGTGAGACCATCAGACAGCCATATAGAAAAAAAATGATCCTTGACCCTTATCTCTCTTTAGGCACAAAAATTAACTAGAAATTGATCATAGACCTAAATGTAAGTGCTAAAACTATAAACTACAAAGGAAAATATGAGATATTTTCAGTAGTTTTGAGCATGGCAAAGATTTTGTAAAAGAACACAAAAAGCTTGACTTAAAAAAAAAAAATTCTTAAATTGGACCTCATAAAAATTTAACACTTTTGTTCTTCATAAGACAAAACTTGACCTGAGATAAAAACACTTGGAAAACAGAAATCTGACAAAGGACTTATCCATATGAGCATAACCCAATCAAAATAGGGAGCATTTCCCTCACCCGAGGGTTTTTTTACGCCCTTTCCAGTCAACCCTCATTCTTCATAAGTAAGGACTGCTCTGATTTGTATAATCATAGGTTAGTTTTGCCTGTTCTAAACTTCTTATGAATGGATATATTCTCTTACATTATCTTCTAATTTAACAATGCTGTTGTCTTTCCTTTTAGCTAGTGGGCCAGCCTCTATGGCACTAGAAACAAGCCCAGTCACTGCACCCTTCTGCTTCACTTTATCTCCTCCCCAACTCCAACTCCATGCACAGAGAGAAGCCAAATATGTACATACCCTTCACAAGTCTCTAAGCTAAAGTCCTGCTGCTTGCCTTTCTGTCTCTGCCTGGGTGAGCTGGCTCATCTTAGACTGAAAACTGTGTTCTCTGAGCATGTTGTTAGACCCCACGTGCAACAGGAAATGTACAGAAGGTTTTGAATCATTACCTATACCTACAGGGAGAGAGAAGCAGATGCCATTTGAAAGAGACCTGATTAGAAAACATGTTTGCTGACAGTGCACCTGATTGGCATCTGTGGCTTTGCAGCAGACCATCTGTTTTTGCTAATGCAGCCTCAAGTGTGGTGCATAATGAGGTTAGGGTCAAGACTATTTTGTTCAAGTCTGTGGCTTCTATGTGCTGCCTCCAGCTCTGTTAACAGTTGGGGGGCACTGCCAAGACAGTGAGGACAGGGGGGACTTCTCAGCCGAAATGTGTCAGGAAAAAAATATATATAATGGGTTCCATTTGTGTCTCTCTTAAGTATGGGATATCTTAAGTATGAAGGAATGCAGAGCAAGAGTGGTATGGAGGCAGAGAGAGAGTATTTAAGAACAGATGGTTGTGCAAGTGGGAAGAAGAAACTTTAAAAACTAGAGAAACATCAAGATGGACTGACAGGAATGTAAGGAAAGAAAGACATAAATATTTACGAATGAAACATCATTTACACAATGGAACCTCTTCCGTTCTCAACCCACTCCCAGCTCATGCAGAGTAGCTTTGTGTAGAATGACTGAAATACTGCACTTTAGTCTAAATGTATGCAACACACCTATGGATTTTATGGTGATTCTCTTTTATCCTTGTGCCCTCCAAAGGCCTGTCCTCATGTCAAGGCCTGAGCAAGATTCTTGGTACATTAAACAATCTCCACTTAAACTTCAAAGTAGTTTATCTGAAAAATTGCATGTTATTTTTGCCTTTATCAAATATGTCACATAAAATTTGCCTGTATCATGCAATTTAGAAATGCCCCCCAAAGGGTCATTGCTTTAGAATAGAGCAATATTTCTAAATAGTTCTTAATATTTAATCTCTTTTGACAGACATAAATTACTGCATCCATAATATTATTTGAAGTTTAAAAATTGATGAGATATTGTGACTAAAAACAAAACAAGGACAACTTTAGAGCATGCTCTTCAAACTGTAGGCTTGTGTTTGTGGTATGTCTTTGCATGTGAGTGTCCCAGAGCCCACTGCCAGCCAACTTCGCAGTTCCTTACTCGATACTCCATGGACTAATAAATAAGGTGTCCAGCGGCAGATGTGCCTTTACAATTTTTTTTTTTAGGATTATATGCTAAATTAAGTCTTTATCTTTATTTTTTGCTGTCTTAATAAATATACTGGTTTGTTAAAAATTATATTCTAAAAATTATAAAAAATTCTATGTATGGCTTTGATCTTTTTTTTTAGATTAAAATATGTGCTGTCACTCAGAATAATTATGATTGAAAGAAGTCTACACTATTAAAGGCAAAATACCCAGTGTCCCCTGGGTATTCCCCACAATGGCAGATATAAATACTTATAGATTAATCTGCTGAATTTGAGATGTGGTTATAGAATGGCTTCCTGGGTCTTTCATATCACAGGCTTTGAACACTTGCCCTTTCACACACTGCACATTGATAGTCAACTGACTTTTGTTGAAATTCAACCTTTGACCTCTAGCCAATAAGCATTTTGAACTATCACATACTTGGCCATCTTCTTTTAGCAGTATTTGTGCAGCTGTCTGGAGATTTCATGCTTTTTTCCCTTATTATTTTATTAAAATTAATAGGAGAAGTGAAAGTGCTTATGCCAGCATTAAATAGTATAGTACTTACAAATGCAACCTAATTGAGATCATCATTAGATAAGCTGAAGCAGTGACTTTTTAGCCTCAATTAGAGGCTAACTATATTAATTATGAAGAAAAGGAACAAAAGTAAAATTTAGAAATAAGTAAAATGTGGGAAAAATGTGTTGAAGATTGTTTCTGAAAGGCAAGATATTATTTAGATTTTTATAATGTTTTAGTTTTGTGGAAATAACCTATATACAAACACATAGTTTTCTCCTTTGACTTTTAAAAAGTCACTTTTTAAATATATTATAAGGATGCATTACATAACAAAGATGAGAATTGCTTGTATATCTTACTCTTTAAAAGGAGTCTAAAAGCCACAACCTAATTTGTATGCTTGGTATAGATCACCATTTGCATGACACATTATAAATAGATGATATCACCGCTATTTTTTCTCCATGTTAAGAGTAATATTTAATATATTTAGCAATCAATATAGACATACCTATGATATTGGTCCTATCAATTTGGAGAGAAGAAACTGCTTGAGATAAAACTACAAAGCTCCTTAAAGCCACAGTATAATTACTGCATTCAGTAGATGCTTAATAAAGGCTGTAAAATGATGCTAAGATAGCTTTATGTTTGGATATTTACCAGATGAGTATATTTCAAGTTAATTCTATATTATAAGAATTTGTGATTCTTAATGTAAATGTAATTGTGGCTATAAAACTTAAAATGTTTCTCTTCATTTTGCATAATTTGGATTATTTAAGAGGTCATTGAGGTTATAATGATTTCCCGTTTCTCTGGAGTCCTCGACTCTACTTCTCCTGACTCTCCATTACCATAGACTCTTGCATGTTCCCGAAGTCCTGGGCTTTTCATTCTTCTTGATACAATATTGATACTGAACTTGACTTCAAATCTATTTCTGATTTCCAGAAGGCTTTATAATGGGAATATTGTGGCCATGACATTGATTTGATTGAAGTTTAGTTACCAAAAGTAACTTATGGAATGGGAATACTAACTGGTTAATTTTATGTGTCAACTTGACTGGGCCATGAGATGCCCAGATATCTCCAGTCAAACATTATTCTGGGTGTTCCTGTGAAGAGTTTAACATTTAAATCAACAGACTGAGTAAGACAGATTACCCTCTCTAATTTGATGTGCCTTATCCAATATGGTAAAGGTATGAATAGAAAAAAGGGCAGAATCTTCTTGCTTAATTGCCTTGAGCCAAAACATCATTTTTTTCCCCTATCTTTGGACTGGTACGAAAACATTGGCTTTTCTTGGGTCGTGAGCCTGCCACCTTCAGACTGCAGCTATACCATCGGCTCTCCTGGGTCTCCAATTTGCTGACTGCAGCTCTTGGGACTTCTTAGGCTCTATAATTGTGTGAGCCAATTCCTTATAATAAATCTCTGTTTACATTTTATATATTCTACTAGGTCTGTTTCTCTGGATAAACCTAATACACTAATGTTGAGAAATAGAAACATTTTATGCTCTGAAACTTGCCACACATCTGGAACTTGAACATAATGACAATCATTTTATTTACATTAGAAGTCATTTCTAAAGTGTGTAACCTCCTTCCCCTGCTACAGTAGTCACTGCTCTTGGCATGGCTACAAACTAATTTTTGGCCACAAAAAATAACCCATGAACCTTCTCTACACGTGGAGGAATTCCATGCTTTTACCAAGTCACAGAGGGCAATGCAATATAAGGACCACAGGAGGTAGCTGAATTCAGATGCTCTCACCTTTAAGTCAGAAAGCCACATTCCTTGTCTTGATGAACAGGTGTGCTAGAATCCAGGCTGGAGCTTCCCTGGGAGTGATCAGGAAATTCACCTCCTATTGATCTCTCTCCCTACACCTGGGATCCCTCAGGTTACTACATGACATTACCATTGATACTTTGTCTAATTAGAGATACAAAGTTAAATGGAATATAGTTTTTTATTTGAAATCATTGTCTAACCCATGATTACCAAATGGTAATCATGGATCAGATTTCCATTTTATTATTCAGCATTTTATAATAATCTCGTTTCCCTTCTCAAGCCAACACCGTCACCAAATATTAAAATGCATATGACATTAATTTAAAACAATTTTTTAATAGAAAAGGAAGTTGGTACTATGTGGGAGAGAGACATATGTAGACAAGTGGAATTTTCAAGGAAGAAGCTTGAACACATCAAATTTTAAGGCTCTAAGGATTAAGTTCTTATTCCTCAAAGGTACTGGCCCTCTAGTCTTCCTAGCCATATAAGTTACACATTTTGTGCAACTGTTATGGAAGCATTTGTTACAGATACATAAAACTGTATCCTCTCTAGATTTTTGTGTCAGACTGACAAATATCTCTCATAATAAATGTTTGTTAAGTTCAATGTTGAGACTTTAGTTTCATCTTTGATTCATCCCTGTCATTAAGTGATTTCAATAGTTATCAGTTCTAGCAATTTTTTTTTTCTTCTAAATGACTCCTCCATGTACCCTTTTATTCCATTTAACTCTGCAATGAGAAATGGTGGCTAAATGGTTTAAAAACATGTCTGGACAAGTAGATCCTGAGTTAAAATGTGAGGCCAAAAGACCATAAACTGTGTGGGAAGTGAAGAACAGAGGATCTAGTTAGTAAATGGCTATATCTAGTCACACAGACAGGTCCTCATTCTAGAACAATCTAAATAGGAAAACTAACAGCTTTCAATTACAGCTTCTAGAATAATAACCAATGCTCATTTTGTGGCTTCCCAAATTATCTCTATCTCAAAGTGTTTTTTGAAATCCCACAAATAGAAATCCATAAGTAAAATGAAATGAATTAGAAAAGGGAGAAAATCTTATTCAAAAAACAAAAGTTGCTAGTGATAAAAATTATGTTTTATGTTTGGAATAGCATCTAGCACAGAGTGGGGTAGACATAATTAAGACTCACTATAAACTTTCTTTGTATGTGCAGTTTTATTTACAACTTGTTCTCGTTTTACAGCCATGTAGGCCTGAGATTTGGTGCTCATGATTTTATAGAAACCATTACCAGGATTGATTTGTTTTATTATTGAACTAAACTAAAAACCTACGTATTCAATTAGTATGGGAAAAAAGAGCCTGCCCACAAACAGCTGTTTGATATAAATTAAAAAGTTATTCCTAAATCATAAAAAAGCCACTTGAGCTTTATATGACTGTAATGAAGTTCCAAGTTCTATTGAACACCCACATTTAATTTATTAGTATATGAAACTGGCAATGTGTCAAGGGTGCTGATTAATTAACCTGATTTGGCAAGCCAGACATGGGCTAGGAGTGATTTTTTTGACAATTTCCATAAAGATTGCAAAAAGAAACCTAGATCTGTGATCTGCCCTATGTCAGAAGAAGTTCAAACAGGACAAATTTTAATATGTGCACCATTCCACTTCCTATTTAATTTTTCAAATTTATTCAGACATAAATGGAACTTGGAAACATTCAGAATCTATAAATTCTTCATTCTTTTTCTTTCATCTCTTGTCTGTGCTTTAGATAATTAAAAAAATGAATTTAATTAAAAGTTTGATGCACCTTTGGTCATCACTAAACAATTCAAATATCAATCATATGGAAATGGAATTCTCTTTGATGACTAAATAAGGTAAATATTTAAGCATTTGATGACTTTGCATATTCCAGGATGTGAATATTGCAATGGTTCATTCTCAAGTGGTAAAAATCCATTATCTTCAATCAAACACTAAGATAATGCATATTAAACTTAGCAGAAGAGCTAGAAATATATAATGAAATCATTTCTTTTGTCATCTAAATACTTTTAGAAAATTACCCAGTGTCTTGATATTGATACTTTGTCTAATTAGAGATACAAAATTAAATGGAATGTAGTTTTTTATTTAAAATCATTATCTAACTCATGATTACCAAATGAAGTTTGAGTAGCATGTGGAATGTGAAATAGAACTACTATGTACTGTGAATATACCATGAATTTTATTTTCTAGTGGATTAGACTTCCGTTTTATTATTTGGTATTTTATAATAATCTCATGCCCCTTTTCAAGCCAATGCTATCACTGAATATTAAAATTAAACAGAAAACTTTTAGCTCAGACAATTGATCCAAACAAGTTCCAGGCAAGAGATACAAGGTGTTGTCGGGAGCCTTTCTTATCAAAGCTCTCATACCTGAGATCTAGGCAACTTCGCCTTGGGACAGAATCTGCCTAGCCCTGTGCTATCTGATAGGATAAACAGATAAACAGCATAAGGTCAGTTGCCCTGACATGCCCTGACTTGCTCTGGGCCCCTTGAGCCATTTGCTTAAACTAATCTGACCTTGCAGATAGGTGACCTCCTGGGACCCTTCTGCATTTTTGGGTCATATAAGGAAATGGAATGTTCTGCGGTTCGATATCCAAGGCAACCGTGATTATGCAAATCCTCCCCTTTATATACTCTACCCCTACCTACAGTAAACGAGGCTTGATCAGAACTTTGTCTTGCCTCCATTCTTCGCGTCTCCTGTCCCCCAATCCTGTCCCCCATTCTCTTGCAGATTGTCACCTCGAGTCTCATGTCTGGCCGGAGCTCCCGTTAGTCGTCCCGTGGGAAGGGACAAGGTGTTTTCTGGTTTAGCAGCATTTCCAGAGACAAACATTGTTCTGAACTACAGGCTGTGTCGATAACCTCGGTGGTGGTAGTGGTGGTGTGTGTCTGTGTGTGTGCATGTGTGTGTGTGATGAATTCAGCATGATTCTTTGGAGAACCTTATAATGTGTGAGGCAGAGGGGGTACTTTTGGGCAACATGTTCTGTCCTCAAATAAGTCAGTGCCCAGTAGGTGGAAGAGATGGATGATTTACAATCTAGAATATTAATCCACAATGCCTTATCTGCAATTGTTAAAGCCTATTTATTTTCCATATTTATAGTTTTTATTTATCTTACTTAACTTGAATATTTATATGTTATAAGGTGGTGCTATAGATCCAACTGTAAATATTATATAATATTTATTATATGTACTATATTATCTTTCTAAAATATAAAAAATTATAATTTCCAAAATACATTTTACCCCATATTTTTCAGATAGGTATAGGTCTGAACAGCATGGGAAATGATTCACACAGTCTTATAGAACAGAGAAAAGGAATACTTAACCCAGAATGGGAACAGGAGGCTGTGGGCTGGGGAGGAAGAAAAAGTGACACTTGAGATGTCTCACAAAGATCAATACGAATTAGAACTACAAGACAAGTGGGAAGACAAAGAGGTTCATCCCAGACAGATAACATTTCATGTGCTAATTGTGGTGAGGTGGTAAGAGAAAGAAATATGTTGATCAAAATTGTGATTTCCATTGTTGCATAATATATCATCCTAACATATATGACTTAAAACAAAAATGATCACGCACTTTGCTCATGAATGTGCAAATTGATCAAGATATTTTGGAGAAAGCTCATCTCTGCTTCATATGGCATTAGCTGAAGAAGTTCAACTGAGTCTAGAGAATCTGCTTCCAAAAGGACTTACTCATGTGGTGCTGGCTACTGAATGGGGTGTCAATCAATAGAGGCTGTCAGTTAGGCAGGGGCCTTGGTTCCTCTTACACAAACATATCCATGGGGCTTGTTGGGAGCCATTCTTGCTGAATGCCCTACACACAGGGTTAAAGTTGCCTGCAAGCTAGAAGTTTGCAGAGCAGATGGGCTCCTTACTGAAGGAGGAAGTTTGGCTTAATGGATAGCTCCTTACTGAAGGAGGAAGTTTGGCTTAATGGAAAGAGTTGAACGTTCCTTGCCCCAGGGAATAAGAGACAGAAAACAGGAACAAGGATGTTTTGAGAGAATTTATGTAAAGGTCAGCAATCGTTTGCATATGTGTGGGTGTTGCTTCTCATGAACATCCAAGGGTATGTATGTGCTGTGCTAAATAAACTCGGGGCACAGTACTCACTGTTCACCCTCCTAACTCTATCTTCTGTCTCTCTCTCTCTCTCTTTTTTTTTTCCTCAATCCTCACACCCCATCTCAGGAACTGTTCAATCTTAGCCAGCTGGCTCCGGCAGGGGCCGCTTGGGCTTCCGCATAGCATGGCAAGTGGTTTAAGAGCAAGTATTTTCAAGAACCAGGACATGGGAACTGCTATTCTCATAAGGCTCAGACTCAAAAACTGAATAGAATTCTACCGTATTCTATGATTAAGCAGTTACAGAGGAGAAGACACATAGAACTCACCACTCATTTGGAAGTATGTTGCAAATTCACGGCTATCTTTAATAAGCCATAGTTGACCTGATTGGAGCTTTAAAATGGAAGGTGAAATAGGATTTGTAGGGAGTGGGGTGGAGAATTGAGGGAAGGATACTGCATTACTTTATAGATTCAGTTCTACCCCAAGAAAGTGTATCCCTAATAGAAAAACCAAGAGTGAAATAAAATCTGTTGGACTTCATATTACTGCCATTCTACAGTCAACAGTCCTTTCCATTTCCATCCCTGCCTCCCACACAAAATAGGATTGGAGATGAAGAAGGTGGGAATGGGGGTGGGGATTATTTAATAAAGTTTGGGGAAACACTTAGAATTTAAATCCCTTACATTCCTACAATAGAATAATTTAATTTCAGAAGGCCACTATATGTGGAGTACCTGCAAGACATGGTTTGCTGTAGCCATTTACATACCAGTGTGTGTGTTGTGTACATCTCTCCCTCAGTTCCACATTCAGTGATATCACACTGGTAGGTAGCTTCAACCTAGCTCTAGCACAGAGATTGGAACATGTTATAAGTCAGGTTTTTTCCCCACTCAGATAATGAGTTTACCACCATATCTACATCAGACTGACCAGGGATAGGGAGCTACAGAAAACAACAGAAAACAGGGTCCTGCCTTTGGAAACAGAGCCCAGCTTTCTGAATGACTATTACTTACTGGAAAAAGAAAAAGGAATGCCAGAAAAAATAAAATAATTTGTTTCAGTGTCAAATGAATAGCACTGACAAGGATAAATTAGGTAAAATAGAAAAGTGGAGTGGCAATGGTACAATCATAATAAAGGTTACAAACAAACCCACCTGGATTACATAAGTGGCTGGGGAAGTAGGGGTGCCCGGTAAGAAATGCTGTAGGAGGAAGTGGTAAGGTCTTCCAGGGGTTGAGGGTGGAGAATAGCTGCTCACTGCTAGCTATAGGCATAGTGCTTGGAGCTAGAACTTTTTAGGAAGAGGGCCTAGGCTTTCCTCCCTCTTTTGTATCTCCTTGAAACATACACCTTTCAGTTACATCTTTGCCCTAGGTGTCCTTGGCTCTAAGAGGTTCTTCCCTCCTTTCTCAGAAGGAGGCAAGAGAAACTTTAATCCTGTGTTTCCATGGAAAGAACAAAATTGCATTTGGGACACTATTCACTTCAAGCTAAAAAGTACAGCACATAAACTGTAACCAGGAACTGCAATGTCAAAACAGATTTCCAGGAGCTGGAGGCTTCAGCAGCCAGACTGCTTTCTAAACTAGCTGGGAGGAAATTGCACACTTCTACTATGTTCTTGGGGGCTGGAGGCAGAAGCATTGCTGTAAGTAAAGATAAGGGTTTTCACTTGGTGGTGGTATTGTTCTGAAAAGCAATTACATTAGTATTTTTCCTACTTCTGCTCTCAATGGGCCTCAACACTGTTTATCACTGATTACAGCAGCATTATCAGCTGTGCCACAAATCTTGGGGTTCCAGTTAATCTCCCTCTGAGAAATCATATTAAATGACACTTGTTTCTCCATACACGACTCTGTTATAAATATATTGAGAAGCATTAAGTCTCCTGTTCTTCTGAAGTGAATTTTATATACTGCAACTTAAACTAAAAATTTGAAGATTCTTGAAGTTATTCAGGAAATGTGGCTAATCCATTTCTTCCCTCTTTTCCTCCTCAATTCCCAAATATAAGAAGATGGCCTTGATTGCAAGATTCAAAGTGATGCATTTTAGGTGTACCAATCTCATGTTTAGGTTTCGCTGCTGGAGAAACCAGGAGGAAGATATCAGGGAAAGCAGAAAACAAGGTGGCAGAGACTAGTTTAGGGATGGATGGTGGTGGTGGGTGGATGGTTGTTATAAATGAGTCACCTTAGGAATGTAAAATCAGCCCCCAGAAATAATAGGACTTTTTCTGCCACCAGTTCATGTCATCAGGAACAGAGGACTCGTCCTCTTTTGGAGTCATTGGTGACAAGTCTGAACATTCTACTTAGCAGGGGATTTGAAAAGTTGCTCATAAAAAAAGAGGCAAAGGCCCTACCCCCATCCTCTGTGTGACCTGGGACACGGCTTATCAGTCAGGCTCATTAAAAGGAAGTGACTCTGTGATTGTTTTTCCTAGGGGATCATGGGTTAGAAAGGAAGCAGGTTAGTTATTAAAGTATAAGCTCTGTTTGATTCACAGTAACTTCAAACAGAGAGAGAAAGGGCTCCTTCACTCTCTGAGGATTTGTTGGCACTCCAACCTGTTTCTGCCCTGGGACAGTCATAACCAGCCATCCGGATCCTTGCTGAGGTAATGGTTTTCGCCTGAGTCTGTTAATTTCTAGTTTGTGTTATAGTTGTGTTATGAAACAACATAAAAGTCACTCTCCAAATCTGATTTTCAAAAGAGAACATAATTAAATCGCTCTCTGCATTTTCTGCACCCTGAGGGCAGGTGCAGGGGGAGGATTAGCTATGGCCAAGAATAAAGAATCACAATAGAAAATCTGTACAGAATATTAATGACTGAGGAGCAACATGCCAAAGGAGAGTAAAGCAGTTGGGTGTCCAGGGATTTGTTATCTGTGCAGTGTTCTCTGGAAATATCTGGGAGTTAGAAAATGATAATACAGTGTTTTTCCTAGCCTGCAAAATCCAAAATAAAAACTCAGAAGAAAGAAGAAAGAAAGGGAAAGAGGGAGGGAGGAAGGGAGGGAAAAGAAGAAACCCAGCTTTTGCTTTTTTCCAACTATTGCATGGAAAATATCACAGTGTCCACCTAACATTTTTAGACAAAACCCCAATCAGAACTTAGAAACCACAGCTCCTTTAGGTACAATTATTTTTTTATCTGAAAAAGTAGTATTTCACGACTTTTTACCACAGTCAACACATAATTGTATTATGCTAGTTGTGAGGCTTGCCCCAATACCCCTAGTGCCACAGAGCGGGACCCACAGTCCTGAGGGGTGAGCCAAGACTTCCTGTGGTAGGTCTTTTATATACAGACATTTCTTTCATAGTTAGAGCACAGGGCTTCAGGGCCCAGGCAGTTATTTATTCAACAACTTTCATTCAACCAATATTTATTTTGTGCCAGTATCATTAACTTAGGAGAAAACAGTTTAGTGTGGTTGACTCTCATGGAGGAAGAAGGTAGATGGAAGTGAGATATAAGATGAGGCAGAATCATATGTTTCATGCTAAGAAATTTGAAATTTAGATATAATCTTTCTTTTCACCTTCCAATCTACCCTTTCTTCCAGAATTACTTTCTGATATCCCATTACTCTGCCACCAAGATAATATGGGTCACAGGTGGAGTCTTGAAGGGAGAGAGAAAGAAACAGCAGTTGGAAAGAAAGGAAACCACATGAGAGAGTGATCATTTATGTTAAGTATCAAAGGGAGGTTCAGTGGGAAAGAAATAGAGAGAGGCTTGTATTGGATATTGGATTCTAAAACAGACAAGTATTGATCTCTAAAGAAAATTTTAATATTCCTTTTTGTTGCCTCAGCCACCCTCAGAAAGCTCTTAGTCAGAGATCAAATAAGTTGAGACAGAAGAATCGTGATGGTCAACGTGGCTAAGAGACACTGCCAGATGACTTGTACGTAAAACCACATGGTGCTGAGTATTAGCATGGGTTTAAGGGTCAAAGAGTTTGTTAAATAGTGAAGCAGGATGATTTTAATTTTCGTTCATTACATTTTCTCAATCTTTTAACTTTTCTTTCATATTTTTATTTCTATCTCATGTTAGACTCATATTTTCCTTCTAATTAATTAGTTCTCAAATTTATTACTGTAATTACCATTTGAGGATTGTTTTTGTTTATAAAATTTCTATTTTGTTATTTTTAAGATGCATTTTTTTTCCATACTGCCCTTTCCTTTCATACAATTTTTATTTCTTCCTTTGTCTCTTTAAACATTTCAACCTACTTATTTTAAAGTCCTTTCACATAATTTATCTTCAGATCTTAGGGTACAAATTCTCTTATTATGGTAATTTGCTTATTTTTGTGCTTTAAAACTTATTTAATTTTGTAATCTCCTGTTCTGTCTAATTGTTTTCTCTGGAGGTGTGGCATTGTGGGAGTGTGTGCTCACAGAACGTTTTGTGTTTCCTCTTCCAGGGGCCTGTCACCTGGGCCTGACCTGGACCATGCTTTAATTTTGTGCCAGAGGAGAAAGATTAACTCTGACTATTTGTCCATGTGTATTGATGCTGTGAAAGTCCGGCCTTAGCAGAATGCTAAAGTTGGTATGCTTAGTTTTGAAGAGACATATTTTACAAAACCTCGGGGTAATTATTGTTTTTATCAAAGCCTTGATTTAATAGCAAATGTCCAAATTCTTTTCTTGGGTGGCAAACAGAAGTCTTCTAGAGTCTAGTTCACATATGGATTAGCCCTACAGGACAGTTGGATTTATACAGATAGTTTAGTTCATGGCCCACTAGCAAAGGATACACCCTCCTCCTGGGGTGGGCATTAAAGTTTAAGCCCAAATCCCCTGTTTCCCCTGTTAGAACTTACCTTTGATGCCACTTACTTCTCTGGCTTTGAGTTTCTTCATTTCTGGTACATGGAAATTTCCCTTTTTGGTTCTGACCTCTAGTGATATAATCCTTAGATAACTGAAACATTCAAAATAAGAGTGATGCTTGCTTTTGTTCTCCACACACCTTTACTTAAGGCCTTACTCTGCAAAATCAATAGATCAGTTTAGTGCCTGAATCCCTTCAGATACTCTCCTTAAAAATGTGTTCCCACTTGTCATCAGAGAGAAAAATGACCTAAAGAACCTGTGTATAGATGAAGATTATGTGTTTCTTATGTGATAGTCTATAAAGCACTTTTCTTATTTGAAAGCATTTTCAAAATCATTATTATTTTTTTAATCTAACAAGAGAGATGAGGTAGTTTTTAAAATTTCCATCTGAATGGAAATGAAAAGGGGGAGGCCTGCAGAGGGAAAAAATGTGGAGGATGGAAATGGGGTAACATCAAGATTACAGTATGAGAAAAGAAGGATGACTGAGGGTGGAATCTCACAGGGGTGGGAGGAGAGAGTGGGCACTTGGCATATGCAGTAGGAGAGGGGTCAATGAGGCCAAATGCTGAGAGAGGGAAGAAAGATGAAATGTTATTATTGTATATGTATAAATTTTTTTGCAACTTGAGAGCCATTGGAGACTTTGTAAGAGCAATCATTGCAGAGTGTTGGGGTCTTTTCAGATGTAATGCTTTAATGAATAAATGAAAAGTAAGAATGTATTTAGTGAGCATATGTAGCTCTTAAAATAAGCCTGACTTTAAAGTTTCCTGCAACAAACTTTAAATAAGTTTTGTTGTGATAAATAATGTTAAAAATTCTCAGCTCTTTCTAGAAACACTGAGAACATAGAAAGCATAAAAAGTTTTCTAGTAAATGCTGATGTGAATGCACTTTGAGACCATCTGCCTCTCTTCCATGGCACCTGATGATAATACAGCTGTGACTTGAGGGTAAACAGACCAATTTTCTTTATAAAGCTTTCAGCTTCAAAAATGTGGGATGGAGGCTGATGCCAAGACTTGGCACTGGAATACCAGTTAATCAAAGACCATTGCATCCTTAGGAACTGAGTGTTCCTAAGGAGAGCTGGGTTCAGATGCCAGCTCGTCAAAACAGAACTATCTTGGTTCAGTCCAAGTCCTCAACTCCCACATCCAGCCTTAGTCAACAATGTAGTACTCAGGGACAATCCTATATGGGCAAGCCACTGTTCTAGATGCTTTCCATTTATAACCCAAATTACTCCTCACAATGACCAAAGTGCATTCAGCATTTAACCATATGCTTCGTTTAAATATTGTCACGTGCTTTACACACATTACACTATTTAATCCTCAATCAGATATTTAGTTGTGAATAATAGATGCTAACTCTGATTGACTTAACAGAAAAGGAAGCTATAAAAAAGAGGTCTACCCTTTTGATATACCACAGAGATATTTGGAGGGCTGGAGAACCAGGCTGAAAACTCAGCTACTTAGAACAATACCCACACCACATAAACTTCTGATGATAAAAATCAGAACTGCTACCAGAAACTAGATTTTGGTCACTCTAACTTCTATACTAGAAAATTAACTTCACAGCAGTTGCTTGCACCATTAATGTCACTGCCATTTCTGTTTTATAAAACTAGCCTCTGCTGCTACTGTTCTTTACCAGTTTTTGAGAGAATGGAAAGACATTGGAGAGCTGACATCATTTGGCGCTACCCTTGTTGCAAAGATGTTTAAAAAAACAACTAGCATTTTCAGCTCCTACCTGAGGAGACAGTTTTTATTTCCCAACAATTTCTTAAACCCAGGAAAAAGTTCAGAGACATGACAACTATCCACTCAGTGTAATTTTGCATGGAAAATTTTATTATTTTTATATTAATGGATTACGAGACTAAGGTCCAGAGAAGTTAACTGTCTTAGGTTGGGTTCTTGGAAACAGACTCCAAGATAGAAAATTTTGTGCTGAAGTTTTATTGAAGATAAAACTAACCTTCAAAGCTATCACATTTGAGGCTTCAATCCTATATATGGGGAGCACAATTATTAGGTGACAATAGATTATACCAAATTCAGGCAAGGGGGCTAAGTTTAGTATCTCTGGACAAGCCAGTTTTTGGTCATGCAATGCTTCCTGGATCGAACAAAACCTCGAATTAGGTAGTTCCCTATGGTCAAAAGGAAACATATTACCATTGTTTCATTTTTGCAATGGCAATGAAATCAATTCAATACTAATTCCCACAAAAATATCCGTAGAGATACAGTGGTTTTTATCTCTCTTTCTAGGTGTAATCTACATAAAACATTTAAATATTTCAAAAACATAACATTTGAAACCAAAGATGGACTATATCAAGTGTTGCTGAGGAAGCACAGGAACTGAAGTCCTCACACATCGCTGTATAAGAATGCCATGTGAAAAGGTGCGCTTGCTTTGGAAAGTTCGGCTGTCCCTCAAACCTGAAATCTGGTGGTGGCCTCCTGTCTCCCTCTTCTTCAGCAAGTCTAATTTTGTATTATGTAAATTCTTTTCTACCAAAATATCTAGGTAGATTTTCATTGCAAGCACTGATACCTGACTGATATAACATGCAATACCTTGAACAAGGGTAATTATATTCCTTCTTCACCTCAGACCACTTCATTTAGTTATGCATGAGGAAAACAGACCATTGGATCTACTCAGAACAGAGAGACCAAGGAGGTAGAAACTTGACAACACACCAGCTGAGCAAAAGTGGAAGGCACTAGACAATATTTATGAGGAACATAATGGCTTTTTTCAAGTACTTGAAGCACCCTACCTAGAAGAACTCTGTAGTACGTAGGAATAAGCACAATTTTGGGGATGTAGCACAATTTTGGGCACAAGTGTAAGGAAGAAAGTTGTGGTAGTCAAGTTGCCTTGCAGACATTAAGATTTCTATGGCAGAAGGAATTAAATCATAGGGTGGATGACCACTTAGTGGGAAAGTCATAGGAGAGATCCAAGGTTCTAAAGTGAACAAGTGCTGAACCAGATGATCTTAAAGTGGAGATATGGAACCAATAGTTCACAGCTAAATCTGGTTTATATTACAAGGCTAGAGTAGAATACTAGTTTTATTGCCACCAAAAGAGATAGCTGTGCTCAGTATGAATAAAGAAGCAACAAATAGATAAACTAAAAGATAATAAGCTATAAAACAGATTAATTTAGTTGTCAAGATTTACATCAAGATTCACATAAAAATCTGCATTTTTAAGTTTTCTTCGGGAAAAAATTTAGAAAATACAGTACCACTGAGCCAGATTACATTTGGTGACAACTGGTATTACTAATAACAGATTGCTTCTTTTTGACAGAAGCAAGTACATTCTACTTTATCATAGTCCCAATATTCACAAGTGTTTCGGCTCTAGCTAATGTCTTTTATTTATGCTCCCTGTTGAGAATCTGAGTTTGCCACCTCTGAATTCCTAAACCTAAGGTTCTCTGATTTTTGATGCTATGATTCAAAGCTCAGTTTAAATGCTATCTCTATAAGGACACATTTCCTACTCATTCCAGTTAAGTGCTCTTATTCTCTCCCTGAGCTCCCTTGGCTCATAAGACGTTTATCACAATTGAGGTTTTTTCTTTCAACTTTTCAATAAGTTAGTTAGATGCTAGAGGCCAGAGGTCTTACATAGAAGAGGCTTCTATACTTATTTGTTCAACAAATGTCCCACATTGTATGTTAATGCTGCCCTTTGACAAGCTGATTAATTTCACTGCAACTTAGAAATAGCCCTTTCTACCCAAGGGGAAGGCTTCCTGCTTTCATCTCAAACTGCACGGTTTATTTTTGAAATTGAGTTTTATTTCCCCCTGGAATTCTGGAATCTTGAAATAAATATGAAGGAATAATTTAAACCATGGACTATGGAACATTATAGTTGTTAGTAATTTTACTAGGCATCATCATAATGTACATTTGTCATGTAACCCTATAAATTGCTTTCTTTACTTCATTGAGAAGTTAAGACTTAAGACTGACTCATTCCTTTATGTCTAAAGTTTACATTTGGATTTATAATTGCAAATCAATTTTAATTTATCAAATTAAAATTTTAAGATATTATTTTATCAAATATTTTTTTACAGGTACACAGTTTGTTATCTTTGATCTAATAGGGACTACTTAGAATAATAGTATTAATCTAATGTTCGGCAATATTCTATAGCAGTCCTCAACATCTTTGGCACCAGAGACTGGTGCTGCTACGACTATCTAATGCCTGATGATCTGAGGTGGAGCTGAGATGGTGATGCTAGTGCTAAGGAGCAGCTGCAAATACAGATGAAACTTTGCTCACCTGCTACTCACCTCCTGCTGTGTGTCCCGGTTCCTAACAGGCCACGAACCAGTACCTGGTACACAACCCTGGAGTTGGAGACTCCTGCCTCTACGGCATTAATGCAATGTCGACATATTACATGTGTCCTCTTTTTCCAAAATATATTCCACAGAATACTAGTTTCTTGAAATACCTCCCAAAACACTCCATTAAAAAATGAGTCACAAACTTATATATTATACCCAAATAGATTGAATCACAATATATTCGAAGCTATAAAAACTTTTCAAAGTGATATAAAAATTTCTGCTTCCATGGATAGACTATTCCAGTTATTCTGGAAATTACTTATCACTTTTTAATGATGCAGTTAGAAAAGTAACTCTTCATTATACTTGGGGGGAAATGGAGATGCCTAGAGGTCCCAGAGGGTTGCTGGATAACTGTCTCTGCCACATGAAGTCTAACCTATGCTAGGAGCTCCTTAGTAATAGTCTGAGGCCAGTCTTTATGCTACTGGCTTTCAGAATAGCCCTTACAGTAGCAGATGCCATCGTATATGAGAAATGTATAAGTGAAGAATTAAATCCTTTCCTTGAGGATAGAGTAGAATACTAGTTTTAGTGCCACTGAAAGAGACAACTGTCCTCATAATGAATAAAGAGGCAACAAATAGGTTAACTAAAAGACAAAAAAAAAACAACAAGGAAATAAAGTTAATTCAGGAAAAAAAAGTTTAAAACTCTACCTAGAGGGTTTCAACAGGACAGTTTATCATAAAATTAGACTAGAACTTGATAAAAAGTAAAACACTAGAGAAATCCTAGAAATTTAACATGCATACATACAACTGTCATCCCTTTGTTTCTTTTTAAAAAATTAACATCTAATGTTATAAACACAAGATAATTGTTTTATAATCATCATGTTTGCAATCCATAAAGGAAGAAGGGGTAAGATCAAGGGCAAATGCGTAAGCCATTTAAGTCAGCCTATTCTTTAAGTAGCTTTCCCAGAATTCTTATCCAGTGACTACCACTTACTACCCATTGGCCCAAACTATATTATATGGCAATTCTAGCAGCTAAGGAAGCTGAGAAATGTATTTCCAAATAGTCAACCAGAGTGTAACTGCTTTCAGTTTCTTTTTTTTTTTTTTAAGAGAGAATAGCTATTGGATAGGAAAACAGTAGTGTCTAGTACAACATGTATTTAATTCAGGCTGAACAATATTACTGAGCTAAGAATACCAGTTAAAGTGAATCATACTGCAAATAATGAATGCTAAAATAGTTCTTTTTAGGATAATATCAATACACTGGCATTTTATTAATGGAATATAAAAATTTCCCCCCTGTTGTTTAAATGAAATACTTGGCTCAATTCCAGTTTTAGAAAGTGGTCCTTAGAATGCTTCACAATGGCCAATTTTAAATTGATTCTGCTTTAGTAACATTTCATAAAAATGAATATAAATTAAAAAAAACCTGTAGAGTACACCAGGATTCAAAATTTCTTTACTGAAATAGCAATGCACCAGTAACCACAGGGCAATAAAGAAAAATTAGAGACAAGTATCACAAGGGAAGAAATAATGGAAACCATTAGAGAACCAAAGAGCAGAAAGGTGCCAAGAAAAGATGGATGGCTCCACAAATTTCATCACAGTTTTCCAAAAATTTACAATAATTTAGCATGTAGTGAAACCATTTAGTAAAATTGCTGATATAGACCAATTAGGCCCCACAAGAAATGAGATGATCATTTCCCTTACTGAAGCCAAAGAAAGCAGTAGAAACATAGACACATCCTGCCAGTGAAAACTTTGAATGGTAATTATAAAACATTCTCTAGAAAGGAGTAATGAGTCTGATTAAGGTTATACACCATGAAGCAAAACTTTCTTGACATTTTAACTTTAGGAAACACTACAGTGATTGTGACTAGAGAAATTGTCTGTGCTATCTTTCAGTAAAAGTGGTTGACAGAGATAAATTGCTTCTTCCAAATTCTCATAAGTAGATATATGGGGAGGAAGTGACCAGGGGTGCCAAGATTATAGAGATATTATTGGACAAATTCATAGGGCCTGATCAAAACCCCTCATGGTAAAGGGGAAGAGTGTAGACCAGCTGGAATTTCAGGCATGATTGCTTCTTTTTGTGTTTGTAGAAAAATATCCCAAATAAAACCCTAATCAGCAGATCCACTTTAAGGATGAAGAGTATCATCAGTGAACTGCACAGGAAAGTGAAGCTGCCAAACTCTTTAGCTTCAGAACAGAAGATGTTCTTCTGCCTCTTCATCATTCCAAGTCATTCTCTTACTCTGTCCCCTGTGCATGGAATAGGGTCCTCTCGACACATGACTAGCTTTAAATATGAGTAGAAATTACATGTATTAAATTGCTTCTGAGAGAAAGTCTTAATTACATTGTGAAAGCTGCAACATTTTTCTTTTGCTGTGGTGTTTGTGGAGTGTGCGGAGTGTCTTTCACAGCCTGTCCCTGGCTGACCACAATGAGCAAAGGTCTCCTGTCAACCCATGTTGTACAAGTGAAGGGGTTTGTTTGTTACCGTAGCCTAACCTCCTAGATTATCTTCACTGATATACTTCATATCAAATCATTTAAATTATATATAGTACTGTTCATAATCTGTAATCTCTGTATGTGTTTAGTTTTTGTTTTCTGTTCTTGAAATGTAACCTCTATGTTCACTGATATATTTCCTAGAACCTTGCATATTATTTGAAAAATAAAAATGTTCAGTAAATATTTGTTCAATTAATAAACACAGTCTTTAAATAAGAAATAAGTATCCCTAAACTAGTGAATATTTCTTAAATGCCTTTCTTAGATACATACTTTTGCCCTCATTTCTAACACTTAGCAGTTGTGTGACCTTGGGGAATTACTTCACCTTTTGTATCTATGCCTAAGTACATCTATAAAAATGGGAATAATTATAGACCTATCTCATAAGACTGCTGTGAACAGTAAATGAGTAATATAAGTAAAACAATGTAGCATACTGATGAGGTTTCTTATTTAAAGTGATAAAAAATAGACATCCAGGACAATGTTTGAATAAAAACTTTATTTTCTATTTTTTCTTATAACTAAATATGGTTATGCTGATATGGTCTGGCTAATGAGATGTAAGTTGAAATGTTGTGGGAGACATTTGCAAAGATGACTTCAGAGAGAGGAGGCAAGCTCTCTTCTTACTGCTTCCTAGAATGCAGAAGTAATCGATGCAGCTCTAGCCACTATCTCACTCCCTGAGCAAAAGTAGAGGCTGAAACCCATGTATGGTGGAGCAGAAAAAAAGAAACGCTTAGGTCCCTGATGATTTGCAGAGCTGCTAGTATACTAGACCCGGACTATTAGTTCTGGGCAGTCTACCTTCAAACTTCATTTCTATAGAAAAATAAAACTTTTACTTGTTTATGCCACTGGGATACTTGTAACTAGCAGGCAAATTAAGTTTCAAACTGATGGGCTCCTTTATGTGTTGCTAGTTTACTTTCTCCAGTTGAGAGTCTATTTGTAGGCATGCATGTGCATGCACAAGAATGTGCATATGTACACCTTCATGGTAGAATTCTTATAGCACACCTTTTTTCACTTTGCACCAAGTTCTCTGAGTGAAATGGCAATATATCAGGTAACAATAATATAAACCTAGACCGCTTATTGTATTCATGTTGTATTCATTCATTCTACAAATTTTTACTGAGAATTTGTTAAATACTAGGTTCTGTCTAAGCACTGAGGATTAAAAAACAAAACTTTGCCTCTATCTTTAAGGATGTCCAACCTAAAAAAGACAGAATAACAACTAGCTAATAGCTGTGTAATGTAACTAATGTAACCCACAGACTATCTAGGATGCTTTGGTAATACACAGAAGGGAAATATTTGTCCCAAAGGGTTAGAGATTACAGTATATTAGAAAGGAGGAAGCACTGAAATTCAATCAGAGGTTGAAGAGCGGCATGCACACAGAGGGGAGAGAGAAGACAGAGTATTCAGAGAACCATAAGGAGCTCAGTGGAGCTAGACCATAATATGTATGTTTTTAACAGATGAGACCAGAGATACAGGTACCAGGTAAGTACAATTAAAGATAAGGATAAGGATTTTGTGTTGGTCAATGTGGACTATACAGAGGGAAGGGAAGTGATTTGATCAAATTTGCAGTTTAGAAAGATCAATTTATTGGCAATGTAGAGGAAATATTAGAGATGGATTATATCAGCAGCAAGGAAGCAGGTTTAGAAATAACTAAGAAACTAAGTGATTGAGGAAGAGAGAGGGCCTGAGGAAGGAAATAGAAACCACTAGAAGAGAGGAGGGAAAGGCGTAAGAGCTCTATAGAGTGTGGCACATACAGGGCTTGGTGGAAGGTGTAATGTGTGGGAGAGAAGGCTATAATAAAAGCTGGATCTCTTCCCTGGAATCAGTGGTGCTATTTACCAAGATGGAGAAAGCAAGAAAAATTCAAATATATGAGGTTAGGGTGAATATGGAATTCAGTCTCTTACCTCAAAAGGGAAACTGCAACAAAAATAATGTATTACCATATCTTTCTTCCCTCTCTCCTTATTTATTGTTCTCTATGTTTTTATGAAGTGAGCTAAATGGAAAACTCAGACAAAGTCTAAGGAGAGGTTAATATCCACTGCAGGGAGCAATAAAAAACACATTTATGAACTGTTATTTACAAATCAAACAAACAAGGTAATTGTTAGCAGAAGAGATTATAACTTTATTTTAGGCCATTAGTGTCTATTATTCCAAGTTAAATAGTGTTTGCATTCTGTAAATCTTTAATTTTGCACCAGAGGAAAAAAGTTCAGCCTACATTCTCTACTGGAAACTCCCTAAGAAAACTTAGAGCATGACTTAAATTAAAAATTGAAATTAAGCGCAAGCAGGAGATTAAGGGATTTATCGTTTGCCATTTAAAGCTTTGGGTATTAGCCAGAATTCAGTATTTAGTAATGTAATGGGTTGCTTGATTTGATACACTTAACTATTTTTAAGTAAAGAAAATTTGCCCGTTGCCTCCTGTTCTGGGCTCTGTTTCTAGAGTCATGGGCAGGGAATTCTTAGTTATGCAGATGTAATAAATTGGCTCTTCTCTCCCTAATACTCTTCTAAACTCTTGGGTGGGCAACAAGCAAATAGATTTGGTCCTTGAAACCTCCTGGAAGAAATTCATTTAAGACTTTCAAATCTTCTCCTTGTGAAATGTTTGAAATTAATGTTACAAGAAACTCTCTGTTATATTCACAAGCTCCTGATGAGGTTGAAAGGCAATAAAGAAAGAGCCCTAAGAGAAAACGCTTTATGGCAGGTGGCACAGTCTTGGCCTTAGTGTCTTGGCTGGGGTTGTAACTAGAAGAGGCTTGGCTTTGGCAGCCGGTGGCTGTACTTGAAAGCCCTTTAGGCTCCAGCCACCTTGGCACTATGGTTCCTTTTGCAAGGAACCATACATGAATACATGAGAGTAAATTAAAAGCTAAAGTGTGTAGAGC
Organism: Macroglossus sobrinus; assembly: GCA_004027375.1. Taxonomy (NCBI): domain Eukaryota; kingdom Metazoa; phylum Chordata; class Mammalia; order Chiroptera; family Pteropodidae; genus Macroglossus; species Macroglossus sobrinus. The sequence goes on along the minus strand of PVKZ01001551.1, from coordinate 49,523 downwards.
TTCAGCCCTACAGTAAATAGGATGGCCTTACTGAAGCTTCAATGACAACACAGGAAAGTGGCAGAAGTAAAAGCAACTAGAAACAGTAGACTAGTTAGATTCTTTATTTTCTCTCCCTGAAGCATTTGGAGGCAGAACGGCCTCCTAATGAAGGTAAAACAAAGATTAAGAGACTTAAGATTAACTACCAAAGGGAAAGATTTTATTGCCAAAGAGGGGGTCCAATCCAACAGAGTATCTTGGCAATGGAAGTTGAGGCTGAGGAGGAAAAATTGGGCAAGGCTTTTAAAGTCAAAGGGTCATCAACTGCCTGTCAGGTTTGGTTTTTCCAGGAAACAGACTCTGAGATGAAGATCTGTGTTCAGGTGGGTAGATCTGGAGAGATCTCTCAGGAATAGCACATGTCAAAGAGCAGAATCAACAGGATTGGCCAGAGAAAGAAGTCGAACTGTGATGCAGTTCACCGTGAGAAATTTGGAAGCTAAGATACTCCTCTGAGTGTTCCAAATTTAAACCAGGGGGTTAGGTCTTTGTTTGTCCCTCTCTGGTCAGTTTTTGAATGTGAGTTACCTCAGGGGAAGGTGCATACACTGAGAAAGAGGAAACTGTCTTCCTGGGAAGGGACTCAGCTTTGAGCCATGAGCAGGCGATCCGCTAGGTGGCTGGAGAAGTCAGTGCCTTTGGTCTAGAAGGGAGAGATCTAGGCTATACATTGGGTCAGCAGCTAATCTTATCAGTTTCATTTTAGAAAAACTTAGGCTCTGTTTGTTGCCGATCATGCACTGTTGGTTGAACTTGAACATTGCATTTTCGGCTAAGGAGAGGATAATTCTGCCTCATCTGTGGAATGCTCACTTTGGGAATAAGATGCAGTTACCTTTGCCACACATTTGAGGTGCCTGGTTAGGTATTCTGACATCTAGGTCTTCTGTGCTGCTGTCAGCAGTCTGGGTGACAGGTGAGGGTGTGCCACTCCTTTTGACTAAGTGCCCATGGTTATTGGATATCTTCCAAAAGAGAATAGACCCTTGATTTTCTGCTAATTTGGCCTGTGAGGCTTTGACTGGTTTGAAATTGGTGTAAAAAAATATGAAAGATAAGAAAAGTTGCTTCTTAAAATCCCTAAGCACATCTTATAACTTAAAATATTTGATGTCATTCTGTGAATGCCCTGAGATATTTACTATTTCCTCAATTCCATTATCTTAAGTCTAATTCGCCTTTTCCTAGTATTACCCAAGCACCAACTTATAGTAACCTCTAGACATGTGTTCTGGGTTCCAAAGTCCTGATACTTCTCGGGCTTCTCTATGTGCCCCACATGCTCCTACATCTCTTGGATTAATACTTCATAGTTGAAAAGATGCTTTTATAAACATTTTTTATTGTAAATGTACATACCACATTTAAATATGCAAAGAAAGTACAGTTTCTGTATTTTTCATAATTCATTTAATTGTTTTAAGAAGCCTTCTTTATTGAGTAGCAGATAGGATTGAATACTAAATTTAGTCTAATTCATTAAACTCTGTTGCTAATTTAAATATCATCTGATATAAAATTCAGTGTCTTTTAGATAAATCTGTATTTATGTTTTCCCCATTTCTGCTTCTCTTCAATATGGATCTGGGAATATGAAGGAAGGAACTTACGTAACTATATGGAGGCAGAGAAGAAGAGCAGTCTTAGAGCTTAGTGCTGGTTCCTTGTAGCATCTGCTTGGTTTCTAGGCCCAGACAATGCCATATTTCCTCTGGCCAATGGTGTCCTGCTGGCATTGGATGGTTAATTTGTAGCTCATGAACTTGGGAGATTTTTTTCTTGGTTGAGTCAGATCCTGGTGGAGTCAAAGCCAAAGAATTCAGTCCCCTACCTGGTCCTGGCTTGGGCTGAGTATCTCTCTGGCATCACCCGGGGACCACTTTTCCTTACAAGTTTGCCAGTCAGCATCATCAACTACTCTCCATGTCTGCCCCAGAGAATGCAGAAACTCTGAGACCCCTTCTATATTACATAGGATTTAGGGAGATTCCAGTTACATCATACTTCTGTTTCTGCTTTGGCTGCTTAACAAATTTTGAGTCCTCAAATTTCTTTTCTTGCATTCTCCATTCACTCTGTAGGTGATTTTAGCACTGTGGCTTTAAATACCATCTGTAAGCTAATGGCTCCCAAATCCATATCTGTATCGGGACCTTTCCCTTAGACGGTAGACTCGAGTAACCAACTGCCTGCTCAATAGCCCTCTTGTGTGTCTAATAGGCCTTTTAAACTTACATGTCTAAAATGGAACTTTTTATCTTACCCTCCCCCTCAAACCTACTCCTTTCTCAATCATCCTCAGCTCAGTGAATGACACCTTCACTTTCTCTGATACTCAGCATAATCTGTTAGCGTTATCCATGACTTTCTCACACTCCACACTCAAGTGAGAAGTCCTTTTGGCTATTCCTTCAAAATACATCCAGACTACCCCTTAATACCTTTCTCATTGCTACCTTGGACCATGATCCATCCCCTCTTCTGGATTAGCTTTGTAACTAGTCTCCTTGTTTCTGATCTTGATATAAAATTTACCTCAAGGATAACATCTGGAGGGATTTTTTTCTGTTCAAAAATTTTCAAAGGCATTTGCTCTTTCTTATGTTTGACATCCTCTTTCCCCAAATATAGACATGGCTGTTCCCTCATTTTCTTTAGGTCTCTGCTTAAAGATCACTTTTTAGCAAGGCTTTTTCTGACCATTTTAGTGGTCCTCTTAAACTGACACATTACCTGCCCCCACAACAATGCAAATTCATTGCCCCATTTACTGCTTTACTCGTCTTGCAGCACTTATATTCACATATCTGTGTATTTATTTATTCATTGTCTCTTTCCCTCAACTAGAAGGTAAGCTCTAGAAGAGTAGGGACTTGATTTGTTAATTACTTTATTCCCAAGTGCCTAGGATGACACCTGGCACATCACAAATTTTTGGTGTTATAATGTCTCTATGATACTTTTTACATCATGCCTGATGTAAAAAAAGTTTTCAGCATAACTTTTGCTCCGACCCCTGTTCTGGGTCTCTGTGCTCTAACAGAACTTTCTAATGCTTTCCAATGAGCTGTCAGAGGAACCTGTTTTCCTTCCTTCTACCTTAGAGTCTGTAGGTTTATTTTTTACTATCTAACTTGTGAGCAAAGTAGGACAGTACCTTAATATTGCAAAACCTAAGGTGGAGAAAACTTGGTATTATCTTAAAGATTTAACTAAAAGTTCAGGACAATTCCCAGAACTACTTCTATGAACACACTCAACTGTTACTGACATGAAAGAAGACAGGGTTTGTTAGATGTAGGTGTAAAGTTAGGCTAAAAACAAGTAATAATCATAATATAACTAATAACATTAAAAGCTACTATTTATTGTGTTCAGACTTAATTCCAAATCCATATGTAACCTTCACAATAGCCTTAGAAAGTAAATAATAGTAGCCCTGAGAAGACCAGGGTCTGAGTCATTAACAACATAATTAAAGGGCACAGGTTTAAGAGGGGCTGAGCCTAGATTTCTGACTCTAAATTTTTCCCACTATACCATGTTGCACGCACAGTTGTCTCCAAAAGGATGTTGGCAGCTTGCTTGTTTCTGAAAACTATCTGCAGTGCTGCTTGAAAAATATCTTAAAAGTCTTCAAAGAAACATATCAGAATAGCTTTTATTATTGTGAACTAAAAGAGCCCACATTTTTTGTGACTTTTCATGTCATCAAGTGTGTTTGTCTAGAAATTGTGTGTTGACTAATGATCATATTGCTTCACCAATTACCATGATTATACAAGATCTTTCATCTGGAACAGTGACGATGGCCTTTGGCCTCACAGAGAGAGGGGAGAGTGGACAACAAAGTACATCACTACGGAAAGCAAATGACCTGCCTCTACCCTGAGTTTGTGTAGAAGCAGCAAGAAATGAAGGGAGAGGAAAGGTAATTACCTATGTATGAGTGATGACTGATGAAAAACCATCCTCCTCACAGTGGTTAGAGCAAGGGTTTTATGGCCTTAACATTAGCACAACGGGACCTAATGATGATAGCCTGAGGCGGGGAAAGCTACATCTTTCACTTTGGTGCTTATGTCTCTATGGTGCTTCTCATAAGCCTGCTGCGTTTCTTAAAGGTCTCATAAGGTAGTCATCCATCAGGGATGGCATTGATCATGCCTATTCATAACTTAGGCCTATTACCTCAAGTCACATTGCATTGCTTCTCTGAAGGCACATAAAACCTTTATCTCTTTTACTGGATGCTATTCACCTACTTAGTGATTGCACACACAGCAACATCCGGTAAAAGTAGCCTGCTCTTTCCTAATGTTGTAAGTTCAAGCTGGCCAAACAACAGACAAGACTCTGCAAATCACTCTGTGCAGATTTGACCATAACATAATAATGTGACTCATTAGTATTCACAGGTAGAAAATAGTACTTATTGTTCATGTTTAGTTATCAAAGCAGTGGAGAGATCTTCCTGTAAAAGAGGTGGAAGAAGCCACCAATCATTTTCCAGTGTAAAGTTCCTGCACAGTATATCCTTTTTCCTGGTTAATATCACAATTCTACGATACATTCCCCCAGCATTTCTGGGCTGTGGATGAATTTATTATCATTTTATTTGAGAAGGACAGTGATTGACAACGATTCTCTTTACAAACCTCAAGTGATGTCTAATTCAGTTTTCTAATTGGAGATGTTTGTACAATCTGCTTCCTATTCCTGCTAGAAAACTACGAGTTGAAAGGCTCATCAGTGTGGAATTATGTTTTTTCAGTAAGACCTTGGGTCTGCTGTGTGCCTCTAGTGATGACAAAATTTGAATATTCTCAGCATTATGGGGTTTTCACACATAATTCACCATCATGTGTGCTATAGTAGATTTACCAGCAAAGACAGTGGAAGCCAGGGAGAGACTAACAGAAGTTTGACTGACAAAAGTAACACTTGAATTAGTTCTTGAAGGATGAGTAGGAGCTCAACAAATAAAGAGAAAGAAAAAAGGCACTTTAGACAGCACAAATGGCAGACACATGGAAAATTTGAAGCAGCAAATTCTGTTTAGAAAATGGTGATAAGTTTGCCATGTTTACAACAATTAAGTTATCCTCAGCATGTTATTCTCCCTCCTTGAAGCTTTTTGTTTCTTGAGTTATGTGAAATTTGAGGTGTCGCTTAAACCCTAATGATAGTTACATGATACTATGGTAGGGTAAGTACTAGGACACAGGGAGATATGAGCCTTACAAAGAACAAGAAGCAATTTCTGGGGGAGCTTTGAGTTTTGGGAAATTTTCTCTTCAGTCTGTGACTTATTGTCTTCAATAATAAAATAAAGGTATCGACTGCCTTCTGTCTAATGTAATCAATGAGTGAACTATGACAGGAGTCCAAGTCAATAGATTAATTCTCCTCCCTGGGGACTCATGAGTTTTCTGGTGGAAGGAGAAGCAGAGAGAGGTGACTGGGAGTTGTTACCATGGCTTCTCTGAGATGTACAGGTCCAATACCATTTATGTGCACTTTGGAATGTATACTCACATGGCTTTGGAAAAACAAAACGTCTCTCTTAAAAATGTTGGGAACCTCCATATATGGAAAATTCTTGGAATCCCTTGGAAATCTAGGACGTGCATATTATCCCTTTGTGTGTACTCTCAAAAGATTGACGGTGCATAACTTTAGAAAAGAAAACCATCAGAAAAATATACTCACAAATCTTCAAATGGTTAATTCACAAATTAGAATGAGCAAATTTTGTATTCAAGAATAAGAGCAATTCTCTAGTGGGGAAGAATAATTCCACTGCCACAGTGGAAGAAGAGAAAGCTGAGTAGAGAGAGTAAAACTATGAAATCTTTCTTAGAGTCTAGCTGTGGCTTTAGTTTTTCCCTGGATTTTCTGTGACTCTGGTGTAGAGGCTGACATTTTTTTCCTGTATGCTTTCCTTGCTGTGAGTAAATTAAGTATTCCAAAAGCTCTAACAAGATAACACATGAGGGACCCAAGGAGCCTCTTCAATGATGCTGAGAGACACAGGCTATAAGGAGCAAAGAGCTTGAGGCCCCTTCAGTATACCAGCAGATAGGACATCAAAGAGGCCTTTCTTCTCACCTATTTCTTATCCATCTCACAGTGCTGAGCTTTGCATTTCCACAAAAAGACCACTTCTGACTCAACTCTTAGAGGAAAGATTCCATTCTTCTGGCTCCTGCCATCCTATTAACAGTTTTCAACTTGGACAGAGACAGAGCTTTTAGGTTTAGGAAAGATAGAAAAGCTATCCAGTGAGGTGAGCCCTTTGGTTTCCACTAGCCTTTCCTTAACACAGAAAAAGCAGGGCTACTACTTTCTTGAATGAGAGGCAGCATACATTGATCATAAAATTATTGAAGAAGAAAAATGGTAAGAAAAAAATAATTTACCTGATTTATGAAGGCCATTAACAACCTACTAGGATGTTCTGATTCACTTGAGACAGTAAATTTTATGTGACAAAGACAACTGAGAGAAAGTAAGAGAATGCAAAAGAACAAACATTTTGTTTTCTCCTTGTCCTCACATCACATCTTTTTTTATTTCTTATTGTGGGACTTTCTACCCTTTTTCTATCACATATTCTTTGACTCTTGAAATTGAGACATGCTATCTTGCCCTCCATTTGTACTGATAAGTATGACTCAGTTCTCTCAACAGTATTGTAGTTTGGGTTTTCCATTTTTTTTACTGTATCTAAAGTATTTATATATGTTGGTCAAAACACTGACTTTGAGATCAGATGGAATCTTCTATATTATGAGACAATTTGCTTGGTTATGTCTTCTCTAACTAAAAATTTAAAAATCATGCAGAGATTGCAAAAGTAAAGATTATCTCCACACTATTATTTCTTTTCTTTTTCTTCTTTTCCAGATATAGTATGACTGAGTCTGTGAATTGTAAGAGACTTCAGTAATTCACTACTCTAATGTTCCCCAAAGAGTCTGCTCTAGATTGTACAAGGTATGATTCTAGATTGCAGAAGGAGGAATTATTTTTAAACTTTTAATAAATTTTTTCAATATGCATTATAAAATTTTTAAATAGTGCATGAAAAACATGATTTCAAAGATATTGTATAGGATGAATATATTCATGGATATGGCAATAATTGTATGGTTCTATGGATGTCTAATGTTTGGTGACTCGCTTATTCCTTTCAACAACTGGAGAAACAGAGGCCCAGAAGACAAGACTATCTCAAAGTCATATAGCTAATTTCTAGTAGAACTGGAGCTTAAATTCAGGATGTAGGACTCATCATCTAATTATAATTTTCTCCCTTTTCATAAATGTATAACATTGTTCTTTGCAGTACTCATGAAAATAATTTTTTATATTGCTACACCATGCATCTAATTTCCATTCATCACATATAAAAGTATACTTTGGGGAAAATGTTTAATATGATAGTTCTTGAATACCGAAGAGTGATTTTAAAGGTAGTCCATGTTGGACTTGGCTGTGAAGTCTGAAGATCTTGATCAATTGGCATCCCGTCATGTCTGTAGCATGTAGAACCTACTAGAGCATGCCTGTCAGTCACTGTATATATTCCACAATTAATCAAGGGGAGAGAACTTTTGACAAGAAGTTTTGGATTCCAAAATAAGATCTATTTTCTGTAAAATAATATCTGCATCCACTATTCCTATTATTCTTTTTCTTCCATAATTTTGAACCCTGTGTCACTGCTACAATGGACTAACAACAACAATAATCATAGCTACCACTCATTAAGCTCTCACCGTATGCCAAGCACTGTTCTAAGTGCTTTTTACCCACAAGTAAAATGTAATAAAATCTTCACACTAGCCCTATAAGGTAGGTCCTACTTTATACCCAATTTAAAGATCAGAAAACTGAGGTACACAGTTATTCAGCAACTTGCCGCCCAGTATCAGAGAGCAAGTAAGAGTGTTTGTCCCAGGCAGTCTGTTTCAATGTCCACAGTCTTGGTCTTGTGTTCACCACAAACCAAACAATCTTATCCCAAATCTTTAAAGAATCTTTACAAATTTTTATTAGCTTGTATACTGTGATAGTACTGAAACATACAGTGTAGGCTGTGTGTAGTCAGATAAAACTTCTTTTAAAAAACAGCTTTTTCCCCTAAACTTCAGATTGTGTATAAAAAAATGCTGTCAAAGTCCCTTAAAGAGGATTGTAAGGGGGCTGGAAATTGGTAGGGTTAATTAAGAAGTATTTATGCAAACTAATTTTAAAATTGGCAAAAACAATAGATGAAGTGAGAAAGTACAATGGGAAGGGTGATTCAGAATTAAAAAAAAAAACTGAACTGTAATCATTATAGCAGCTACAATGTGTTGAGAGCTTAATATGTGCTGAGCACTGTGAATACTTATTTATATTTTTAAATTCTTACAACACTTCGAGGTATTTGTTATCATTCTAATCTTAGAGGGTAAGGAAACCAATGCTCAGAGATTGTGTCATGTACCTGGTGACCCAGCTGGTAGTAGCAGAGCCATGGCTCAAACCCAATTACTGTTGTCACATTTCATCTCTCTATGTACCTGGGAGCTCATAGAACATTTCCAGCGTGTAACACTGTTCTTTTTTCTATTTTTATTTTGAGTCATGAGACAAAAACATGCTGAAAAAAAATTTCCTGTCTGGGTGAATAGCCAATCTTCTATTTCCCAAGTTGGTAGAATTAAGGAGGCTTTTGGGGCCATCTCAGCAAGAATTGCTCCGAGAAATCTAAGTAGCTCAAAATTTATAGTACCACTTTCCTTTCGATTTTGACATTTCAAGTCCTCAAAAGTGCCCTCTAGCTGCGTTATAATCACCTTATTCATAAACAAGAAATGGGTCTGGATACCTTATGACCAATTCAGAAATTAAATACTGAGGATTTGCCATCGTAAAAGCATTTCAGAAGAAAATGGTCCATAAGCTCTTGTCAAAGGGGTGCTCTAAAACTCTCCCGGTCAAGGGCAGCCTCTCTGGAATATAACCTTCCAAGGTGACAAAAAGCAACATATTCAGCTGGATGTTTGATTCATTTGGTAAAGAAACAAAACCCCACACATTTAAAGTATATAAACGTTTTGTACACAGAGATAAAAAAAAGTCCACTTTCCAAGAATAGCCCCTTTGGTGTTTAAAAAAAAAATTCTGCCTTAGATCCTTAGATAGAGTTGAGAACTGTCTCTTTGTAATTCTGATTCTGACCCAATATTCTAAAGTGGCCTTTCAGAACAGGAGAAGTCAAGCTTGTTCCCTCTTCTACATGACTGCCCCTCACATATTTGAAGACAGCTCACTTCTTTTCTCTGAATTGTCTCTTCTTAAAGTTAATCAAAGTTTTCTTAAAAACTTTCTTCAGAAAGTTTTAGCGTCCTAGATAAACACAACCTAGTTCTTTTCTGTTTTAAAAAATAGCAAATGTGCAATGATAGACTACCACTTGGCCTGTTTTTTCTTTGCAAGGCAGGCTTTAGGCTGATGATAAATATTTGTCTAAACTGTGCAGCTGAGCCATATGCAAATTTGTATAATTACACTCCAGGTGATATGCTGCATGGTAATTACTCGTTACTTGTAACTTGATAAAGCTGGATTTTAGCAACTCATGACTGAATGCACTGTCAGCAAACCAGGAGCTCTTGGCATGTCTCCTTGTCACCTTAAGTAGCATTAAGGAAGAGGAAAGATATGGCAAGAGAGAGTCGAAGATGGTTTGTAAGACCTCCACAGTCACAAATATGTGTGATTTTAAATAATTTCTGAGTTAAGTATTTGTTTATAGTAGCAATATTTTGATTAGATCAGTCTAAAATTTCAGGGTCGTTACTAAGACTGATTCAATCAGACAAATGAGTGAATTAGAGGAAGAATATGTATTAAACACTCATTATGTGTCATGCCCTGCAGTGGCTGCACAAGGAAGAAATGAAGGCTGTGTTAACCATGCTTCTTGCTCTTCTAAGAAGTATTTTTCACCTTGGAAAAACACTTCCTCTTAGATAAGGATGCTATACTTTCCTGCAGAGATCTAAGGAATTTGATCAAATCAAATTAACAGATTTGACAATTCAAGTAAAAGCTTTGTGTTAGATTCTAGAAAGAAATGAGTAAGACATTTCTTGTTGCTTTTTTTTTTTGTAATAGTCTTTTGGATTTTGAAATGAGTTACATTGCTATGATATAAATAAAAACTCATTAAAAGCTAAATTATATGGCAAATGTTGACAATTCAATGTCAAGTGTAAAAAGGACAAAGACTGCTCTGAGAGGCTGTGTAGAGCAGCGGGTGAGAAAGCATAGCTCGTAGTTTGACTATGTACCCTGCCACTTGCCTTGGCACATTATATGATCTACCTGGGCTCCAGTTCTCTTATCTTTGAGATAGAAATGATACATAGCTCCTACCTCATTATCAACAAGATATTGAATATAAAAATGCTTCAGAGAACACATGGCCCATTGTTCAAATTCAACATATATCAGTTATTCACATGGCATTTGTACTGTTTCAGAACACTGTGAAATTGTGTAAACATTTGGAGTGAAGCTAGAATGGCCAATGGAAAATAAATAGTTAATTAATCAATATAAGAGGATTTGACGGGGTCTGTCTTTTAATTTATCTTGAAAAAATGTTTGTGTGATAAGCATAGATTATAAAATAAAAACAATATGTTAAAGAAAAGCAATTTTAAGCAGTAACTTGACTCTGCCCTCAGGAACCTCATAGCCTGGTAGAAGAGACGTAATTATGGGCACACATTTTAAGTGTAATTAGTAAAAACTAAAACAAAGAAGGGAATGATGAACTTTGCAAGTGGGAAGAAAATGTTCAGAAATATTTTCTGAATTAATGTCCGAGACATTGGCAGAAGGAACAATGGTGGTGGCAGGGTCAGCAAAAACCTCATGCTCAGTGCTCCAAGGTGTATGTGTGAATTAATGTGACATACATTGGTGCCGGATTGTGAAGAGTCTAAAATATCAAGCCAAGAAGTTAAGGTTTTGCTATTTACTCTTTCAGTTTATTTATCTAACACTTTTCTTAGAAAATATATATTCTGTGGGGATGCATTAGACATCCTGACATTTTCTTCTAATGATTATTTTCTCAGTATTTTAAAAAAAGTCAAGAATGATAATGTTTTAATTAAGATGATATTTAGAAAGAAAACTAATAAAAATATGCTAATCAGGAATGGTATGTTTAAACCACTAAGAAACATGCCTTTTTTTTCCCTACTTTGTGTGGATTCTAGAAGTAAAAAGGAGGAGCCATGACCTTCCTCAGCATCCCTTCCCAATGCATGCTCACCTGGAAACTGGCATAACTGATGAGCTTTCAGATTTCTGGATAAAGTTGAAAAACATGTATAACATTTGAAAACAAAGTATAGCTCCCAAAAAGAATCAATTCATCTTTCCTTATATAAAAATGGACCCAAGAGTCAAAGAGAACCTTCACTCTTCCACTTACAAGTAAACTAATGTTTCAGTTATACAAACATGATTTCAAATGCAAGAAATTAATTTTATAATAAATACCGAGGAGGTGATGGTAGTACTTGCGATTGGGAGGTTTGGTAGAAGGAACCCTGGCTTTTAGTGTGAGAGTCTGGCTACAAGTCCTGACTCTGTCATCATAGATCTGTGTTGTATTAGGTGGAGTCACATAGCAATCTGAGTCTTTGGCTCCACAGACATACAATGCTTTTTCAACATGGAACCCTTGGCAAATGATAGAGGAGAACTTCTCCCTGCTCCCTGCTTTTGGAAATTGAGCTGGGATAATGTAGTGCAATGGGACCCAATCTATCTATGCTAAGTTACAAACTTGTTTGTATATTTAACAACACATAGGAAGACTCTTTAATTATTGAAAGTGATATGCTCTCTTCCATTTTTCATGAAGCAAGGGTGTTCTTGGCCCATCTTTCATTTTCCTACTTTTGAATGAAGAGTGACTACATGGTGCTAGGTGCCAGTTTAAGTACTTTACATGTGTTAACTCATTTAATAAATCTTATAAAAAGTTTTTGAATGAATATTATTATCCCTGTTTTACAGATGAGGAATCAGAGGTATAGGGAGATTGAATAACTTCTCATGCTCTACAACTAATAAATGTTGGATCTAGAGTTTAAATCAAGTAGTCTGGCTCCAGAATCAATGTGCTTAATCACTATATTACATTGTCTCTCTCAGAAAGAGCTGTGGTTTATTTCCCTTACTATAATGAAATAAATAGCATTAGCTCTCAGCCTCAGTGTTGGGAGGTCATAGGGGATAAGAGGAACATTAGCAAAAAAGAGTGTCGCCCATTCGAAGGGGACATTTTCTACTCAGATCAAGCTATTGGTTGCCATGGGATGTTCCTGGCCTAATATTGCTAGCACAAATCTTCTGATTTTTCAATAAAGGCCAGAATTCAGAATTTTGAAAAGTACTCAATTGGTTTTTAGGTGCTTCAAACTAGTTACAAGATGTTAAGAACTCCACACATGCCATCAGTTGTTAACAGGACAGCAGTTTGTGGTGTTAGTTGAGAGGCATTAATAAGCATTATGGTTAGAGCAACAGTTTGCGCAGCTAGATTTCAAGTTCAAACGCCCACCCCATACTCATGAATGAGTAAGTCAATCTGCTTTGCCTTAGTTCTCTTGTCAGTAAAATGGAGATTTTGACATAATAAGCATACATGCCTCAAATTATGCATATGAGGATTAAATAAGTTAACATAAAGTATCTGAACAGTGCCCAGCACATGGTAAGCACTCTATTAGCACTTAAAATTACTAGCTCTTATCTATCCCATGCCATAAATCAATAATTTACAATGGATAAAGGAGGAATGTACACAGATCTGGGTGATAAGTGGATTGGAAAATAAGCTAGCTTTCCTTGGAGAAGAATGTTCTATGCGGCCAAATAACATTAAAAAATTATCAAATTTTAGGATGTTATTACTTCTTTTTCACTCTCAATCTAGTTTCTACTTCAATTTTTATCAAAGAGAACCCAGAGGAAATGTTTTCTTCACAAAAATAAAATAAAAACTGAATTTTTACTTTTTTCTTCTACTTAAAAAAATAATTATATCTTCTCTTAGCCCTTTTCTGGGAAGAAAATTAGAAGAGGGACTAACACAACCCTTTAAAATGGCATTTATTAGGTTTTCACAGTGCATGGAAAGAAGAACTTGATCCTACTTGAAGTAATAAAAAAATTAAATAACTTTTTCTGGAAAGAAAATTGGGAAAAAAAGTATTTTTAAAAGATTTATCAGTTTCTGAATATGATAGTAATTAAATCCATTAAGCATCCACCAAGAACAAGTGTTCTATATAGATGACATGAAGATATGAATTGGAGTAGGATAAGGCCCCAAGGGTTTCTGCAGTGGTCCTCAATCTTTAGTGTTCCAAGAAAATCACCTGGGAGCTTGTTAAAATGCAAGTTCTTGCACCTTACACTGGAGCATCTGTTAACTTAGATCTGAGTGGGGTGCAAGTATCTGTTTATATTAATCAGAACACTTGATCCATGGACTACACTTTGAGAAACACCATTCTAAAATACGAGCTTAGGTTATTAGAAAATGTAATGGTTACCTACCCAGCAACCATCCCTCCTACCTTTTAACTAAGAGTTTCTTGAGTATTATGGCCCTTCCCCAGTTTAAGGGGACAAATATTGATTTGATTAAACCAATAAGTATGATTTCATTCACTTGACAGTCATAAGCATGAAGTTTCACTCTGGTCAATATAATAAAATGGTATTTGGGGAAGATTTTCACTGTGTTTGAGGAGAGATATGCGCAAGACCACTGCTGTTTTTAGTTTATTTGTTTATCCTTTGCCTCTGGATGAAGCTATTTGGGGAGATAAGACCTACAGTTACTAAAGCCAGATTCTAGCATAAACAGTGGCCAACACACTAAGAATGATGGAGAAGAGAGAAGAAATATGTGTTCTTGTTAACATTATCGATGAATAAAATAATCTTTGAAATATCTTGCACTTGTTGAAAAATAGCTCTCATATAATTTCAACTATATTTTAGGTACCCTTTTATGTAAAGTGTAGAACACCTGCATAACACAAAGTTTGTTCCAGAATGCTGTAAGGAGCAGACCATAAAATATAGAACTTGCTGAATGACACAGAAGACAATGACGGCCACACTACTTCTATCTGGGAAGTTATGTAGTCACAAATATTTAGTTTAATTACTAGTTATTTCTTAGTTTGAAGATTACCTTCTAATCTGGCTCTAGTTTAGAAGAAATGGAAGGGAAAATTCAGTGTATAGAGATTTTTTGCTGTTTATAGACTCCTTCAATGAGGTTCTACAAGAAAGAGACAAATTGTCTGAATGTGGCCCCAGTGAGAACAAAAAGAAAGAAAACAGTTTTTGCTAAGAGAGGCGTTTTATGCCTATAGGCTAAAAACTGAGTTGGCTGAGACTTTTAATTTGAAGTCTTGCAGCGCTGGAAAGTCATTTTCTGCCCCCTAAGCTAAAACTAGTTTATAAAGCAGCAGGGAAACAGGAGACTTATCAGAAAATAAAATTAATAAGTTTGGTGCCTCAGGGTTCTTGCAAATATCTCCCATTATTAATTATTTCTAAGTGAAAGAGAGGCAAGCCTGTCTGCAAAAATCTAGTAAAGGTGGGAGCTTCTCCAACAAAGTTTATGCTTTTTGAAGGTCTTAAGGTAGAGTTTATTGAAATAAAGGACAGGAAGAGGTCGGGATACAGAGGTCAAAGGACCGATGGGAACAAAATGGCAAAGGATCAATGGAAACAAAAATTTCAAAAGTAGTAACCATGTTGAATCGAAAATTCTACCTGTGGTTAGTAATGCATGTAAGTGACTAGAAGCATCTTCCAAAATCCTGACTAAGAAAACCTGATCCTGGCCAAGAATGGCTTATGAACAATCAACCTCTAAGACAAGTTGCAGGCCTCTAAACCTGAACCAACATGAAACAGGTAGTTAAATCTGTGCATCCTTCAAAAACGCTGTTACATATTGCTCATCTCAAATGGGAGGTCAAACCACTCAGAGCGCAGAACCAAGTCAACTGAGGACAATGGACCAGGGCATTCTCCTGGAAGGCAGAACCCAGTCTTCCAGGCTGTATACCTGGGAGCTGACTGTGCTGCTTGGGCAGAGTCCTCATGATTCCTGCCTAGATGAGTAGGAATGTTTGCACCAGAGTCTCTGCCTTGCTTCTTACTTTGTCCCTGTCCAAATATGTTTTATGACAGTTCTATTTTTCCATTTCTTCTGTGGGACATTGTGGGCAGATAACTTAACTTTCAGCCATAGGTTTTCACCTATGGAACCAATAAAAACTGTGCACTCAGATGTCCGGGACCTGCAGCCAGATGTAAGAATCAGATGAGACGTGAAGTTGTCTCCCTTTCGGAAATGAAAGGATGAGTGTCACATAAGTGTGAGGCTGTTATTTTTTACCTCAAGAATGGCATGTATAGGTATTGGACAGACAAAACAGTAAAAGCTGGTAAACTTTTGTTGAATAGACAACAGTTCTTTTTGCCTCCTACCACTATGGACTGCTTTGTTTAAACACTTCAGTTTTCTCCTGGTATTAGGAATACATAAGCTTCATAGTTTTTTTTTTTTTCCTCAGCCATTAGGGTAGGAGTGGTAAATTCTGATAATTCTAAACCAATTATGGCAAAGTCATTATCAGCGACAGTCATTAGTTTAAGTGTGGGCTATGACTACACACTGGTAAATTGGACAAAAAAAAGTCTCCGGGGAGACTTTTGGAAAAGACTTTCCTTCCTGTAAAGAGGAGAGGGATGTGGAGAAACCCTTCCCCACACCCACCTTTTTTGGCCTCAGAAGACTGTGGGAGGAGAGCTTCAGCTGTGGCAGTCATCTGGCAACTTTATTGGAACTGCTGACTAATAATGACAGAGCTCAAAAATGGGTGGAACTCAGATCCCAGATGACATCATAGAGCCTCTAAATGAGACTTGAATTATTCTATCATCTGATATTTTATGAAATAAGATAATGAGTGCTTGGTGTTTAAGCCATTGACTGGGTTTTCTGTTACTTGCAGCACTGGGCATCCAGAACAAATGAGACAAAGCCTCCCTTAAATACTGCATGTAGTGTCAGCATGATGTATTTACCTATCACTCAGATTCTTGCGTCAGATAAACACCTGAATTTGAAGTCAGACTCTGACACCTAATAGCTTAAACAAGCTACTTAACCTTTTTAAGCCTGTTTCTTGGTGTGTAAAAATAGAGATAATAAAAATCTACTTGATAAGATTGCTGTGAGACATGAGATAATGTACATGTAATAACTATTCAATAAATGTTAACAGCTTTTCACTATTACCTTACTGATGAATTGTCTAATTTCACCTGGAAGTAGAAGCTGTTGCTAGGGTAGCATAAGAGTATTTTGATTTGAAAAGTGCTCCTGCATTAAAAAAAACAAAAACAAAACAAAACAAAACAAAATAAAAAACTTATTTCAGGCTTCACTGCATCAAAAAAAGGCTGCTAAAGAAAAACAGCAGCAAGTTTATTTTGCTGCAGTGGAACTGTGTCAGCCCTGCTTTCTGCCCAGCATTGCTGGGTTAAACAAGCATAGAAACCTTCTACAATTATCCAGGTGGCTCAGTTGGTATTTGTGAGTTCTTGCTGATCTGATAATTGATGGAGAGCAGGAGATGTCTGAACAGGGATGCTAAATTACTTTCACCATGGGAATAGATTGTGTTGGCATTACTACTGCTATATTTATTTAAACCACATAATCATTGTTGCCATTCTCTCTGCTCCTGGGAATTGGATGTGTCTCTATTTACCCAGGACAGTACTCTATGTCTTCATGGACCACACTGGAGAGTTAATTCCAGTCAAGGACTAGTGATGAGATGAACATAAGGGATGGTCCAAGCTGACATAGAAGGCGAGGTGACATTCTCACATATTATACAATTCCTACAAATTAGATTATGAGCTCAGAGTGTATTTTTATGAAGACAAACATGAATTCAATAGAAGTTGCTAATTTCTTCAATATGGTTCTCTGGAGCTGCCCTTTCAATTATAAACTGAAGCTGGGCAATTATATTTGCGGGTGTTGGTGAAGAAGGGTTAGGTAAGTGATTTCACTCACAAAAATCTTAGGTCATTACTTTGGACAAGTTGCTTAATTTTCCTGAACTCTTGTTTCTTCATCTCTAAAATGGGACTCTCAGTGTCGTTACCATGGGATTGTTGTTAGAATCAAAACTTCATAAAGAAAATGAAGCTCATGCTGGCTGATTTGTTACCATATGATCTATAACTGTTTAGGCAAAGATCATAGCCAAAGAGGGGAGGTTATGTTCCAGAAATGTATACTCAAAGTATAAGCTCTATAAGCTGTGAGAAATTTACACTGAAAGCCCTAAGGAGGACACCTCAGAGACAGTTTTCAGAGTAGCTAAAACTGAGGTATAGTGAAAGATATCTCATATGTATATTTAAGCAGGTTAAACAGAAAGAAAGCGGCTTCAAATAGCAGCCCACTTTGTAAGTCCGAAGGGTAGATGCCCCAAATTAGAGGGGTTCATCTGCACATTAAAAATTAGAGTCACTATACAGAGAGAGTAGGGGTAGGACCCATCTTTTGTACTTGCAAGTGGCTTTGATGACAAAAAGACAAGGCATAGCATTTTTTTCTGTCCCTGGTATCTGGACTTAGTTTCTTTTGCCAAATATTGGCCTGTGAGGAGGTAGGATCTGCTTACTTCCCTAGCTACTTTCTACTCATCTTTTACTTCTCAATATAAGTGACACTCTGAGAAGGTTATTCTAACCCCATGCCCACCTCAGTTCTGGGCTAGGCATTCCCTGTGTTCTCCCGAAGCATCCTGTACACCATTATTGCACCCTTTTATTCTTCTGTTATTGCCTGCCATCTGATATTCACTCTTCTTGTAAAGTCAAGGGCCTGGGCCAGCCTTTTTGACCACTGTACCCTAGAAACAGAGCCTTAGATATGCAAGTATCTGCAGCAAGAATCCGTGATGTAATGAAAATGTAATTGTTGTGGAACTCTAAGGTTCTATCTCTGAGAAACACAACATTTAAAAAATTTACTGTGAAACTTTTAAAAAATGTATGAGTATAATGAAACCCCACATAACCAAACTATAGATCCAACAATGATCAAGATTTTGCCACATTTGCTACATCTTTCCTCTTTTGCAGTTTTGTTGCAAATCCCAGATCTCATGCCATTTTACCTTCAAATAATTTAGATGCATCTCTAAAAACATGATCATTTTTTTAACTACAATGCCTTTATGACATCTATTATGATCAACAATTCCTTTTTATCATCTATTGCTTAATTGTTATTCAAATTTCTCTGATTGTCTTACAAATGGCTTTTTACAACTGATTTATTCCAATTAGAAAAAAAAAAAGTCCCACATCATTTTGTTGTTATGTATTTAAATCCCTCTTACCACTTTTGTTTCATGCCATTGTCTTATTGAAGAATTTATTTAATATTGTCTTGGTGAATGGCCCATATTCTGGATTTGTCTGTTTCCTTAGAATTTCATTTACTTGTTCCTTTAGCCCCAAATAACCTACAAATTAGAAGTTAACTCTAAGAGCTCAGTATGATTCAGGGGCAACTCTTTCCAGCAAAAACATGTCATAGCTGGTGCTGTGTACTTCGTGTTACATCACATTGGGAAACACACAGTGTCTGAATGTCCAAGAGCAGAATTTTGTGCAGGCACTATGCTTTGTTCAACTAGTTCTCCACTGATACACATTTTTGTTTATTTTTTCCAGTTGTTTGCTATCACAAATAATACCACAATGAATAACTTTCTGCATAAGATATACTTTCAGTCTTTATACCTTTAATATGGTATAAAGGGATGGGGGTTTTCCTTCTATGATGCTAATTTACATTTTATTTATAATAACATGGCTGATTTATATTCTATGGTTGCTTTAAAAATTATCTTTTTATTTTTGAGTTTTAGCACTTTTATCATGTGCCTTGCTATGTTTATCATGTTTGGGATTAGAAGTGCTTCTTAAATCTGTAATTTGCTGACTTTTGTCACTTTGGAAAATTTTCAACATCACAGTTTTAAAATCTACCACGCTCATTCTCTCCCTATCTGGAACTCTCATTACCTTTATGTTAGACCTAACTTATCTCCTATCTCTTTTATGTTCTTAACTGCATTTTTATTCATTGATCTCTCTGTACTTCATTTGGGATATTTATATTTGACTTATATTCCAGTTCATTAAATCTCTATTCAACCATATCTAATATGCTTTTAAACCCATTTATTGTATTCTTAATTTCAGCTATTGTATTTTTTAGTTCAAAATGTCCATTTGATTCTTTGTATAATCCCTGGTTTGTTGCACCAATTCTCATTTTTTTCTTTATTTCCCTGAAAAATAGCTCTAGTTGTTTTAAAAACTGTGCTCACTAACTCTAATATTAGAAACTTTTGATATATTACTGCTGTTTACTATTTCTCTTATTTGTTTACAATATATTAACTTTTTGTGTGATTAGATATTTGACAAAATAGCATTTATTACACATGAAAATTAGTAGAAGTAATTTGAGGTTCTGGGTAATATTGTCTTCTTCCATAAAGGATTTACTTTTGCTTTTGCAAAGTATGTAGGGGCAGATGTGAACCTGAGTCACCTTAATACAGTTTTAGGGGTTTGAGATGGTTCAAAACAGACTTTGGCCGAAAACAGATATATGGTTTTCTCTTATTTCTAAGTGGTACCCTTTGGGTTTCTATCTAATTCCTGAAAAATTTGCCAGAGTCTTTCCTGCCTTTTGGACTTGGATTCTAAATTTTCCTGATGGACCATTTGACCATTATAAGTATTACTTAGTTTCTCAGCTTCTCAGCCACCTCTCCTGGAAATGACAGGCATGTCTGTGGGAAAAGCAGTCTCTGTTGGAAAGCTCTGCTATGTTTTATTCTTTTTCCTAATCTTGTCACTGACATTTCTTTTTTATCTGCTTTGTTATTTCCAATGTAGCAAAATTTAAAATATTTTCTCCATATTTTCTGGTTTTTGCTGGGATAATTGGTCTAAATATTCTAGCCTGCTGTTACTGGAAGCAGAAATTTTAAAAATTAGCACCCTCATTAATTTTTAAAAAGGAAATTATTTTAATTTGTGAGATTCTACCTATAGTTTTAATACCGATTTCTTAAAGTTAAATATTTGATTGCCTATGTCTGTGCTATTTCTCACAGATCTGAAGCATGCTAGGTGATTACCTGAGTTAAAAGCATTGCTATGTCCCTGGTTGAAAGTCCTTCTCAGGTCTATATATTAGGACATGTTTTAGGATTCAGTACCAAGCTGCATAGGTGACATTTTCCTATTAGTATAAATGAAGTGCCTAATAATCAACTTATTAAAATTTTCCTCTATCTTAAAATAAATTGGGGGTAAATCTGTCACTGTGAAATCATACATAAGAACTTTGTGAAGCTTTTTTACACATATTAAAGTTCCCCCAAAGGAAACGCCCATTATACTACCTGTATAATGAGAAGTGTACTATGCCCTTTCTTATTTTATCAAGTGTTCTGTAATTGTGTAAGCATATGTTTATTTCTACGTTTGTGTTATGTCTAAATTAATTATCGTTCTATGCTTGAGAAATACTATTTTGGGCCATGTTTTTACTCAATACCAAGAGAATGGAATTGCTTGAGGTAAATGGTAGAGAAACGCCAAGTCCTTCAGATTATCATGGCCAAGCTTTGTCTGAAGTTAGCTTCTGACAATGGGGTTGCTAACCTACACATTCCTACCACATCACTCCTATGTTCTGATTTTCCTTTTGCCTCCATTATTGCCTAGTGGAAAGATCTTGGGCTTAAGCCAGAACATCTTGAACTTCCCACTCCACCTTCTGCCAGTTGAAGATGGTATTGACCAGATTAGTTGCAAAGACTGATATACCTCAGCAAGCAGAACACAATATCTCATCACTGGTTCACTTGCTTCTACAGATGCTATGTTGAAATGAACCCTGTTGCTCTTTGAGCAGAAGAAGAAGACTCAGAGAAAGTTAGCAGAGTAAGGAGAAAGGGCAGCAGTGAGGCTATCTGCTTCCTCATCCCCCATTTTATGTGTATGGAGGATACTGAAGTCTTTTATGTCTCAATTAGAAACTATAGAATATAGCTGAAGAAGAGACATTTTGCCATCGAAGAGAGGTGGCCTTTGGGCAAGGCAGCAAAGGGAGCCAAATTTTATGCTTCTATACATATAATGGAGAGGTCAGCTGAAGGACTCTCTATACCCACTCCATTCTCCATACTATTTGGATGCCTGCCACCTAGAGTATATCAATGGTCAGTCAATGCTACCATGAAAACCAATCAATATAGAGGAAAATATCAGTAGCTTTTAAAATAAGGGATACCTACACTTTTTCTCTCACCTTTAATATTTTGTATGAGACAGAGAATGTTTGTTTTTAAAAGGTCCCTGGTGATGCTGATGAGCAGCTGGAGTGGAGAACTTCCAAAATCCTATAAGAAGGGAAGAAAGAGGTGTTTCAGGAGGAAACCAAATTCTTTCCTCCACTTCTAGGTAAGGGTGAGAAAAGAATAAAAAACCAGACTATGGTCCTCGAACCATAAGTCTGGCCACATGGGGGAAGGCTTGCATCAGTGGAATTTTAAATTGAACCTAAAATAACTTGGACATCGATGTTTTCTGCATGCGATATCACTGGGAGATCTATCACCATACTAAGAGCAGGAATTCAACACAACACTTGTGGCTAAAGTGATCAAAGCAAAATAAACCTGTTTCATGTTTATATGCCACTGATAACAAACCAGATACAATAACAATCTCAAAAGAAAAATCCCATAATAAAATCCTGACAAATTGTAATAGTACAGTCGGAGAACTTTATATGCTATTCTCTCGGGATTAACTTTCTCCCCACCCCCAAATTCATCCCTACCCCCAATATTACAGATAAGTAATAGAAAAAATTCAAGGACCAAGTTCCAGTTTGTTTGGGGTATAATCTGTATAATGGCATTTAATAAGACCTGATTGTTTCAGTCACCTCCTGAGAATGGGTTCATTAATTTGCTGCAAGCCTCCCTTCACTTCTCAATACTTCATTTACATTTGTAAAATAACTTACTGCATCATCTCCCTCCCCGTTACCCTCCTATTTTCTTTTGCTTTTTGAATTTCAGGTGAAGTATTTATAATTCACAAGTTTCTTTTCTCATGATAAAATAAGAACAAAGCATTAGCCCCCAGGAGACTCTTTTATCAGCAGAAAACTTGGCACCCTTTGTGTAAGGAACACCTATCTCCCAGATGAGAAACATTTAATTATCCTTGCTCTAAATCTTTCACTCTTCTAAGATTAGATTGTCTCAGCGTGGCCATTCATATTCACAATGGACCTTATAACCTCCTAGGAATTCAAATTTCCTTTGCAAAACCTCAATTTTTGAAAGCAAATCCTTGGCTTTTACATCATTGTCAGATTCTGTCTAAGGGTAATACTTAATTTTAATAAACTTTAATTGCTGCATTAATCCAGTTTATTATCCATGTTGATTGCCATTTACTATTCTTTTAAAAATCTTTTCATCTGACTGTACACAGCCCATAAACAAAGGCAGCTGCTGAATTTGTTCAGGCTATTACCATTTGGGATGTGCCATCTACCTTTTTTTCTCAAATTAATTAGGGCAGATGAAACTGCTTACTTTGCAATTGACAGAGCTGGTGTCTATTCAGGAGATGTCTTACAGAAAGCCTATCATCTTATTCTCAGAATGGCCCATCTGACTTAACAGTCATAACTATCTTTTCCAGGTGTGGTCATGATCAATTATTCAGAGCTCATTGTTTCTAGGTGATAAGAGATCAACTCCTGATGATACTGCTCACATTATAAATCTTCTTTCTCCTCTATAGAATAACTTTAATCAGAGACTGGGGATAGGCAAGCCAGGCAAGTCTACCTGATTTAAAACATTTAAACTAAAAGCAGCTATACTTGCCTACTGAAAGAGATTGCAAATTTGTCCATTGAAGGTCACTAAGGACAACAAGCTCTCTTAAAAGAGATTTTAAATTCTGTTTTGGATAATGACCTTTTTAGGAATAGTCTATTTAGTAAGATTTATTAAAAATAAAGGAATACAGAAATAAAGTCCATGAAGAGGGATAAAAACTCCATAGAAACATTTTTCCTTCAGGCATGTTTAAGTGACGTCTTTATCAGAACAATCGGAATTAGGCCATTCTTCCCCTTAGAGACCAATAAGCTTCCCTAACCCACAGGGTGCCCTATCAGCACTCACTTTTTGATAAGATCTTAGAGAATTCTAACCATTGTTTCTTAAGTTACTCTTAAAATGTGCATGGAAACATTATTTTATTGGTTTATAACTTAGTTACAGATATTAAATGAAGATTTTTTTCCTCTTTTCTTCACCCTGCTAAGTTTTTGATGAGACTCTGACTTAAGGCTTGACAAATACTGCTAGTAGAAGGGCTCTTAACATGTGGGAGGCAAAAAAAAAAAAAGGCAACTATTTTACCATTTTTATTGTATTGTCTGTGTCATTCCAAAATTGAAAACAATTTCAATTGTTTCAATTGCCTGATGTAGAAATACTAATATATGATGGCTTTAAAACTCTAAAACTTCTTCACCTAGCCCTTAAAGAAGCAACATAATGCTCAGACAATTGGTAATGTATGATGTTTTGTTTTTTTTTTTTAATTTTAATATCATAATTGACCTTGTTCCTTTCTACCTCTTTCTGGTTGCAATGTACTGTGCAATATCATCATCTAGCAATAAATGACACCAAAGAAAGTATAAATGTTATGTGACTGGTTCCTTGTCTGGCTTTAACTTGTCAAAGCCTACCCCATTGATACCTATAGTAAAAGTTACACCCATTTTACTTGCAAAAAATACAAAAGAACATTCATTTGTCAATAAGTGCTGGTAAGTTTGGGGAGCACATTAGTACTTGAAAACTGGGTAGCAGCAAGAGAAGATCTTGGACCAAAAATTCAAAAACCAATAACAATACTCTCATCCCAGGAGAAAGGACTAACAGCTTGTTAGTTACTACATGTTTGAGGTGACAACTAGGTTCCTCCTTTTCTTCTCTTTCTAAGCAGTTGGTCATGGCTGCCTAAAACTGTTCTAAGAAGGGTACTTAGAGGAGATCAGGGCTTAGAAAGAAATAATATAATTGCTTTTGAAGTTTGTGACTGGCATCAGAAGGGAAGTGTGAGGCTGTGTGTCACGTGATTGCTAGATGCCATTACCATAGCTTTCTCTTTATTGTTTACCTTTTAACTTCATAATTCATAGTTCTAGCCCCTCCTGAGAGCAAAATGAATTCTTTTTAAGTCTTAAGTCTCCCTGAAACTCAGCAAAGCATAAACATTCCAAATATTATAAAGAGAGTATTCTAGAGCATTGATAACAGAATTTAGAAGGTAGACAAGGTTACATATTTTGGATAGGTATAAGCGGTCCAGGGAAACTGCACAACTGTAGGATTTGGGAGATGAGCTGAAATGTGGAAGATGGCACCAAGCAGGATAGCATGTACTGAAATGAACTATGGGGATGGGAAAGGGGTGAACAATTTTGCCTAGGGTTAACACTGACTAAAATGGAAAGGAGAAAAAAAAATCTTTATGTTAAAGCAGTTTCTACTCTGAGAACAGATATAACAAATAAGTGGAAATACCTAAAGAAGGTTAATTTGTTGAAAATTCACAGTGCCATGTTAGAAAAAAATCATTATTAGTTTAGAAGCAGAGTATGTTTTTCTCTGACCTCTGTCCACATCAGTGGTCATCTAAATCTTCTGGGTTATTTGGTAAATACCTGGTCTTGCATGTGTCACACCATTCTAACTTTTCTTTAGAAGATGACAAAATGCTGAAACTCTAATTAATTTTTTTAAATCCAATTTCTTCTAAAGATTTTTTAACTTAAAATCAATCTCAGAATTTAGTTCCCTCTCACAGTAATAGTTTGTACCTTTTCTAACTATAACTATATGAATATTGAGGGGGAGCAGAGTTTGTCATCCCAAAATATGTCTCTTTGGAAGATATTATTTTAAGTTGGTTATTTTTAAGAAACAAATGACTTTCCCTTAACTGCTTAATAGAGAAACTATTCCTAGAAGTGAGCTGTCATCACAGATAATTATAGCGTAATATAAATTAGTAGGTGATAGACAGGGAGGAACCTAGCAAGGCCAGTTTGATCGAAATCCTTTCCATGTCTCATTGTTAAAGATGGCCCAGCAAACATTTGTTTACCAAACATTTGCTTGTCAATCTTCATGTGAATTGCCTTTCTGCCCATTGAAGTCCCAAACCACTATGCACCTTTATCCTTAGCTCAAGATGGCATATAGGTCTCAATTGTCTAATTTGTCCTCAGGTGTCATATTCTTATAGAATCTCAACATGTACATATGTAATAAATTTGGTTATTTTCACCTGTTAGTCTGTCTTATGTCAATTTGATTATTAGGCCAGCCAGAAGAACTTAGAAGGGTAAAAGGAAAATTATTATTTTTTTCTGTATGAAGAATAAGACTACTGCAGAAGAAAAGAATGTGTTCAATTAGAAGTATTATTTGTCTAATGCTTATTCAACTGATTTTGAATAAAAAATAAGCTCTACTGCCTTAAGACATTAGTTATATATAATACAAAGCATCTTAAATAATACTTATTCTGGTTTTCATTGCAACATAATAAACTGCTTGAAAATTTAGTGGCTTAAAACAAGCACATGTATTTCACTCACAAATCTGCATTTGTACAGTGCTTAGTGGAAACAACTTGTTCCTGCTCCACTCAGAGTCAGCTGGAGTGGCCCAAAGTTGGAGGCTTGAATCATCTTAAGACCTCACATTATCTGGCACTCAGTAGTATTGGCTAGTGGCTGGGATCTCAGCTGGAGCTGTTGTCAGAACACTTACACATGACCTTTTTATGGTTGCTTGGCTTCCTCACAGCATGGTGGCGAGCTTCCATGAAGACTAGTGAGAGAGTTGGAGAAGGCTGAAGATTTTTTTATCAGTTAGCCTTGGAAGTCACATAGCATCACTTCTGCTGTAGACACAGACCCACTCGGACTCAAGAGGATGAAACGTAGAGGCCATCTCCCAATGGAGGAATGTCAATGTCACATAGTAAGGAAAGTATGTAGGATGGGATATATATCTTCCACCTTTGGAAAATATAATAAATATAATCTGCTTTTATTAATTATGTACCACCTTTGGAATGATGGAGAAAATAAGAACTCTAATAATTTTCTGTATTTTGTGGCTCATGAAAAATCTAAATTAGGAAAGACTAAGGCAAATGACTTGGACATTGGTTAAAAGTGAAAACACAGTGCCTAGTACTCAGCAGGCACTTAATAGACTTCTTCTTTGCTGATTGATTAAGTCCTGTCATTTCTATAGTGTTAGCAAGAGACTTGTTAAATTAAACCAAAGAACTAAAATCAAATTTTAGTTTTGTTTAAAAATGTCTTTTAAAGTGTAACCTTGTTATATCTAGGAGATATTAATTATAGAATCTCATTTGGTGAAACATGAAGTAGCTTGGAGAGCTTTGCTTGTGTTTTATACTAACAGTAAGTCCAATGCCTATTAAGGCATAAAGTATTAGCACTGTTTCTAAATAAGGGAGAAAGATATGTATGCATAGTAATTAAAAACTTTTTCAAGTTCTCAATTTATCAAGATGGTATAATTGACTCTGTAGATGGAGTTTATAATCAAAATGACATAGATTCAAAATGACTGGCATTTGTAGTTATGACATTAAAAATAATTACAATAATGATAGTGATAATGGTTAACATTAATAGAATGTTTATTCTGAGCCAGATTTTTGCTAAGGACTTTGCATACATGATCTCACTTTTTCCCCCCAGTGATCTTAAGGTAGAAACTATGATTATCTCCGTTCATAGATGTCACACAGTAAGTACTGAAACTGATTTGTGAATATATTTAATTTGACTCGAACTCTTACCTATTATATAAGTTCCTCACATTTCCCGAGTAACCTCCTTTATATAATAGGGACATTGCTCCTATTTGAAGGAGTATAAGGTCATGTATATAAAAAAAATATAGCGCATAGTAGGCACTTAAATCCTAATTTTACTTTCTTTTTAGGGATCAAGAACTCAGTTCATAACGTGGATGACCCAGGCACTAACTCTTGCCACCTGATTTAAGCAATATCCGTGTCTTTTATAGTTATAGACAGCCAGGGGTGGACGGGCCTTCAAGATATAGTTCTTTTTATTTTGCAGCTAAATAAATCTGAAGTTTCAAAGGTTAAATCACTTACACAGAATCACAGAGCTAGTAAATGGTAGAACTGGGATCTAAATCCAAGACCAGCACTCTGTTAGCAAGTATATCATGCCATCCTCTAGTTTCTTTGCCAAGTAATTGTACTTTAAGATATGAAAACATAAACTAATGATAGATATATAAAATTTGCTGACCCTTCATTTTTATATTGATTTTGTAATTAAATTTACTGTTTTATTAAATAATTATTAGTAATGCACATTTATATGTATTTATAAATTCCTGAAAATGAAATTTTATGCCATCCTCAATAACTGTTAAGGTGTTAGTAATTCACCCCACTACGGTTAATTATTACACCTAATAACACTTGTGCTGAAGACTCCTGCTTAGACTAATTACTCTCATAAATCTCTTTGGAGAAGTGTAAAATTCTCATTGCTTAAATGATAAAACAACTAATCTTTGCTTCTTGTCCCTCTGAGATAATAAGATTGCCCGGCTGGTACAATAGAATGCTGTTTTAAGGCAATTAATAATGCTACAAGAACTAAGGCCCCAGACAACTGACAATGATGCCCAGAAACAGAGAGGACAGAAGTTTTGAGATGAAAAAAAGGAATATGGAGTGTCCACTTTTAAATTTTTAAAGAGATTATTTTTCCATTTAGCCTGATTTTCAAACTTTTATTGTAGAGGAGATACTTGGCTATGGTTATTAAATTTACTATTACTGAAAATTGAAGTTCAATTTTTTATTTATTCATTGATTCAACAAATATAAATAAGCACTAGGGATAAAACTATGAATGGAGAGACACTACGACTCTCCTCACAGAGCCTGCAGTCCAGAAGACAGGCAAGTAAACAGATAATCCAAATTATCGTATGATTTGGAACTTTTTTGTGTGACTTTTTCATGTAAATGAATTTTACCATGGACTTTTTCAGTCACTGCCAATGACTCACAGCCACCACATGTCCTAGCCCAATCACCCAATTTGTCATTCTAAAAAAGGAGTTAGTAACTTTTAGTACATCCCATGTCTCTATGCATTCACTGAAATAACCATTTCATGAAACCACACCTGTTATTTGATCAGAGAGAAGTGACTATAAAGAATGGTTAACTAGATATAAAGTTGTTAGCAAGCAAGTAACTAATTAGAGGAGTAAAAAGAAAACTCAGAGGATGGCAATTGCAAGAAGCAGCTATGATTCCTAAGGCTGGAAGAACAAAGAAAAGGTAGGATTATTGAAGAGAGGCCCTGTGGACTCGAGTCCCAGATTTCTACGGCAGAGAGCACAGCTCTGCTAGTGCTATTGTCTCTAGGCAGCAGGCAGGCATGATGAAGCGGTTCCTGAAAATATTCGGAAAACCCAAAACTGATTCATCTGCTACTAGGGACTGCCGCTATTGAGATGGAGGACATTCTTAAGGTGACTAATAGTAACAGGAAGGCCACAAGAAACTCACAGAGAGCAAACAAAGCTGCATGTATTTTCTCTACGTGCCAATCTTCCTCCTGCGCCCCCTATTGGCAGAGCCTGGCAAAGGACAAGCTGAAAAAGCAGAAATGCGGTTCTGAGCGCCAGCTTCAGCATCAAAAAACAGAGTATTCGAGAGTGAGCTAGAAACAAGAGGCGATAAATTAATAACTAGAAACAATGAAAGTCAACAGAGTGGCTCCTCGACAGCGTTATCCTCATAATCCCCAATTCAATGCCTGACCAATATACCTTGGCTCTTTCTATATAATTCATCACCACAATAGTTTCCTCCGCTGTAGCAAAAAATAAATTTTACATAATAAAATTTATTTATTCATTCTTGTATGTTCTCTTTTACAAAAATGTGAAGATAGGTAAGCAAGACATTTGTCCTAAAATAGTACCTGGCCTAGTAATATATATATATATATATATATATATATATATATATATATATATATATATATATATGTAATCTTAAAAAAATATTAAGATAGTATATTATGGTTTAAGAAATGACAATGACGATTGTGGTGTGTCAAGGAAAGAAAAAGGGCAAGGATAAATAACCATCTCTCCAACTAAGTCCCATGGCTCAACTATTTGAGTATAAGTAACTCCTCTTGGCAAACGTCTCATAAAGAAGTGATAGGCAATTCCAATAAATTTGGTTTTAAAATATTGCTGTCAAATCTAGCAAAAAAGGCACAATGATATGATCCTGTTTGGACTGTCACTGCTTAGAAATGTTGTAATTGTACTGAATAATAATCACATTTTGTTTGTAAATCCTCTAGGGCCAGACCACCTTAACAGATAAAAGCAGAATAAATGAATTGTCAGTCTTTTTTCACTTCATGATTTTGATCTCTAAGGCAAAACTAAACTACAATGGATACCAGCTATATGTGGCTATTTAAACTTGAACTTTAATTTAAATAAAATTAAAAATTCAGTTCTTTAGTTGCATTAATCACATTTCAAGTGGTCAATAGCCATTTGTGGCTAGTAGCTATCTTATTGTACAGCAGATATTAGAACATTCCATCATTGCAGAAAATTATATTGGATAGCATTGATAGTAGCTGTAGTCAGAAGCGCCAGTGCTAAGTCTATTTCTAGAGTGTTTCTAACAGAGGCGTATGAACATTAAACAGAAAAAAGAGAGTAAGGAGAGGTAGGAATTATTTCATTTCCCTACTGCCACATTTAAAAGAGAAAAATTCTGTTCCATTACTAATTATAGCCTAGCTGGGCTGGATGGGAAGGCTCATCCCTGTGTACCTACAGCATACCTAGGACTGAGCCTAGGGGAAGATAGATCCCAAGAAGTCCACTCAGAATTCTCTTGTCTAAGAATTATATAACTTCAAAGAGGAGAGTGAGTTACACAGATTTCCCAGGATCCTGACATGTTTATGTGTGACATCTACTCGGGCGACTCTCATAGGAGTTAAACACTCATTAGGAGCTTTCTTCTTAGGGACAATGATTTCTGCTGCATCTTCAGGCT
This sequence comes from Macroglossus sobrinus, assembly GCA_004027375.1. Classification (NCBI taxonomy): domain Eukaryota; kingdom Metazoa; phylum Chordata; class Mammalia; order Chiroptera; family Pteropodidae; genus Macroglossus; species Macroglossus sobrinus. Next base: position 19,001 of record PVKZ01001551.1, on the reverse strand, counting down.
GCGTGGAAACAGTTAATGCCATGCTACAGAAGCACTTAGTAGTCAGAACAATCAGCAGCTCCTTCTTCTCCCACAAACATGGCATAGGGTTCTCAAGAGTTGGTTATTTGGTGGGGACGATGCCTAATATGAGAAGTTATTATTCACTAAGCACTACCAAATGTCCCAACAACCTGGAAAGGTAAGGAATCTCACTCCCATTTACAGATTGGAAACTGAGGCTCGTGAAGTTTGAGTAAGTTGCCCAAGGTCTTATAGCTAAGAAATAAATCCAAGATTCCCTAAAAAAAAGAAAAGGAAAAGAAAAGGAAAAGAAAAGAAAAGAAAAAAGATAAAAAGGGATGGGGGAAGACTTTTCCTCTCTGTATGAAAGCAAAATTTGCCATCCCAAAATGTGTCTCTCTGGCATGAGGATTACTTTAATTTCAAAAAACAAAAGAAAGAAAATTTGACCTTTTTACTTACTGCCTAAAAAAATTTAGAGGACCTGCTCCAGAAAGTGATCTATCACCATGGATAGCTACAGTTTAATATGAGGTAGATGTGATAGGAGAGACTTGGCAGGGCCTAGAGGTCAGAGTCCACTCTGTGTTCCATTGTCTCCGCATGACCCAGGAAACATTTGTTTTTCTCCATGTGAATTACCTTCCTCTTCTTTCAAGCCCCAAATCATTGCCCTTTTCATCTTTAAGACAACATATAAATTTCAGCTACCTTCGGTCCCATATTCTTCTAGAACCCTTGTATGTATTAATTTGGTTATTTTTTCTTGTTAATCTGACTCATGTCAAAATATTTCTTAGACCATTCAGAAGAACCTAGAAAGGCATAGAAAAATTTATTCCTCCCTAACACTCCTATACCACATAACCCCAATTTTTCCTTAGCGACTCAGACTTCCTCAGTCTGCTACCAGTTATGTTATTTTGAAAAACCTTGCATCAACAGATTGAGAATAAGCACCTTTCAAACCTGAAGAGATCATACACACAAAAATGTTTTCCTGCACCATTCTATTCCCAATCAGCACTTAGCTCTAAGCCACAGTATAAACAGAAGCAGCTGTGTCGATGTTTGCCATGTTAATAGACATCTGTACCAGAAAAAAATAACTTGGAGAAATCTTATTACTTTTTATTCCATCTGCTTTTTATAGTCCATCTTTTTTCTTTTTTTTCCCCTAGGTTACAAGTGAGTTCAAGGCCAGCACTTAGAAAGAAGGCTTTCTGGCATTCTCTGGAGGCCACAGATCCTATTTGCTAAATTAGAGTGATAGCTAACTAGGATGGCACAAAAATCAGAAACATAATAACCCAAGATCAACACACTGCCCTCATTTACCATGTTCACAAGGTCACAAGTGCTCACATAGAGCAGAGTGACTATAGACATCCCAGGAATGAAGGCTGCCTTCTCTTTGAAGCTTATGTTTTGTATCTGTTATGACGAGGACAATTTGGCAGTCTTAACAGCAAACACCAGCTTCTTTGTGTACCATTGGATGCCTGTGTAGCTCTCATTCTCGTTTCAGATATTAAAATCATTTTATATGAACCAGAATAAGACACTAAACAGTTTTTTGTTAGGCATTAGACTGTCATAAATGTCAAAATGAGTTAAAGATCCATTTTTTTCCTCCTAGATTTTAAGCCTAGAACTCTACATGTGTATTTCATAAAACACAATTTTCCTTTCTGACTTGTTTCTGAAGGTTTGCCTTTAACGAACTTCTGTACAATTGCATAGTTTAGTATTACCCATGTGGCATGTGTCTGAAAAATTTCTACTGAGCTGTAACATAAGAAGATGTAGTATTGTTTAACAGACACTTGTTATAATTCAGGCAGCTTTGTATAATTAAAAAAATTAGAGAGAAAAGTAATGAAATGCATAAGTAAAACAATAACATAATCCATGCAAAAGCTAATTTGCTAATTTGATATACAGTAAATGTAATATGTTTTGATCCTGTTGAAGCATATTATGCAGTGCCTTGTGAAATCTTGTTTGCAAAATTAATTTAAATTGCCTTGGAACAGAGTTGACTGAAGGATTATAAACAAGGGTAGCAATAATTGGCAAAACTGTAAAGAGCAACATTCAGTCAGTGAGAGTAAAGGCCATTAGTCTCGGCAAACTGAAGAAGGTGGTACATTGAGGAAAGAGGAAGGGAAGGAGGGTTTGTGACTTATCTAAATGTCACAAAGAAGCTGCTGGAAGTGGATTCCCATCATTTCATTCTCCTCTTATTCCCAACCACAACCACCATCATTTCTTGTTTGCTTTTTGGAACAGAGAATGGAAACCTGTTCTCTTTACCTTTTTCACAGCCTGCCATGGAAATTTTCCACATACTCTCCACTGGATCTCAATCCTACCCAGTGCCCAGTGTGGAGATTCAGGCACTTTTCTCTTCTGGTAACCATATAGTCCTGCCAAAGTCTCTATTCTTGGTTGAGGATTTTTTCCCCCTTAGGATTGGTAGTAATTAGGACATTGGTGTTACTCTTTGGTTTTACAAATATTTATGAGCACCTACGGCTATGTTGTACACATAAGTACACATCTATGTTCTAAGGGCTAGGTTTACAACTGTGAAGACAGTATTGTCCCTGCTTGCGGGATTGTCCCTATCTCCCAGTGCTTTGGTGATATAAGTATTTACAATATACTATAGGTTTTTCAGCCAAAGACAACCACCCTTTCTCTAGCCAGCCATCTTGTGAACTCAAACTATCAGAATCAAAGGTGAAAACAAAGAATTTCAAGAATCTTTTCTGTGACCATGCCTCTGTGTCAAGCAGGGAACATGAGACATTGTCTGAGGCCAATAAGATCCTCAGAGTCAGGCAAAAACAACACCACGGAGGTAAGTTAGAAATGTTCTGCTTAGTAAGTGGAGATTTAGAAAACAGATATTTTTAAGGACATGAACATTAATAAAAATATCTATTTTATAGCTCCACAAGGTCCAGACCCCAAATCTCCTCTATGTGTCCTAAAACACCGTGGTCACACATGACTGTCCACTACTGGATCTATCAAAGGACAGCTGTGACACAAGCTGGAGTTCAAGGCAGAAATACCGGAAATTGTGATCAGAGCTAGTAAATAATAACCAAGATCAGTTTATGAACAATTGTTAAATACATAAGTAAACCCATCACTTTCTCAGCAAGTACTTAATGAGCATTAGCTGAGTAGAATACACAGAACCTCAGGCATCAGTTGAAGCACCTTTCAAAGATCTGCCCAAGTAGTAGGACACAATTTTCTTCTTCTTGTCTCTCACGTTGTCCTGCAAGGTAGAAGGGCTTTCATTAAAGATATGCATAATGAGTATATTCTCTAGTCTTGCACAGAAAACTCAGCAGCTACGAAACCTCCAACACTATTACCAGGATCTCCTGAAAGGGAAAGCTTGAGGGGGCACAGCCTGAACCAAAATCTTCATCAATGCCCTTTTCCCTTTGGCATCACCTCTCCCAAATAACTCTCTACCTGTGAACAGAGTCCCAGAGCAACCTGAGCAACCTAAAGAAGAGGCTACTAGATGAGTAAAATTGTGAGTTGCTCTGCTCTGGACTAGGATGCTGGGAAAAGAGGTAAACTTTGAATTCTTCCATTTCCCACCTGACAATGAGGAATTATTTCTAGGTCCCTCCAGCTTTCAGAAACCTTACTGAAGGAGGTTTCTGGAGGGGTTTAGAGACACAGTCGAAAGAAGCAGAGCTTCAAGAATATAGTTTGGGGGCTCTACAGAGAAGGAAAAGAATATAGAGGTGGGTGGGGGAAAGTTATGCAACCAAAGAAGGGTTAAAAACCCTTTTGGAGGCCATAGCCCTGCGAGGTCCACAAAAAGGCTAAGACTTAATAGATTATAGAATATGCCTTTTTCTTCATATGCCACGTTGGTTTCAGTATGACAGTGAATTAAAGCTTTAAGAAATGTAGGACACAGAGTTCTATGTAGAGATGCAGTGCCTTATAAAAGTGAAAAGTCTCTTTTAATATAGTCATATCATAAGCATGGTTTGATACTAGTTCTATCTCTCTGTGATAATTCTCTCAGCAATGCTCTTGGTAAATTGGCTTCACTCTCAGGCCAACTCCCCTCATAATGGCAAAGTGGCTCCTGTAGTTCCAGAATTCACATTCACATCATGAATAGACCAGAGAGAGAGAGAGAGAGAGAGAGAGCATCTCTTCTATTAGCTCTCTCAGAAGAGCAAGTGATTTTCTTTCTAATAATCCCCTACAGAATCTCCCTCAAGTTTTCTTAGAACAAATTGGGTCACATGTCCATTGTGAAATAATTCTTCTGCCCCAGGGGAATGCCATGCATTGATTTCCTTATGTCTGGGCTTTCGGTGGCAAGGAGGTTGTTGTAACCCAGTGAAGGTTACAACCTTCACTGGGTTACAACAACCAAGACCATTCCTAAAGCTGGACAAAGAGTCAATGATGTACCAAGTACATGACATATTGAGTGACAAACAAATGAAGGTCTGGATGCTCTTATGGAAGGAGATGAGCAAAATAAATGGAGGAAAGGTAATCAACAAATTTTTATTACACCTATAAAATACATAATTTATAATTTAAAAATTCTCCTATAAGTTTTGCTGGATATAGATAGATAACAAGTTGCTTTGGATGAGCCCAACTTCAAAACAAATGACTCTACAGAAGTTTAAGAATCTCAGACTCAAACACTACAATTCCACAACTGCTGGAGCCTGCTGGCTAAGAGCAAACAGTTCCCGAGAGGGGGAGTGAGGATTGAGAAAAGAAAGAAAAAAGAGAGACAAAAGATAGAGTCCGGAGGGCTAACAGTAAATACTGCACCCCTCCCCCGAGTTTATTTAGCACAGCATATTTATACCCTTGGATATGCATGAAAAGCAAAACCCACAAATATTCTAACAATTGCTGACATTTACATAAGTGCTCTCAAAACCTCCTTGTTCCTGTTTTCCTTTTCTTATTCCTTGGGTTAAGAAACTTTCAACTCTTTCCAATAAGCCAAACTTCCTCCTTCAGTAGTAATAAGCTTACCCATTAAGTCAATCTTCCTCCTTCAGTAAAGAGTTTACCTGCCTTGCAAACTTCTAGCTTGCAGGCAACTTTAATCCCATCTGTAGGGCATTCAGCAAGAATGGCTCTCAATACACAACAACAGATATATATGTGAAGATTAACAGCACAGTAAGAGAATTATGAATTTTATTAAAATTATATAAGCACCTAAAGATCCTTGGATAAACAGCACCAGAAGAAAATTTTCTGCCATATACGAGCCTCTCAGGAAAGATACATAAAGCCATTGCGTAGTCTAACCCTAACAGCACTCAACAATGTTGGAGCAGATCAAGTATGCATATTTTAATTGCACAAAATAGATGTCTTAAGGACTTTAAGGGACATGCAATAGAGGTTTACAGATTCCTTATACATGAATTTGTTTTCTTCCAAAGGTCTGTTTAGATAAACCCTATATGGAACAGTGGAGGATGACTTCCTTAGGAGAGGACAGGAAGAAGAGAAAATAAAAGAATGCAGATTTCTTTTACCCATGTTTAAATGGGAGTAATCTCAAAACAGAGATAATCCATTCCTCATGAATTAGTAAATGTTTTTGGACAAAGGGCAGAGTCAGCATGCACTTGAACAGACAGCACAGCGAACATCAGAACTCTGCATCATTGAGCTTGCAGACCTTTGTTCATAACAAGCTTCCGAACATTTGCTCAGACTATTTATTACAACTGCCTTGAAAGGAATACCCCAACTTTACCACTGACCACCTCTCCTCCTATCAACACACTCTTAAAGGCTTGGCTCAGGAGTCGCCTCCTTCAGGAGACTTTTCTAAGGCCCAGGGCATTTTAAACACAATCTTCCTTTTTCTTCTTCCACCACAGCACTTGCCAGTGTCATGTGTTCTATTTAAGTGCCTCCTTCCCCACTAGAGGCTGGGCTCTATGCAGCTGAATCAATTGCACTTAGCACTTCACTTAGTAAATGTTCAATAAGTATTTGTTGAAGTGAATTGACAAACTGAAATAACTTTAGCTTTAATGCCTGCCACCTTGTTTAAGGCTTACTAAAATTAATGTGTCTGATAGAAAGCAGTTATTGGCTCAGAATTATTATAGTATTGTAACCAGTAATTCTTCTCCTCATTCCCTTTCCTTTCTTCTCCTTCAAATTACCTTCCTCCTCACCTTCCTCCTCATTATACTCAATGACCATCAGAAAATTCTAAGTGTACTTGAATACTGATATTTCAAGCTATTTAACCTTAGAATTTTGGAGATAAATTGCACCATTTTGGGAATCAAATTAAATGTTAAAGTCTGAAAATTTTTGGCTGCATATTTTTTGGCTGGCACTTAATCTTCAATAGCTGTGCATTTTCTGAAGTACTTGAAATTTCTTAATGAATACATGGTTCACATTGAATTGTAACTAGTGGCTAAGAGCCTTGTTTACTTTGATTCAATTCCCAGCTCTACCTCTTACCAGTTGTATGACCTTCAGCAATTAAGCTCTTGATGCTGGTTCCTTGTCTGTGAGAAAATAAATAGAACATTTGGAATGATCCTATGTGTAATAAGTATTCAATAAACATGAGCTTATATTCTATGATAAAGTAAAATAATCAACTTCACAATACAAAGTGTCATTGTAAAATGATATTTGTTTATTATATTGTTATTTATGCTGACACTAGAGTCATTTATACCTTCAGACTTTTTCATATTTAGGTTCTTTTTCATCTTGCCCTTTTTTCCACACATAAACTTAGATGGTTGTTTAATTGAATTAATTCTTTCATTCATTCATTTATGGCAAGGCTGCATATCAAAGTCTTTGCTCTAAGTTTTCTGTCAGAGTATCATCTCTTCCCATCTCTGCTCTCTCACTGGTATCATGACGGCTATTTGTCCCTAGTGCTTTCCCAGCTCCCACCAAAGCTGAAATAAAAATTTGAAAAAGCTCTTGGTTGGAGAGTGAGACAGAGTTTTGAAAGCATGCCAGCATAGTTAGATGTATATTGGCTCATTTAATTCATGTGACAACACTATTAATTTGCTACTATTATTATCTCCATTTTACAAATGTTGAAAATGTGGTGAAAAGGGATTAGGTAGCTTGACTGATGTCTAACAATAAGTGGAAGAGTTAGAAATTAATTCCAGGTGGCCCAGCTTCTGAGTCTTGGGAGTACTCATGGTCCAGTTCAAGATATAGTCAGGAAAACAGAAATCACATGAGTAAGTGTTAAAATATAAACTAAAAAATGTGCTATGGAGCAGGGAGGAAGAAATGGCTAACTAACAGGCTGCAGGAGCAAGAACATGTCATTGGGGGCATTTTGAAGGATGAATGGATTTTCGAGATGGAGAGGAGTATGAGGACATTGAGCTGCAGAAGAAATCTGACTCTGTTTGAGAAATGCCAGAGGAGTTGTTGGGATGGATCCACATCAGGGAGACATTGGAAGATATTGCAGGGGATGAGCTGGAATGATAGATTAGCTGAACTGTTTTATAGACCACGTTGAGGACTTCAGATGTTATCCCATAGGAAATGGTGGCATAGTGGGAGTTTTTAAAGCATGAGAGAAGCATAATCAGATTTGTATTTTGTAAAGAACTTTCTGAGACTGCAGAAGAATAAGGTATGAGATACAGACTACACATAAGAGTGGGGATTAGAGGTTGCCACAGTCATCCAAATGAGAAATGGAAGTGGCAGTGGGCAGTGGATTTCAAATGTTATTTTGTTGATTAGAGCTCCTAATACTAACATGTCAGTCTGAATTTTGATTCTGTCCTATGAGATGCTGACATATGTCTACTAGGTATCATCTACAAACTTGATATATGTGTCTCTGATGACTTCACCTAGATCAATACTTAAAAAAATATTTAACGAAAGAGACAAGGTGATCTGTGTATAGAAATTGCCTTCTAATTTAATATCAGACTCCTTCTCTCCACTAGGATACTTTGGAATATGAACACAGAATAGGTCAATTTTGAAGTTACTAATTCCTCCTGAGATGAAGTCCCTTTGATAATCTGACCATAAGAGCATGCCCAGTTTTTCTCTGAAATGTCTGTCTGTAATCTTTTCTATAGTCAGTTATAAGAATTGGGCTATGTTCAAGCTTCTTTATCTTACTTCCAAAATTTTTAAACATTCCTCCTATGGATGGCAATAATGAACAGGTCTACAATTATTTTTAGAACCCTGATGTATGTTCTACCTGGACCTTAGATAAAGCAGTTAAGTGCTATCTCATTATCACTTCACTACTTTGAGTTTTAAATACTTCTGAGCTATGTTTATTTGAAGATCATTTTGTCTACTGAGCAATTCAAAAGTAAAATGGTAACAAGTAATTTCCTTTTATCATTGTAAAAAATAGAGGATAATTTTCAACCATCAATTTCTTTCAAGACTTCTGTTATCTTCTGAATATGTCAGAGACTCATTGGGTCTGCAAGTGACAGAAACTCAACTTGAATTAGGTAAAGTCAATAGGGGGATTGCTTATATAACCTGGAATGGCAAGAATAAAACTTATTAATGACCTTGGTAACTGGGCACTCAAAAAACTGGAAGCTGATGAAAAATAATATCCTAATACTTTCATGTCACCAAACACTTCTTTTTTGTATTAGTATTAGGAAAAGGTAAGCTCTTATGTTGTATATTGGTTTAATATAATTTCAGGTTTACTTGTTTATGATTTAAGTTGTTTTAATTTACTTGTTTATGAAGACAAAAAAGTTTTCAGGAGTCTTGTTTTGATATAAGAATGAAGTAAGTTGTCTTAGGATGTCATCATCTGTTGTCTTTGATTAGCACCTTAGCAGTTGGGCTGCTGAGGAGTCCTCTTGGAGACTTATCAATAAGAAAATATGGAGAAGCAACTATGGCAAGGAAACATTTAGATATAAATACTGAGGGTTTGTGAGGACTATTTGAGAGTTTTGGTTTGGATGAGGCACCTCTTTGCTAACCTAAAAACTCTCTGAAGACCCCTGGAACATTAGCTCCTGCCTAGGTAGAGCTGCTCTCTTATCAGTAGTGGCAAAAAGCCTCCCAGTGGCCCTATAAAGAGAGCTGGCTTGCCTGCCAACACCAGCATCTTTGTTCCCTAGCAATGTGCTCTAACAACAGGGACTTTTACCTTTGTTCTGATAGCTGAAAATCAGCTCTGCGTTGGTTGCTGTCTCTCCCTAGTGCCTCCTTATATAAGAAAGTATACCTTATATTAAATTTGTATTTTGTTCCTTTACCTCCCCTTGCCTGGAACAATAGTGTGATTAATCTGTCATTTGTTTGGAGTGTGTTATTTCTTTATCGGTTTATTAAGAGATATTATTCTGTATGCTATTGGTTTGTGAACCCATTATAATTCCCATAGTGAACCTATGCTAAATAAATTGCTGGCAGAAACAAAGCAGTTTCTGGAGCATAACTTTGCTTCCTCTTCTCAAAACAAAGTAAAACAATTAATCTCAGCTAACACCTACCTTTTGAAAATGAATTGCCAGCAAGTCATATGAAAAATTGCCAGGTAGCCTATTCCAAAAAGGTTATCCCTTTCCACACTGTCTTTGTAGAGTGCGGCCCCCTTATCCCTTCTCTTTTCTAACTCTCTAATCTCCAAATAGTGAAAATTTCTTGGTTTTATAAGTCATGATGTTAGGTAGTTAGGTAGCCATGAGCAATGGGAGCAAAGGCCCAGCTCTGTAACCATAGAAATGATAACACTGGTGGCCCAATCCAAAAGTCTGCCCCTGGGACCTCCAAGAAAAAATTAATTTTTCAAATAACAATACCCCTACATCTGAGTACAAGGAAATAAAAGACCATAGCATAGCAACCAGTTTAGGCCACTGACAGACACTTGTGAGGTTAGGAGTACTCTGACCTCTTCACCTCAGCCTCATTATACTATTATTATAATGTCATGCATATGCCCAAAAGTTCATAAATCTAATTATAACAGACTGAATTCTGGGACGGTTCATGTAATAGGTTATATAACAGCTAAATGTCAATAATAATGACCTCTCACATCAATCAGTTGGCACCATCCTTGAAACCATCCATCATGGCCCAGATGTAAGACAGACCTCCTCACATCTAAGAGGCTACGGCCCTCTCTGGTGTAGCCCATTTCTCTCCTGAAATGTACACTTCAATAAATGTTACTTTTCCTAATCTTCGCTGATCTATGATTCCCGCCCCACCACCCCAGGGCCACATGGGCAGCAACAAACTTAGATCGCCCCCATCAGTGACAGTGATATTAGAAAACACATAGTACATAGTTCCCTGCTAGCAGAGTGCTAGCTGCATTGAGAAGGGTGGCAGTACAGTTTAAAAATTAAGAAACTGGAATTTGAAGCTGTATCAACCTGGCTTGAAGCAGGGTTGCATCATTTGGTGGGTACGTGACTTTAGGCAAGTTACATGATGCATCTGTGACTTAGGTTTTATCTTTAAAATAAGGATAGTAATACCTTCTTTATAGAATTTGTTAATTACTGACTTCCTAAAAGCATCACCAAAATAATCTGTTGATTAAGTAGAGCCAAATGCATTACACACTACAATGGGAGGAGAATGGCCCTTTGATCAAGTGATCTTAAGTCTCAGAAGGGGAATAATGAGGAATAATATTGATAAGGTTTTGGGTTAAACTGGTCTTTCAATACTGGTATCTGACATTGGATAAAATTCAAAATATAAAGTTCAAAATATAGTTTTAGATTGGTGGACATAAGGGAGAGTTTTGAAGTGCATTTTGATGAGTAAACAGTTATTTGGTAAGTGAGGAGTTTACAGATTTGAGAAATCTATTGACCTGAGAGAAGGGCTCCATTGCAGTAGTCTGTGATACCTAACTTTGTGTCCTACAATTCAATTAAATTCTGACACCCCTGTGTTACACAGTAAAATGCTCTGTCTCTCTGACTCCATATTGTTCAAGCCTGCTTTGTTCTCATGCTTTCAGGCTAATAGCTTCTTCTTAGTCTTGTGTATAGACATGCTAATCATTAGAGAAATTCTGCTTGCAGCTTGAAGAGATAAGTATGTATTGTTTATCAAAGATTTACAGGAATCTTGTGACCGGATTCACATTAACCAGCACAATCTTCCTCAGGTCCCTGCTGGTGCCCAGATGTCTGCAGCGGCCAGTCACCTCTTGCCTCTCTCATTTTCCTTTCCCTTGACATAAAAGAAGCCTGAACGCTGTACTTTAAGAAGATGGATTTGAAGAACCACTAGGTCTCCCATCTTTTCAGTTGGTATCTTCTCCATCAGTGAACCTTCCCATACTCCAAACTCTGATGTTTTGAGTTTTGGCCTTTTTGAAGCATCAGGCACATAGACTTTGTACCTGTAACACCTGGAGTTAGCTCAGACCCCATAAATTAAGGATATAAGACTCCTGTCACTTCAGACACCAGCTGCAAGTCTCAGATATTCCCTAAGCTACTTGTGCTTCTGCCAAGTTGACTATAAATTTGGGAGTTCCCAACTCTCCCTCAAATTTCATAATTCACTAGAATGACTCCAGAACCTAGAAAAACATTATATTTAAGAGTACCCATTTATTATAATGGATACAAACAAACAGCCAGATGAAGAGGTATGAAGGGAGAGGTCGGAGGAGGAGGACTAGACTTCCATGCCCTCTCTGGGCGCCCCCTGCCCAGCACATCAATGTGCTCACCAACCAGGAAGTTTTATTTACCTTATTGTTCATGGGTTTTTATATGAAGTTTCATTATATAGGTGTGGTTGCTTAAATCATTGGTCATGTAATTGAACTCAGTTTTCAGTCCCAATGACTTCCATAGAGGTCTGAAAGGGTAGGATTGAAAATTCCCACACTCTAATCATGCATTTGGTTCCTTTGGTGACCAGCCCCCATACTGAAGCTATTTAGGGCTCCCCATAACCTCTTAGCATAAACTCAAGTATGGTTGAAAAGGACTCATTATGCACAACAAAAGATGTTCTTATAACTCAGGAAATTCCAAGGGTTTTAGATGCTCTGTGCCAATAACTGGGGACAAAGACCAAATATATTTATTTTACAGTAAAAGCTATGAATCCTGCTTAGCAGTCTGTTGTCTGGAGGTTAGTTGAGCAGTCTGTTGTTCAAATTTTAAGAAAAATTTCTTTAAAAAAAATTTTAAGGACATTTCTTAGACAAACAATACCATTATTTACAAGTTTACCTTCGTGAGTGATGATTTATGGGAATAGTAATATTAATGTAGATACTTCTAGTTCTTTTAAGCTGTGTGGTTAATACAGGTTAATACAAGAAAGATTTTTTTCTCCAAGATTTTATTGGTGTAATTAAGAATACATTTCAATGTTTAGCAAAAATTAAGCATTCAAAAAATCAGCAATGTAAATATATAATATGTTCATTATATATATATATATATATAAAATGAATATATATGTGTATATATATGGAAAGGTAGAACAATTATGTTCTCATGTTATATATATATATACATTAATGAATATATATAATGAATATATATTATATATATCTGTATATATACATATATAATGAATATATATGTATGTGTGTGTGTGTGTGTGTGTGTGTGTGTGTGTGTGTGTATGGGAAGGTAGAACAATTATGAAACAGTTGTATTTCAGGAGAAAATTGGTACTTTCATGAACAGAGTTCATGGCAATGAGGATGAATGGGAGAGAGGTAGCCAAGATAGATTTAAAATACAGAACTCAGAAACCTTACAGATTGAATAAGGAAAGTAAGGATTAGGAGAGGATAACTACTATGGGTGGATACTGTCCTACACATCGGATGCAGAGTAGAAAAGATGAAAGAAATTTTAAGAATGAGTATAATTTTGAATACGTTACTATTGTCTGAAGGGGATAAGAATGAGAAGGCACCTATATTTTTAAATTAATAAATAATTGGATAAGGTCTTCCCTGGTAGACAGCCAACTCAGAAAGTAGTTGGAAGCATATGTCTAAAAAAAGTGATAGTGGTAGAAACTGGAGGTCAATACAGAATAAAGACCAAACCTATAGGCCCAGTAGATTGTAGCATCTGTCCTTATCCTGACCTTATGCATGATCAGACGTGGTGTCTAAGTATTAAAGTTGCTAGGGCATTGAGACTTACTCATTTTATTAATTCAGTGAAACTAGTCAAGCTCTACCATGGTAAACAAACCTTCTTGTAAAATCAAGCAAGGAACTTCCTGATCCCAGGCAGAACACAATGACCATAAATTACTATCATGAATTGAAGAAGAATGTAGAAACTCTAAATGGGCCCTTCACTGAGCAACCACAGGAAGCCTAATTGTCTGCAGATCTCTTTCAGAGTCTGGAACTAATTTCAATTGCTAATTAAAATGGTCATTTCCTCTCCTCTATTTGGGTGCTAATGACAACATTCTTCGAAGTCCACAAATTCTATATATTGTTAGGAGTGATGGAGCTGCAGAATCAGGAAATTCCTTTCACTCAGTACTGAAGGACATCAAGCTCATGTTGGATAAGAAAGGATGCAAGGAGTATGTTGAAAAGTTAGAGGCTAGAGTGGTTAGGTTAGTTTCACCATGATGTTTTAACTCAGGGGTCCCCAACCCCCGAGCCATAAGTCTGTGGCCTGTTAGGAACTGGCAGGAGGTGAGTGGTGAAGGAGCAAGCAAAGCATCATCTGTATCTGTAGCCTCTCCCCAGCGCTAGCATCACCGCCTCAGCTCCACCTCAGTTAATCAAGCATTAGATTTTCATAGGAGCACCAGTACCTGGTGCCAGAAAATTTGAGGACTGCAGTTTTAACCAACACTCTAGCCCAAGAAGAAAGTTTGTTCATTTTTTTAAATACTTGCTTTACAATAAAAGCCAGAAAGTTTCAAATACTATTATGAGCCTTTGGAATACAATTCAAAATTCTCAAACATATTAAAGAATTACTGAAAACCTGGGGTTAAGTATAGATGACTTAACTTTGAGTCTTGGCAACCTTCAAAATTCAATGTCTTTCTGAATACTCCCAGGTCAAAGTGAGAGGCTTCAGTCTTGTTACCAAACCCAAGTTTGTACGCCCAAAGTTTCAAAAGGCCAAAACTCAAAATGTCAGTGTTTGGAGTAAGGAAAGATTTATTGATCAAGAAGGTGCCAACCAAGAAGATAGGAGACCTAGTAGTGCCTCAAGTCCATCTTGCTTGTAAGACTAGGTAAGTGTTTTTAATTGGGAGCAAGTATACAGAAGTGCTGGTGGGACAAGTTTTAAGTGGAGGACTTTTAGAACATTTATGGTAAAGGGGCATGACTACCAGATCTTCCTGGACAACAAAACTTTTGCTTCTGAACAGGTTCAGGTATTCAAGTTCTGGTTATATCATGGTCCTTTGGTTCCTTGGGCAAGGGAGGCAGGGCAAGACTCTGATTCTGGGTGTGGCTGGATATCAAAATTTTCTCTACTCATGCTCAGCTGCATGACTTGTAGTTTTGGTTTGTTGTCTTAAAAGCAACTCAGTATCTTGATAGGACCATTTTAAGCTGGTTTTGTGGTTACAGTCTGAGGTTTCATTTCTTTCTATGCACCTTGATTTGTCACCTAGATCAAAGTTAAGATGGCATTCACACTTAGAGGCCTCTACGCCTTTTAAAAACATTGTTTAAAATTGTTTCAATTATTAAGTAATTGTGGAAGATTGGTTTCAAAGGCAGATGATATGAATTTAATTTTAACACTTATTCATTTAGTCTCTCATCCAATCAACATGCTTTGCAAATCTGTATCCCTGGGCTTAGCTTCTGTGAGCCTCGATTCTTTCTGCATAAAATAAGTTAGACTATATAAAATTGAAGGGGGAGCAGAATATACCACCCCAAAATGTGCCACTTTAGCATGTGGTTCATTTTGAGCTGAAGGAAATTAAGACCCACCAGACTTAGGAAAAGTTTTTTACCTCTCTTTTAAATGCCTAAAAGAATTTAAATTGGGGGCCTGTACTGGGAAAGAACTATTACCAGAGATAACTTTATATATCAGAAAGATTTATCTACATGGCATGACAAACATTTGTCAAACAGTTGGTCTTCTCATCTTCCTGTGAACTGTCTTCTTTCTCTTTGAAGCCCAGATCCCTACCCCTTTCTCCTTAGCTCAAGATAATAATACAAGTCTCAATTGCCTGACTGCCTTGGAATATTCATGTCTTTGTGGGCTGCCATATGTAATTAAATTTGCTTTTCTGCCTTTAACCTGTCTTATGTCAATTTGATTAGACCATTCAAAGGACTTAGAAAAGGAAAAGATTTCCCTTTAATGTCTGAGTTTTTCCTTCAACTCTCCCACAACATCTAAGTGTATTCTAGCTTTAAAATTCTTCTATGAAATTAAAGATGAGTTCTACAGAAAAAAAAAATATTCCTACTAGATTGTATTTCCTTCTTAAAATTTAAATGTCAAATATATAAATAAAAAATGGTGTAATGATGAAACATTAATAAAAACACCAAGGCAGGGAGGATTGGGCAATGTGGTTAGTACAAGGAGATAGGGACCAGATGGTGCCATGAGAATTCCAATTCTTTTAGTTTTAAGAATGCTGTTCTTACATCTCAAGTGGTAGCTTAATTTATACATTTCTATGCTTAGAATTCTATTAAGGTAATAGTGGGAATTTTTGGATAGATTCTCTAAACCTACCAAAGCCTTGATAATGAGACAGAGAAGACCATTAACTAGATCTGGAGATAAAACGAATATCAGGAATAATGCTTTGCTTAACCATGTCTTCTTTTCTCAACCATTTTTCTATTTCACTACAAGTTGTATAGCCATCTAAGTTATAACAACAATAACAAAAACTGCAAATGCTTATTGAACATGAATATGTGCCAAAAACTGTGTTAAGTGCTTTACACAATTTCACACATTACATTCTCACAGAAATTCTATGAAATAAACAGTTTTCACACTTATTTTGCAGAGGAAAAAACAGACTTCTATGTCCTCTTAAGTAACTTGCCCAGAGCCACACCACACAAAGTGTCAGAATTCAAACTGAGGCTTGTTTGTGTCTAAAATCAGAGTTCTCGATCTTGATCTTGGGATAGCAGAATATATTATCCCAAAATATGCTGCTTTAGTATTTGATTTTTGGGGGGTTGTGGGTGCAGTTCTTTAGGTACTTGAAAAACAGCTAACATAGTGAGAGGCTTTCTCTGAAGTCTCTTATCTGCCTAAAGACAAATCCTCCAAAAAAACCCTTCAATTATCAGATCTCCTCAAGAGTTTTATCAACCAGAGGAGGTTGACTCTTAAACAGGAGAGATGACTAGAGCACACCCAAAGTTTGTCACAGATTGTCATACCTTTCATATCTTCTTCTAAGGGCCCATTTGTCTTTCCTCAAAATCATTTATTCTCCCCTAAGAGGCTACATTCTCCATCATCTACATTCTTTCTCCATTTTCTCTATCAAAATGGCATTAATCCTGAATTATAAGCCACCTTAAAGAGTTGCTCTTTTTTTTTTTTTTGCTTTGCTGGGTATCTCCTATGTATACATGAGGTATAAATTTGTTTGTTTTTGTCTTGTTAATATGTCTTTTATTTCAGGAGTATCAGCTAAGAACTCAGAAGTATAGAAGGAAAATTATTTTATTCTACTGCAACCTCTATGTTACATTTCTGTAGAAGAAAGAAATTTTCCAGTAAATCAGTCACTGAGAAGTGATATCTCCAGGCTCTGGCCCCCAGGAGGGCGTTGACCACCACTGGGATGCAGATGGGGAAAATGCCTGCTATGCCCTATTTGATCTAGGAGTTCCCTGAGGACATTTGCCTTTGTATGGGACATTTGCCTTTGTGTGGGATGTTTGCAGCCAACAACTGCTTTCTATAATCTGCTGCTTCCTGTAATTTTGCTTGCTTGAAAGACTACCAGGATATAGTCTTAAGCTTTATAAACTGCCTCCTCTGGAAGCTCGTGGCTGATCTCCTCTAACTCTGTGTGGTAGAGAGTCAGTCTCTTACAATTCTCTTTGATTCAGCTCTGTGGGTCCCTGTTCTCACCTGCTCCATAACATTTCATACTCTCTTTTGTCTCTCCATGAGGATGGGTGCAATCATGAATAGTGATGTCTAAAAGGGGGAAAAGGAGTAGATTTAGGTATAATTTATAGGCATACAGTTCTTAAGATAACCTTGTAAATATTTGTTGGCCAATATGTGTAGATTGGTTTCACCACAAAATAATTCCTGAGAGAAATTTACTAACTAGAATTTTACTGGTGATTTAACCCAATGTCATTATTTATATTATTAATGAACAGCATGTGGGCTTCTGTCCCAGTCTGTGGTATCAGTCTACTAATGTGCCTCTATTCATTTCTTCCTATGTGCTCACCCGTCACCTTTCGGAAGTGTCTTTTTACATCTAAATTCATTAAGTACCTCCTGATTTTACCATGGATGCCTCAACCCTGGTCAGTCCCCCTCAGTCCTCTAAAGCCTTGTAGACCTTATGGGCTACTAGTTATTGGGCACATATTTCATATTGCTTTGAATATGTGTATCTATATTCACTCTATGACTTGTTTCTCACTTTAATAAAGTCTCTTTTTGGCAAGAGCCACAATTTCTACTGTGTATTTTCTGTAACCCCCCAGCAAATGTTTGACTTATACTAGGTTCTCAATAAATGTTTGACAGTAATAATCCTGTGTGAATCAAATCCAATCACTTTCATTGAGGATATCTTGGAATAGAAGGAATTTCAGAATAAAACATCTTCTCTGACCTATCTATAATTTAGGAATTACAAGATGGTAAAATCCTAAACATTAATTTGAAGATATTCACAACAAGGAGTTCTATATGATTTCAATGTACAGATGAAAGGCTCACTTCTCCACACCCTAGTAAGTCCTTACTCTGCTTAAAGAGGTTCTTACTCTACCTTTCTAAGCCATAAAACAATTCTGGAAAGTCTGGAACAAAATAATTCATTACAAACTTCACTAACTTGCATACCAAAGTGTGTTAGGAGCTGTGTGGAACAGAAGGCTGTCATCCATTTACTCACTGATTTATTTAACAAGCATTTATTAAGTAATCGTTATACTCAGGTATCATCCTAAGTGCTAGGGTTATAGAGATGAAAGTTTAATGCTCTATTTTAAGGAGCTCATTCTCTAGAGACACATAAACATTAAATGTTATAAGTGCTTGATGAATCTGTGAACAAAGAGACCAGATGCAATGAGAGAATAGCCAATGGAAATCAACACGGGAACTTCAGAATGTTGTTGATGAAATTACTAGAAGGGTACATAAAAGGGCAAAAAGCATTCTAATAAGAATACAAATAAAATTTGATCCTGCTCTTCAAAGTTCCTGCAGTCTAATGCTGTGTTAGTAAGTGTTTAAAATACAATTGAGAACCTTAAAGAGTTAGTCAAATAATGAGAGACATTGAAGATCTCCTCTCAAACTCCTTTTTCAATGGGGGTGGAAACTGATGACTAGAGAAGTTTTGTAGGTGATCAAGTTCTAAGTTAATATGCAGAAACAAGGGAGAAATTGGTCCAGCACATGGCCACATGGCTTTTTACACCTATTATTGTTCTGGGAAAGTGGAAGGTGATTCGTTTCTCAACCATTATTTTTGTATGTGTGATACAGCCTTTTAGGTATAAATTAGGGGCTCCCCAAAGTAGGTGGGTAGAAATTCTGGGAAGTGGACTGTCCCGACCCGCAGGACTTAGTTATTCGTGGGGGGGACGAGGAGGATCCGACCTGAAAGAAAATGGGGGCGAAAGAAGAGCGGAGGCAAGACAAAGTTCTGATCAAGCCTCCAAATTTTTATTGCAAACCGGGGATAAATATACACAGAGGTTCAGGGGGCGGTATAGGCTAAGGGGTACTTGTAGGCAGGGGATT